>OY992506.1:4693283-4870954 GCA_963921215.1 Scoparia ambigualis | reverse complement strand
AAATGCTATACATCTATTAAACAAAGCATAAAATGCACCTCTATTAAACAAAGATTTTACTCTTCCGGCCGGCTATAATAACTTATAATTAATTACTTTCCAAATATAGCAATCTACCTACTTTACCGATTCACAACTTCTTGTCCAACCGCCCGGCTTTCTCGCTTGCGTTCTAACCGTTCGTAGCGCCGATTCCCGCTGTGCTGCACCACGCTACGCAGAAGGCTCGACTCCAGCTGTCCTCGTCGTCGTCGCCGTCACAGCCATACACCCGCAATTTCCGCAATCGGCAGCCCTCGCCAGATCACGACGACGCGACGGCGCCAGCGGCGTCCTTCGTCGTTCCCGTCTTGCTCCATTATCTGGCGCTCGAACACAAAACAAAACTTGTATGAGTTTCCTCCTTCTACCAAGAAAATGCAAGATATCTCGGAAACGGGGCGTCCTAGCGCGAAACAGACGAAAATTTCGTTACCCTTTTAAAAATCCCACTGAATTGAACATACACTTAATTTTGACCTCAAATGACCTTGACCTCGACTTTACAACTAAACTGCAATCGGTAGGGGATTATAACATTTCTTAGCAAAAACAAGAGGGTAGTATTGTATTTTAAATAGTAGTAGTCACCTAATTTAAGTCTTTTGATGAAAATCTAAAATACGCAGCGCAGATATTAATAATTAATTATCTCAAAACAGTTTAAGTCAAATTATCTATGATGGAATCACAAATAATTTAAAGCAAACCCAACCATACCATAACGAATCATGATTAACTTAATATTTCCTGCCTATCCTACAGTATGCTTTCGACTAGTATGCTGTCCCCTGCCAGTCTAGACAAACCCCACTCTCAAAAGACAATCTCCACCTGGTATTAAATCGGCTTGGGCACAATTCTACCAGGCACATCCAGTTAGTTCTGGCTTTACCTTCAACAAGGTATGAAGATTGACCCGAGAAGGAAACTGCCCTCCCTGACAAGATTCCAAACACTACACGAAACCTCCCTACATTTTGTCTAACCATCGGTGTGAAAGCCTTTTTTTTTAAATTAGTTGCGGGTAATTTCTAGCTAAATTCAGCCACCTCACAGTCGAGTAGTTATACATTAACACTGCTAAAGAAAAACGTTGTCGAATGTGAGCATGTACTTACCACTTCTGATTTGTAGTAAAACGCTGCTGACCAGGATAGATATTCTTTATTCTTCTTTAACAACCAATATTTTACATTTAGTCACACACAGTATAAAGTATGAACACCGTTTAACAGTCCGCACAGTACAAGCGCCAAAGCCAGAATGCCTCACTCACCGAGTCACCGACTGCCGTCCTACTTCTCCCCCCCGAGTCCCCGACACATGACATGTGTCAAATCAAAGATTGTCAATCGTTCTATTGGTTTAAGAATAGACTAAAATTGAATTATGCAAATTATTTTAAATGAACCTTACAGAATATAGGAGTTTCCGTGGCTACCCCGGGAACAGCGGCTAACTGCTAAACGGCAGCGGCCGCATTGCACATTCTGTTAGAAAATTTTCATGAAATCTCGCACAATCTTACCCATTCAAAATTTTAGCAAAAAAAGCTCTAAATACCTATGATGCTAGTACCATGTAAGCTTTTAGTGGGGACCAAAAGTACGACTTCCACAAAAAACCTATAGAGGCTTTAAACTGAACTTTTCAGGGTCGTATCATAGCGCCTCTCATGTTCGTCACTCGGAGTTCGATCAGTATGGATAACCACTTTATAATCCTCTTGAGGCCAGTTTTCTATGAGTTTTAAGGTATTTATTAACCTGTTGAATCCCGGGAATCCAGACACAATAGATTTTTAATTGTTTCGAGCGCGATATCGCGCCCACTGGATTTTTAGCATAGCAGTGAAAGAACCCCTCTCTTTCCTCGGGTGTCGTAAAAGGCGACTAACGGACTAAAAACTGCATATACATCTAACAGCATAGAGCGGTGATAGGCTGACCACTTGTCACGCTGAGCACATGTACAAATGCTATTTGGTGAAAAGTAGACTATGGCAGAGGACTGCTTTTTATTATCTTTTTACTGTTTTAATCGGTATCGTTGAAATACAAGGTATTTGTTTTTTTTTTAATTTGCAGCTTCGTTTTTCGGTCCAGCTAAGATTTTTTTTTTAATTATTGTACTTATTTCAAATTCCAGCAAAAGTTATTAGATTTTAAAAGCAGTTTCGCTACTTTGGATAATTATAATTTGACACACTCAATAATCGCTTTCGACTTTGTTTCATACAAGAGGTTGATAATGCTCATGATTGGGTTAAAAGTTATCAATCAATATACTAAGATAGCAACAGTTTCTGAGTCAAAAAGGTGTTATTACTAGTCTAAATATCGGATAAATTCTTGTGGAGTATCACAAGGCAATGTCTCTATTGTTTCCGCTTTTTATAGAAGCCCGTGTCACCAGAGAAATACTTTGTGTTAAAAAAAGACTATTCGCTTGAGAACATAAATAAGTTAAAGGAGTATTTGAGTAGTCTTACATGGTACGACGTCTATGAACAGGCTGATTTTGATGCTGCTTTTTCTAAATTTTACGAGATGTTATGTCTGCTCTATATAAATTGTGCTTTCTCGTAATAAAGGTCAGGCCAAAACACAATAATATTAACAGTAGATGGATAAGCCAAGGTCTGAGAATAAGTTGTAAAACCAAAAGACATCTGCGTTATCGCTATTATACACACAAAACCACAAACAATAAAAATAATTATCTGCTATATTCTAAATTATTGAAAAAAATTATATACGAATCAAAAAAGAACTCTAATATAAAATTTATAAATAACAGTGATAATAAATGTAAAGCGACATGGTCCGTTATAAAAAATGAAGTTGGGGATTTAAAAAATAGTAATAATATATCTGAATTAAAAATTGATAATATCACAAAATTAACTAATCCAACGGGCATAGCTAATGCATTTAATAATCATTTTATCAATAACCAGTCTTGTTCGTCTACACTCATAAAGAATACGTGTTAAAAGAAGACTTTCACAACAATATCCAATACTATGTTCTTAATGCCGATGACAGAGAAGGAAGTAAAAACAGAAGGGACAAAATTAAACAATACAAATGCGGAAGGCTATGATGGTATAAGTAGAATATACTAAAATAATAAAAAACTGCATTAACGAAATACTATCAGTTCTCATCTACCTCATAAACCAATCGTTTTACACAGGAACTTTTACTGAAGCTTTAAAGCTGTCTGTTGTCAGACCACTTTATAAAAAAGGTGAAAAAGATAATGTTGAAAACTATCGACCCATCACTCTTGTCCCTATTTTGTCAAAAATTTTTGAAAGGTGCGTGCACAAGAGACTGGTTGATTTTTGCGTCAAATATAACGATATCAATAATAGCCAATATGGCTTTCAGAACGGTAAATCCACGACATTAGCTATTTTTGATTTAATGAATAATATTTTGAGTAATTTAACAACTTTTGGTCAACAGGACTCTTTTTTGACCTATCTAAGGCGTTTGACCATGTTTCACATGATTTACTTTTAAAGAAGTTAGAAAATATAGGCGCGAGAGGCATAACCCTTCAGTGGTTATCATCATACCTATCTAACCGTAAGCAATATGTAACAGTGGATAAATTATTGAATAGTGAAATTATATCGTTTTCGTCCAGTTTTCACGAAAATAAAACCGGTGTCCCACAGGGAAGTATTGAAATGAAATGAAATGAAATATAATTTATTCACATAAAATAGAGATATAAAGATGGAGTATGATGCAAATAGATCGTCTATCTTGCCAGCGCAGGGCGATTTATTTTGGTAGCACATGCATATACTCGTACTTAGGTAGACAACATTGTAAATAATAAAATACTAACTCTTCATTTATTGAATTTACGTAATTCGATTTATAATAATACTAATAATATTTATTTAAGTAAATTAAATTAGATTACTCAATATTAAAAATATTCCATTAATTACTTAAATGTCAATTTTACAATTTAAAAAATCTTTAACTGAATAAAAACATTTCATTTTCAACCAATTTAATAGCTTATTTCTAAATATAGGCATATCAAGCTCAGTTAAAGAGTGTGGCAACCTATTATACATTTTTATATAGCTAGGAAAACAGTTTAAACAACTGGGTTTGCATTTTGGGTAAGAATAACTTTCCGCGATACCTTCTACTTCTGCAAGAGTCTACATCTTTTTCAGTAAATAATATAGGTGTTTTTTTTACAAAAACGCAACATTCCAATATATATAGCGAAGGGAGAGTCAGTAAGTTCATCAATAATTGCTTACATGATGTCATAGGTGGTACGTCACAAATGGCACGTATACATTGTTTTTGGGATATGAAAACTCTATTTAAGTCCGTTGAGTTTCCCCAAAGTAGTATACCGTATTTGAGATTTGAAGCCACGTAGCCGTGATAAGCCACCAGGGCAGCTTTTTGATTTATGTGTGTCGTTAATCGCCACAGTACGTAAGCAAATCTGTTTATTTTGGTACACAATTTTTTGATATGTGGTTTCCATGAACATTGACTATCTATTGTTATGCCCAAAAAAATTATTTCGTCTGATCTCATAATGGGTTCATTATTAATAAGAACGGTCAAATCATTAAATTTAGGCCAATTTTTATTATTATTATTATATTATAGGTCCTCTTTTATTTATATTATAAATAAATGACATATTTGAAATTACGAATCATAAATGCATTTTGTACGCAGATGACATTTCCATAATTGTGGCGACTGAAAAGAGAAATAAAACATTAACTTATCACGAATTTGACATTAATAAAACTATTGACATATTAATTGAATGGCTCGATGCACACAATTTAAAAATTAATTTAGATAAATCAGTATTTATTCAATTCAATCATTCTAAACATGAGAAATATAATTTTAAATTAAACATCACTAAAATCAATGAAGTTAAAAACGTAAAGTTCCTTGGAGTAACAATAGACCAATTTTTGAACTGGAAACATCAGATTGAAAACATTTGTAATAAAATAAATAAATTCGTGTGTGCATTAAGTCAAGTTACAAAAGTGACTAATAAAAAAACTGCTATCCTATGTTATCGTGCATACGTAGAATCCGTATTGAGATACGGTTTGATGATATAGGAAAATAACACAGATTGGAATAGAGTGTTAGTGGCACAAAAAAAGTGCATTAGGGCCATTTGTGGCATTTTGCCTGATGAATCATGCAGACCTATATTTAAAAACCTAGATCTGCTGCCCTTCCGTCGCTCTACTTGTATGAGGTATGTCATTTTGTCCATCAACATAGGTATCTGTTTGCTAAAACATGTGATACACAGAGTACTAGAGTGCGCAGAGACAAACATAAACTTGTCTTAAGAAATGTTCCCAAAACATGTAAATACACGAAAAATTATCTTGCGTTGTGCGTCAGAATATATAACAAGATACCAAAAGAATTGAAAGTGCTAAATAGCTTCTTATTTAAAAAAAGACTAACTGAATGGCTTAAGGACAAAAAACTATTTAGTGCTAAGGAATTTATTGACAACTAGCTGGATCTTACTGACATACAATTTATTGAAATTTTGATTCTAGACATTTATTTATTATTGCAATCTTGATTCCATGTAATGTAATTAATATCATTAACATTGTAAACGATTTGCATGCTATTTTATTAGCAAAACATGAGCACCTTTTATTGTTTAATGTTATCATTGTATACCATGTTTTGTGCAAATAAACTTAGATCATATCGTAGCTTCATTATCGTGAAAAAACCACGAAACAAGGTATACATCAGAAATATGCCTTGTTTTGCTATCAAAATTTCGAATGTAGAACTTTGTTCCAACTTGCTTGAATCTAGCGAGCTTGTTCCAAAGTGATGTAACTCCAATAATATTTTTGAGAATTTGTACTTTAGTGCCCAAAGCTTAAGGTTTACTTTACAATAAATGTTATCTATATATCTCGTTTCATTTCTGATGTTGCTAGATATATAATTATTTACGCGAAGACATTATTTGAGTTTGATTTTGTATGAGACCGTGTTACTGTGACTATTGTTTATATGATCGAAGTTTGCAGTGTTTCAGTGCATCTAACTGTGTAGATGCATTGGGAGAGAGATAGCGTGCCTGTTATAGTAAAGTTTATTGAACCACCGTCAGTTGACATTAATAACACCATCCAAAGTCACTATGAAAAATAATTATGTTTCTGACTTTCGCAGTTTCGATATGGCGGCCTCGTCGCAAAATTTTAGCCCCGACCTTCAACCAGAAGAACCTGAACCACTTTGCGTCAATCTTCGCGGCGCAGAGCGCAAAGGGACCTTCTCGATGTGGAAGTACATGAATTTGTACACTATGGATTCCGTATGTGGTAATCATATTTTTTTCGTTAAACGATGAGTTTCCATACCGCCTTTTAGATGGTAAGCGGCCACCGCAGACCATGGCAGCGCGCGGCAGTTTTTATGACCTATGCCCTGCAATTTTACATTTCAGTGTCTTATATTAGAAACAACATTGGGCATAAAGTTGAGTGTTCAAGAAGAGCCAAACCATCCATTTCTGATAAACGCAGAGAAATTCGCCGACTTCGCTGCGCGGCGGATCGTGACGCCCTGGCTCCACAACGACTTGCTGTACTGGTTCACACCCTACTACAATAGCGCTACCAAATCTGTCAGTTACATGAAAAAGTTTGTTGATCAGGTATATCGTGATTCTAGTTCATACAAATATTTTTTCTTATACTGAGCCGTTGAACGAGCACAGTCCGTTCCCCCACACGGACTTCTTGGGAAAAAGTGAATTTGCACTGTTTCGTTTAATTTGCCAACACACATGCACGTGCACGACACCTTTACCATTTATATTAACATTATTAATATTTGACAAAAAATAAACAATACTGTATTCTTGACTTTCACTTTTCTACGTTGTAATGTTAATATACCTATATATTTTTTTAAACAAAAGAATGCTTTCTAATTAAATTTTCTAATCGTCTCGGTACGTTCATAGAATACAATCACGAAACAGTATTCGTTGCTTACAGATAATATTAAATAAGAAAAAAGAAATCAAAGAGAAAGTACATCAAAATGCCATCGATGAAGATTATAATGGTAAGATTGGTAAGTCCAATAACGACATGGATATTTTGTACTGTAGAACTAATGTCTGATAATCAATAAGAAGTCAATATTCATGTTACTCATGGAAACTCGTGTTCTACCTGCGCGGCGTATTCTTTATATAAAAAACTTACACACCTATTAACTAGACAAAGTTAAGTATCATTATTATACTTAATAGTTAAATTATACAACGGATTATACTTATTGAAATATACTTTTATTTACACCAAAAAGAAAAGAAAACAATAAACCATGTTAAACTAAAGAAAAATAACTTTAAAAAATATACTTATTTACATGGAAAACCCCCAGGCTCGACGTTAATTTAGAAAAACAGATATTTCTAAATAGACTTGACCAGGAATTTAACCCGGGATTTTGGCGACGCCAAAACCGGCGTGACAACAACTGAACCAAATACTATTACCGTGCATTGCATCCGCTCTTTGCCTTGTTTGTGAAAAAACTACAGTTTGCCGTCAAAGCTGTTACAGACAACAGTATTCACTTCAATCAAGGCATGCCAACTTTATCAAGAATTTACTGTTTTCTGCAGCCTGCTAAAAAGTATCCGATCAATATTTTAAGAACTATAAATTTTTGAAAATCTATAGTTTCTTAACTTACGTCATGTTCACGGATCTCATCGTTAGTCGATAACAATAAAGTTAGATACGCGTTGCTTCCATCATTAAACCCCGCATTGGGACGTGGTGGGTTTACCTAACCTCCTTAAGGGCCATTCATGAGGCAGGCGTAAATCCAGCAGTAGTACGTTAATATCATGATTTATTAAAAACTTCAGATACTGGAAATTCCACACCGAGGAGTTTTCTTGAGCTACTAATTGAAGCCTCTGGTGGTGAAAACGGCTATACAGATCTAGAGCTCAGGGAGGAGTCGGTGGTTATAATACTGGCTGGCACAGACACCTCGGCGGTGGGGTCGTCATTCATATCGATGATGCTGAGCAAACATCCTGATGTGCAGGAGAAAGTTTACAACGAGTACGTATTTAAGTTGTAAATATGTGCTGTATTCGAGAATACAGTGTTTTGGCTTGACACGACAGAACAGTGGGTTGAGAAAGGCTGAGAATGATGATGAGTGATGAGAGTATTACGGTATCTTAGAAACAGTTGAATATAATGTAATACCCAATCACAAGGTAACCTTTTTTTGTTTAAAGTGTTAAATTAATTGTTGCTTACTTGACTAATACAACACCAAATGTGAAACAGTACAGCTTGGCGGCAGAAATTTGTATTAGGGTGTTCGTCATTATGTCGGATTCTAGGCAGAATCCTACCATTTTCAGTTTTCATTTATGTCTTTGAATTATATTTGGTTGAATTTTAATAATTATTTATTTGTCTGATAGGCTATTGGAAGTGTTCGGTGAGGACTTCAGACGCATAACTGCGGATGCTCTTTCAGAAGCTCTTTCTTCTGATCTGTGATGCTAACGCACGTTGGTAATTGGTATCGATGGAGATAAGTGCGACGGAATCACAGCAGCTGTCGGAGGTAAGCAACTGTACCGCGACTTCATTGCTTGCTACAGACGCACCGCTAAAGCTAAAAGTACGAGTAGCATTTGTGAAGTTAGAAAAATACTTTATTGCGCTAAAAACATAAAACAATACATAATAGACGGATCAGTTTTTACAAAAGGCGGCCTTATTGCTAGGTTAGCACAGTAATAGCAAGTTAGGTTTCTGATTGGTTCGCCTTTATGTAGCAAGTTAGCTGCTATATAGACGAACCAATCAGAATGTGCCGTTTATACAATGAACTGGTTGCACTTAATAACAACATCCACATATTTTCCTTGAAAATACATGAATTTAAAAAAAAAACAGGAATTTCTTGACTCGGCATCTCCCACTTATTAAGATAACCTAGAATAAGTTTTCAATTTGTTATATTTTTATTATTCACCTTTCTATGTTATATATAATTAGTTTTTAATTGGATATAGTTCTAGATAAGGTAAACTTTAACATGGACGCTAATTATTAATCTTGTTGTGTACACATGTTTTAGATAAGAATTTAGCTCTTAAACAATTCATCATGTATTATGGTTATTTTTAATTTCTATCTGTTTTGTGTACCTAATAAATAAATGAATAAATGAAATGAACCGCTCACCAAATACACATACGTGTGCTGCTGCACATGAGCATTATTATTTGAAGCTTTGGTGTGCGGTGCGCTTAGAACCTTGTACACGTTCTAGGCGAGCTAGTAAGTCGAGAGAACCGAGTAGGTACATCTTTTGTTTCTTTGGTTTTTGTTTTAACGACGTGATGTTGACTTGACGAGTAACGTCAACGCATAATGCATACACATGTCACGTATAATTTATTTGTTGACCTGGTGCGCTCATTGTGCTTATATGTCTTTATATAATTGCGCACTATTTATATACACGGCGGTACATGGACCTTTATAAACCATTACGCTGTCATAAAAAACCAATACTGTACCAATACTTATAATTTGGTGATTGATCATTTAATTAATATTAAATACCGTAGCCTTAATACAATTTATTATAAGCATGGTGGTTTAGACTAGTATTCTAAGAATAAACCCACATAAACCTGTATTTACTGTTTTTTACGTGTAGCAGCTTTTTTATTATTGCTGAGTGTGGCTACTTTAACCAATTATTAAAAATAGTGTCTGCGCGCCTTTCACAAATAGAGTATTTGAGTATTTTCTTTTAAGCAGCGCCTCCTGGTGCCAAACGAACAATGGTGTAATATTAAGACATTTATTCTCTTATAAAAAATAAAGGTTATTCACTTGCAATAGAATATAAATACAGAGGAAGTAAAATATATGCATTATAAGGAAAAGTATAAATACTCGTATAAACACCGCACTCTTTCTTTATTTATGCCTTAAATTAATAACCTATCTATAGCTTATTTTGTCAAAAACGAATTATGTTAAATGTCTCACTCTATTAGGCTAAATAATCTATAAATAGGTTATTAATTACTCACTCTATTAGGTTAAATAATCTATAGATAGGTTTTTAATTTCTCACTCTATTAGGCTAAAAATCTATAGATAGGTTATTAATTCCGGGTGTAAAGTAAAGCGTGTTTTTTAACATCGCCTCCATACTTACATTATGACGGCGATTATTATTTTTTGTCACTTTGCACTCATAATAACGCTAAGAGTGTGGCGATGACTTTCCGGAAATCGAATTTGAATGCAAGCGCAGTTTAATTCGATTTTCCATTCGCATAATTTCCCATTTTTTTTTCTGTGTGTTTTTTTCCGGAAGGTAAATTTCTGAAAATTATTTATAATTTAAAGTAATATATCCATTCTCAAATATTCCTAGTCACGTAATTTACACATTCGCTTAAATGATCACTAGGAAATATTACTATATGCAATTTTTCCTATTCTAATTTTTATGCTATTTAAAAAAAAGGAGGTAACATTTTTATGGCGGCGCCACCTACCTGCATGACGCCGCACATAGTTCGACACGAAGCAAACACCTTCCAACCGTGTCAACAGATGGCGCCACAAAAACCAACTCAACGACATCTCCATACTGCGACATAAAATAGTATGGGAAGCCTGCATCGCGGTAGCGAAGTTCCACCATCTCCTTCACCATATATAGCACCTCCAACTAACATCCGTTGGACCTCGGTCCCCGAGCTATACCACCCAGCTCGGAGGAAGATCTTCCCTTTGCCTTTCTCAAAGTGGGATCCATCTTACCCACCTTCGGCTTCCCTACACTGTCTTAATTATAACCACAAAATAGAACTATGTAATATCGGGATTTTGGGACTAAAAGATGATGCTGCTGAGATCCAATGAAAGACGAGCTGCCTATAAGACAATAAACCTTTACTTATCTAAAAAAATAAAACAAAATCAAAATTCGAAAATTACGCGATAAGAAAAATAGCTTTTGAAAAAATAAACCTCAGGAAAAAAAACTATCGAAATAATGCGAAAAGAAAAATAGCTTCTGATATAAATCAACCTCTTAAAAAAATATCAGGAAACGATTCGATTGGGAAAATATGCGAATGGAAAAATCGCTTTCAGTAAATTTAGATTTTCGGAAAGTCATCGCCACACTCAACGCACCTAGCGTTGAGTGTGGTGTCATGACATGACGAACAGTCTACGAATAAGATTTGCATTAAAGTTAATTAATTATAGATTTGACAACCTTGTCTGGCGTTGTGTGCGTCAACCGTCATTATAATATTATTAAATATTCTCACATTCCAAGTTTGCATTATTTACATTACCTACTAGCGGCCTGCCTGCGATCTGCTGCTTTCGTCCGCGTGAACATTCCAAATCCCGTGACGAATTTACAAAAAAATATATTTTCATACAACATTGTCCTGAAAATTAAAAACACAACCAAAAAGAATGAACCCAGAAGGTATTCTGAAGTAAAAATTACCCGAATCTACAATCGTAGCTATTGATTTTTATATAAATAGATTAAACACTGCAAGACACTTCGGCTGTCCCAAAAAATAACACAGTAAGAGACAAAATACCTTTTTTTCACTAGAGCCAAAAAACATATTTTTGGCTAGCCGTACGTCATTACGTAATATTGCACCAAAGTAACTATTGTATGTCATATAGAAGATTCTTGCCTATGTTTATGAATATAAAGAATTCAATTTAAGGTACGTGTGCACGTTTTATGCGACTTACTAAATTTCAAATGGTTATTTTGACCTATTATAAACCAACATACCAAATAAAAACATAGCATGAAACCTTACTAACTTGTGTTATGGATACTAAATAAGCGATAAACATGCTTAAATATCCTTTTTTTAAATACCCATACTTAATTAACACAGAAAACTTACACCCAGACCAAGACAAATAGACACGTTCTTGCACTCAAACATTAATTTGTCTTTTACGGGAATCGAACCCGGGATCTCTGCACAGAAGACAATTAGTATCCCAACTACTCCGCCAAACAGGTCAATAAGGATAACACTGAGAATAACGGAAATCAAAAGCTATAAGTATTTGTTGTTGTAATTGTTGTAGTACATAATAAATAAGGGACAATTTGAGGGTGGCACAAGATCTATATCTTCAACCCCGCCCGCAATAAGTGCTTATATCTTACGCTCGCTGTAAGTAGGTACTTAAGTACTACATAACAAATATCGCGTTTGAGTCTCGTTATAATCAATGTATTATGTATAATAGGAACGAAAACTTAAAACTAATTTTACTATGAATTGGTTAACGTGTAACAATAACCCAAAGAAGAAATAAAAATATTTATAGGTGTGTAATCTTTAAAAACATATCCATTATCTGCATTTCGGTTAACTCCTACACCCAAGGCAGCTTCTAAAATCTACATCGACTCATATTTATAAAAAGATAAAAACAATCTGCGAGTCCGCTTCACAGCAGAACTGTATTCGGTTCACACCACAGGTTTCAACGCGCTCTTACCACAGAATAAATAATTGCTCTTACGCCGATGTGATGACCGGCAGACGCTTGTTATCTTCGTCCCTCGACACCCCGCACCCTTTTTCAATAAACGGCGCACACTCTGCAGTTTCCCGCCCAATACGAAACATAAAATCTCATGTTGAATGACGATGAGCGTGTGCCTTGCCGTGAAAAACATGGTTACGTAAATAAGTCATTCGACTTACTGTGTTTCATATTGGTATCTGTCCCTAACTGTGATTTTGTTCTGGAAATCTTGTGTCAGTCCGTGCCCTTACTGTGTTTTGTCATTTTGTAATTCCGAAACTACGGCCTCCTTTTGAACAAGGATCTTTGCATATTGTAGGGAATTGCTGTGTTAGTAGCATGGTGTCAAAATCTTGATTTTGAGTACAATATCCCTTACTATTATTACCTTAATTTTTCAGGCAATCAATATGCGATGATGTCCATGAAGACTGCAATAGCTTCGCTGGTGAGGCGGTACAAGCTGATGCCCGCGGAACACATAGTCGAGGACGGTGACAAGCCACTACGCTTGAAATACACACGACATCATGATGAAAGATGTGGACAAATACCAGCTGAAACTAGTCATCAGGAGACGCGCCAAGAATAACTAAATCATTTTGTTCGATTATTCTAATACACTAGAGTGTCTATCCTACACTACTTAAGTCGCATAGAGTTGAAAGAAATAAATGATAAGCGCTTTCAAAATAATGAAGGAATAAAACGTTAAAGTAGCGCAATGTAAAACAAAACAGCAAAAGCGCAAAACGCAAAAAAAATATTTATGTACTATTCCTCCAAGCGCAACTTATTATTTTTTTATTCCTCGAAGCGCACCCACGGACAAAAATAGAGAGGAGCTTAAAAGATTCGTAATTTTGATGTCGATAGAGACTAGGACTAGGTGCTTATGCAACTTACTACGTCAATAATAAATTGAATCATGACAGTAATTTTGATCTAAAAGTACCAGACATATGTGGGGAACTTACATTTCATTTGTATATAAATATTTATTTATCTACATATATACACAAACATACATTAGGTATACATACACACATAATACATAACTAAATACATACATAAATAAATATAATAAAAAATAAATATTGGCATTTAAGTACATAAACATATTTATATTTACATATTATCATTAATACAATACAACTTTTATTCTATTATAATTATTCAAAATTACATAAACAAAACATCATGAAAATAAAATATTCTATGTCACGATACCATAGTAACATACCGTTATGGAAACGCGCACCGCACTCAAGATGGTGGCCAAGTCTATTGTCTGTAGGAATGAACGGCTCAGAGGCCGAACGACCGGCGCATGCGCAGCGACACACACCAGTCACGAGCCTAACGTCTGACGTATACCCGTGCCGCCTAACCTTATAGTTGCTTTCTTGTTTACATGTTTCCGTTATTTTTGTGAACTTTCTCTTTTTCTGTGCTCTGCTTACGCTTAATACTTCTTGCTTAAACGCCTGTGACTGTCTATCGTGCTTGTGTTCTCCTTCTAATGTGATTTGTTGGATGTTTATTTGTGCCAATATAAACCGTAAGTCAATAGTCAATAGTCAAAATATATTTATTCAATAAACTCAATTAATAAGTACTTTAAAACGTCCAAATATTTTTTAACCTACCACCCATTCAGGACATCATTTTTTAACTGTGGCAAAGAACGGGCGCAAGAAACCACAGCGCACAGAAGCAACGACATTTACAAAAACATATGTCGTTACCAGGTCACAAAATACAAAATATGAATTTGAATGTAAATAGTTTAATTAAATATGGTGCTCTATATAAATTAATTATAGGCAATTAGAAATAGCTGTTGGAGTAGGTGCTTGGAGCATTTCAGACCCAAGCTGTTTTGTCTTCTGTATAATCCGACACTTTATAATAAGCTTGTTTATAAAGCTTTTCTTTGATTTTGATTTTAAAGTTATCAAGATATAATTTCTGAATATCATTTGGTACTTTGTTGTATAATCGTACACACAGACCCTTAAAAGAATTATTTATTTTATGGAGCCTAGTATAAGGCACTGCTAATTTGTTCTTACTTCTAGTATTTAATTTGTGAATATCACTGTTTTTCGAAAACATTTCAATATTTTTATGAACATACACAAGAATTTCATAAATATATTGTGATGCAACTGTCATTATACTTATATCCTTAAATCTCTCTCTGAGAGAGTCACCAGCCTGTAGATTATATATTGCTCGAATAGCCCTCTTCTGCAGCACAAAGATTGTTTGAATGTCGGCAGCATTTCCCCACAGTAAAATGGCGTACGACATTACACTATGAAAGTAACTGAAATAAACTAATCTAGCTGTATCAACGTCAGTTAACTGACGGATCTTCATTACTGCATAAGCCGCAGAGCTAAGTCTATTCGACAATTTAGCTATATGTGGACCCCACTGAAGCTTGGCATCCAACGTGATGCCTAGAAACACAGTGGTGTCCACAGGATTCACATTCTTATCTTTAATTTGTACACTAGTTATTACCTGCTTAACATTAGGCAATACAAATCTTACACATTTGGTTTTTCCCTCGGTTAATAGCAAGTTATTAACACTAAACCAGTGAACAATCTTTGAGTCCGCATTATTCACATCGTCATAATTTGGGTGTCGTCGTTTCACTTTGAATAAAAGTGAAGTATCATCAGCAAACAATACTATCTCATGACTGTCTTTTACAAAATAAGGTAAGTCATTAATATAAACCAAAAACAAGAATGGACCAAGTATTGAACCCTGCGGAACTCCCATTTTAACCACTGATCCTGGAGATCTTTTAGCGTTAATGTCGACCTTTTGAATCCTGTTACTCAAGTATGAGATTAGAAGGCTCAAAGAAGCATCCCTAATTCTATAGTGGTTAAGCTTCCTGACCAAAGTTTCATGTAAAACACAATCAAATATTTGGATTAAAAGCTCAACACCGGCGTCAGTTGTAGAGCGACCCCTAGTAAAACCATATTGTTTACAATGTAAAAGTTTATTTTTATAAAAATGAATTAGCGTTTGGTCTAGCATCAACTTTTTAAAAATTATACTAAATGTGGGTAGCACAGAAATAGGTCTAAAATTAGAGGGGTCAGAAGTGCTACCTGATTTAAATAATGGAATTATTTTACTATATTTTATGAGGTCAGGAAAAACACCACAGTCAATGCATTCATTAAATATGCAAGCTAAAACTTGAGCTATTGTCATAATTACAGATTTAGCGACGTCAACGTAATTACCCCACAGATCAGCAGTTTTCTTTTTATTGAGGGTCTTAAATGTTTTTATTATATCTATAACACAAATTGTTTTGAAAACTGAAATTACTTTCACAATCTTTAACATTCTACTTCAAAACAGATTCAGCTACAGTGGGGGAGGAAATCAAGGCTTTTGTAGTTGAAACTGGAATGTCAGTAAAACACCTCTCAAATGCTGCAGCAACATCAGCATCAGAAGTCAAGGTTTTATTATCACAATTTAAATTGTACTCATTATTATGACTTTTGACCTTTCCTGTTTCACTATTTATAATATTCCATGTCATTTTTATTTTGTCATTACTATTCTTAATCTTAGAACTCACATAGTTTGCCTTGGCTAATCGGTATACTCTTTTGAATAACTTTGAATATTTTTTTAACATATAATTTGAAGTCATCGCTGGTGTTATAGTTGCGTTCACCATAAAGTTCATAAAGGCTTTTCCTATTTCTGTGAATACCAATTGTAGCCCATTCATTAAAAGTTACATTACCACTAACTGAGATCTTTTTTGGAATAAAAGTTTTATTAAATTCTGAACAATAATGTTAAAAAAATTATTATAAAAGACATTAGGGTTGTCATTGTATTCTAAATATTTTAATTTTGTATCTAGATTGCTTTTAAAGCGTTCCAGCCGACCTGCAGTTTTTGGTACAACAGTGATATTCTTTTTCGTCACTTGTTTACGCTGGTGTGGAAAGCTGACCATTTGGCCACAATGATCAGAGTCCAGGTTATTAATAATTTGCTTAGCCAGTGGTTTTACATTTGTATATATGTTATCAATACAGGTGGCCGAAGTGGCAGTTATTTTTGTCGGCTCCAAAAATAAATGATTTAAGTTGTATGATAGAAATAGGTTTTTAATTTTGGTTGACATTGTGGAATTTTCTAACAAATTAATATTAAAATCCCCGCAAACAATTATTGTTTTACCTACATTACGGACTTTATGTAATGCCTCATCCATAACTTTTTCGAAAAAATCATATGATGCTGAAGGAGGTCTGTACACACTTAATACAACAAACTGCTCCAACTCCACACAAGATATTTCTATTGTTCGCTCAACCGAGAGGCTCACTATGTTCTTGCGTTCCTTTAATTTAAACTTTTTACTAACAATAATTAAGGAGCCACCATGTATTGCATTTCCTCGACTGAACGAACTTCCTACCAAATGATTCTTAAAATTGAACATGAACTGATGGTCTTTAAGCCAGTGTTCTGTTATGCAAAGAATATCAATTTTATTACAGTTCATGAACAATTCAATCTCCAAATCTTTGCCCATCATTCCTTGGATGTTCTGGTGGACAATGTTTAAAGATTGTACATTTTTTTAAATTTAATGATTTACATGGGCTTTTGCTAAAGCTATTTTTACATTAATTTCATTTCATTTTATTAACAAACATTTCGCAAGAGTTTTCCTCTTTTGTCATATAATTTAATTTAAATAATTAATTGGAATATCAGTAGAAACACTAACTGCCGTCTATGTCAAATATACATTGCTCAATAGAAGCAACTTGTTTAGCCAAGTTTTTGGCTGACGTTTAAATACAATAGGATAGCGATAAAGCTAGTGCTATTGGGGTTATATTTATGTTCTACAGCTTTTTTCAAAATATATTGATAAGAAGCACCCGGTATACAATAAATGATAACTGAATGTCCCAAGTCAAATAACAACCGACCCATGTTTTTACCAAATTCATCACTAAATATTACCAAGTCACTATTACAATCTGTCTTACATGGAATCTGGTTGGTTGGTATAAGTTGTGGTACATTTTTAATTGTGCACTGAGTAAGGGAACCTTTGGAAGAAATATCAATCAATTCGACAGAGGAAGAATCACATGGGATTGATGAACGGCTTGGTAACTGTTTACATTTACAATTACTTGTGAGTGAATCAATCCCTTCATTGTTACCATTACACAGGACTACCAGTTCATCAATGGCAAACTTGTGTTCTTTTATTTGACCTTGTGAAAGATCATATTGCTTAATTCATCATATGAAAAGATCATATTATTGCGTAATAGATATAAGCGAGTCCTCTAGGTGTGCAATTTTAGTTTGTAGAATTTGTGTATCATTATTATATTTTAAATTTTTATTGTGTAGTTGTGACGCTTATATATCTAATTTGTCAATTAAGTACAATCTTTCTCTATTTAATTTTACATTTTTAATAAAAAAATTGTACTTCTTAACTATTTTTTGCGTTTTCTTAATGTACTTATTTTTCTTAATATATTTTTTTAGTTTATTTTTGCTACAGCCAGCAATCTTCACTGAGTGGTTGCTATTTTTATTTTCCTCACATGTAAGATCTATAGTGACAGTGGGCTGACTGCTAGCTGTCGCAAAAACCATGGAGGGGGCACAGACTACTAATTCATCGAACAAGCTTTGATTTAATGAGGCAGTCATATTAAGTTTAGATGTTTCCAATAAAATAATTGTATTATTGGCCTCATGCAATTGTTTTTTCAACTCATCTATGCAGTTCAGAGTTGGTCATACTCTGAACTACATTGGTTGAACCTGTCCACAATGTTTTAGAGCCTGTCCCGGGCATCAATAGCATCGATATAACGGTCATTTAGCTGTACCAACTCATTTTTTAACTTTTGATGCCTGTCTAATGATTCCAAAAGTTGTCATCTCGCTCTCTGTTTAGTTGATCACACAACTCTTTCGAAGCCTTCAATTCATTTAATGTCAGTTGGAGTTTGGACTCCTCCTGACGAGACAAGGCCTTGCGAGTCATCATTATGGGAAAACTTAAAAATTGAACCGTATAAAAGAGAAATACAAATTTTTAAATACTATGTTACAAGTAAACAGCTGTACGAGTAGTCGCGTAACCAACAAACAGAGGTTATGTTTACGTATGTTAATCGCAATTTAAGTGGTTGGAATTAAATAAGATACTATAATAATTAACAAATCGTCAATTTATGCAAATTTATAAGATTTTAAGTGAAATAAGGGTAGGTACCTTAAAGATGACAACGGTTCACTTACATGCCGGTAACTGTCACTAAACAGTTTTACTTAAATTTTTGATTTTGCACATGAAATACACTAAAAGCGAAACGCTCACCACTAAAACACAACTTAACTTAATGATTGAATTGGATAATGGGCGTAAAATGAGTAAATAATAAATTAAATTTCAAATTTTACACAGGAGACATTCAGATCAGCTGTTTACAAAAGTGTTGCCACAGAAGACCTTTACAAAAGTGTTACATAGACTTTATTATTTCACACAAACCTAAAGACATCTACACATAAATGAAAAGAGGTAGATAGGCGCGTTAGCGATCTCACTTACCTTTAACTATCAGGAAAAAAGAAATGAACGCTTAAAAGATTCGTAATATTGATGTCGATAGAGACTAGGACTAGGTGCTTAAGCAACTTACTACGTCAATAATAAATTGAATCATGACAGTCATTTTGATCTAAAAGTACCAGGGAGAAATAAAAAGAGGTAGATAGGCCCGTCAGCGATCTCAATTACCTTTAACTATCAGGAAAAAATAAATGAACGAGTAGTAGTAGTTAGTTGCCATCAATTAATAAAAATAAACGTACGTTATTCGTTATCGATGTTTTCTGATAGTTACTACATCTCTTTTAACATTTTTACCGTAGGTGCGCTTCGAGGAATGAAAAATTAATATTTTAATTATCTATTCTGAAGCACACCCATCGGGTGCGCTTGGTCTGGGTGCGCTTCATATTGGGTGCGCTTCGAGGAATACCCCATCTAAACAAAACACCCATACTCTGTACCAAAGAGAAAATTAATATATTACTATGTACTCACCGATACCTATTGTTTATGAGCTTTATCGTTTACGATTACCTTATTTCCTTCTAATGAGAGTCATAAAGTGTCGAAAGTGGAAACATTATTTTTCATGCATGTACACAGTTTGGTTGGTAGAGCTTGTTTTAAGTCAGCCTAGCTAGCCACCATTGTCACTATATAAGGTGACTGCTAGAAACCGCAAGAAACTGCAAGGGCTGGTCAGGTCAAGTGTTTTAAACATGATAAAAATGGTCTCATTGCAGACTAACGTAGGTACTTATCGCCCAGCTGACGCGAAAGGGTCAACAGATGGTCGGCCGCCCGGCCGTTGACCCCACGATGTAAATAATCGTTATTTTTAATTAGTTTATATTTAATTTTTCTTATGTTATTGCTTTAAAATAAATTAGATACTCAAAGACTATCCAATAAAAATTCACAAAATGAATTATTTAATTAAAAATGAAAAAAACACGAATTCCTTTTTTGTAATATTTGTCGTGTTTAAAACACTTGACCTAACCAGCTTTTAAAGTTTCTTGCGGTTTCTAGCAGTAACCTTATATAAACCTGTAACGTCGCCGTAACATCAATGTTAGGTGCATTGTTGTGATCCTGCGTGCAGCAGCTGGAGATCAGACAGCTAGTTCCTTATTAGTTGATAATTCCGGTAAAGTGTGCTTTCATATTCGGTCTTATCGTCACTAAAATATTAGTTATTTATAGTTACATCATATTCGAATTCCATAGATAAAATTCAACTATGTATGGTTTAGGATGGGTTTAGGTATGAAGTTCAACTATGTATGAAGTGCCTACAAATATTTTATAGCAATAAGTATTCTTATGTACTTATAAGTGTTTTTTGTTAAGGGTACAAGGTGCAATTTATTATATTTTATATGTATACAAGTATTTGTTATGTTGAGTGTAAAAAGTTTGGTTAGTATCAATAATCAAATGAAATGATCAGCCTATAAACGTCCCACTGCTTGACGCTGAACAACATCACATGGGGAGGTTGGGCCACACATAACCCAACCAAAGGTAGTATTATTAATAACAGGTCCTTACCTCATTATTTGATAATTATTATTGTAATAAAAACTGCTAAATTCATCAATTTTACTGGTTGTTATTAATAATGTACTTCTTCTGTTTGTCTTTATTTATTGGTATTAAAAAATAAAATAAAAATGATACCACAGTATTTACCTACCTGGTCCCGTCCGGGTCCGGACCGGTTAATGGATGAAAAGTATTTTATATCAAATTTAATATGTTAAAAATGGGTTGGTTGAGAAATTTCAGTCCAGTACCTATACTGATTAATCAAACATTTAAAAAAAAATTAACATTGCACTGGTTTTTTTTTTGTTTTAATAAAACTTGCTGCTCCCGCTTTTTGGCAGGTTTACATTGCACTGGTTTGGTGTGTGTGTGTGTTTGTAATGAGATTATCTTTATATAAACATAAATTTTATTTATTTAACCAGACGGTTGCAAATTACTTATATTGACTACCTGTTGACACCTGCCTACTCAATGTTATGACCGAAAAAAATAGTCAATCTAACGTTTGCATATTCTTTAGGCTACATAATTTCGATTGGTACCAATGTAATTTATCTATTATCAAAACCAGTACAATATTTAAGAAAAAACATTTTCAAATATTTAATTAACCGGATACTGGACTGAAATTTTTCGGCCAACCCACTCGCAATATATTTTTTACCTTTGCGCGACTTATGTTTATCATATTAAATTTGATATAAAATATTTTTCATCCATTAACCGGCTCAGTGAAGGTCGTTGTTTACTCGGATCCTCTACTATTTAGTCACTGCTCTAACCTAACCGTCTTACTAAGTTACTTATTACATTAACTTAAAGTTAGGGGTAGTTATTTATAATAACCTGTATAACATTATTTAATTTTACCGTAAGTCTTGGTAGTTATAATTATTAATAATAATTTAAAAAAAGGATAATTTATGTTTTTAAGTTTTCTTTTCTTTTTCTATTGTAATGTTCGGTGATTATTGTTTAAATATTAATATTTTTTTGAATGCACATTAAAATAAATAAAATAACACCCCTACATTTAGAAGTTCTAGCCGCCCGGCTTGAGCTCCCGCCAGATGCTTGAAATTTAATATTTTATCGTTTTTTCAGTTTACGTTTTAGACGTATTATATATTATGCCTATTATCAAAATTATAAGTAAATAATTAGTTTACAACTGTACTAAAATATTAAAATAAAACTATGCTTTTATTAAATAGAATCATTTATTTTAAAAGTAAACCAAGCACAGAAAGATAGAACAGCTGGAAAAAATCATTCAAAAATCCTTTTTAGTCTCGAACTTTGGGATTGCCTTTCGAGAAGCCAATTTAGACTTTATGAATCCTTCTCTTCTAGTCTTATTGCATACACTAAGAGCTGCTTCTGTAACTTCTTTTACCCAACGTCTCATAAACTCCAAAACAGAACCTCCTTCTTCTTTTTTCAATCAAATTGCGGAAGTGCTCGTCAGATATATTCATTATTAATCGAGGTCTGTATACAGTGTGCCCAGGATAGGGTTAGCGATAATATAAGAGCATATTATACATTAAAATTTATCGATATTAACACCCTAATATAGGGTCCTACTAACACCCTGTTAGAATGGCCGCCATTTTTAAATTTGACGGATTTTATTTTGGCAGCACCCTATAAATTTAAAAATAGCGGCCATTCCAACAGGGCGCTAGTAGGGCCCTACATTAGGGTGTTAATATCGATAAATTTTAATGTATAATATGCCCTTAAATTATCGCTAACCCTATCCCAGACACTGTATATGTTGTTGCCAGTTAATCAAATATATGTAAAAAGTTGCATTTAGATTCACTTCTGGCACCACAAACATTCGCAACAAAACAGAATCTTTATTAATTTGACGCGCCTTTAATATAAGTACATCTTGCGGCGAGTTCTCTAATATGCGTACTTGAATCTGTAATCATACTTATCAACATTTTTTCTGGATGGGCAAAGTAACTGTTTCGAATCAAGTAATACAGTATCCATATTTATTATCAACTCCTCAGATAAATATCTAGTGCTGTCAATGAGCTTCCATAAATGTCTTGAACCAACTTTACAGGATGAATGTGTTTTAATGGCAAACCAGACAGAAGCGTATGATTTTACGTCGATCGTGGCTAAAGTCACTAGATTTTGGTATGGGTTTTGTGTAGAAATATACAAATGCAGTATTCGATTAGCTCTTGTCAACCAGCGTGCATGGGATAGCTTACCTGGGCTCCTGTGTCATTACTCAGGAGGGCAGAATCCATTTATGACAGCAGTAGGTAGTTATGTAAATATTTCTGGTCAGTACTGAGATCTGTTACTATTTGTGGAGGCAGTTCACCCTCTATATTCTCAAAGAAGACCAGCGGCAGCGACTCGTATGTCTCTAATGCTTTACCTATTTGCCTTGCAAATGACCTAGGACTTGCAGTAGGGCCATCCAAATGGGTAAATAAATGCCTCAATGGTAACTCATTAGCGTGTAAGAGGCAAACTATCCATTGCAACGGTCGAGATAGTCTTTTTTCTAAAAAACGAATCACGCCACCCACTTTTCCTGTATTTGTGTTTGTTCCATCACAGCCAACAGCCAACACGTTGAGTGCGAAACCAGGTCTGAAACACCTTGTCTATATCTCGCTTACCGTGCGGCTTATAAAACCTATAGTCTTCTTTGGATTTGTTAGCCGTAGGTCCAATACGCAATTCGTCCATTTCGCATTTTGCCGTTTGGCTATTACTCAATTCGTCAATAACTTTCGTGCGAATAACTTTAATTTGGTTCGGTGTAGAAAAATGATGAATAAATTAAAATGGAGTTCAGTGGTGTGCCTTCCTTAATACCAGATTTCTTAGACCTGGTACCGCACAGAAAAATAAAATTTCATCATAGTGCGAAACCAGGTCGAAAGCTCTTGGTAATTTTAGTTAGATTGCATTAGAGAAAAACACACGCGTCGACAAGGCGTCAAGACCGAAGGAAGGAAAAATATAATAATAGTCCACGTTTTCTAGAGTATATCAAAAAGTATTCGAAAACTTTTAGAAAGGCTTGTGCATGTGCCAAGTCATTATTTATTAGTGAAAAAATTAAAAAGTCTGATAACAATATAAAGGCAACATGGAACTGTATAAACCGCGAAACTGGTAAAATAAAGCCACGTGATTCTAAGTTTTCTTTAAGGATAGGCAATAGCATTTTAAGAGAAGACAATAAAGTTGCTTATGCTTTTGAACAGTTTTTTACAAATATACCAATTGCCACAACTATGTTACTCTACTCTTCACCGAGCAATGCAGAAATTCTGTTGAAAAGTATGTACCCATGTATAATGAAGTGTTCAAATTTAAATACTTAAACTGTAAAGACGTAGGTATTTAAATCCTATAAATCTTTAAAAATGAAAAACACTTGTGATTTGTGGGATATTTCAACAAAAAATATTGTTTGGGCAAGATGTGCTAATGAGGTTTCACTGATTTTCTTCAATAAAACGCTGATTTAGGATTTGACTAATTTACTTGTTTCCTTTTGTTAGAATTACAAAGCAATACGTATGGGTGGCCGATCGAGATGTAAGTGAATGACGTACGACAATTTATAATTTTACACCCACCCACAATACAAAATAAAAATATTAGTAAAAAACAATGATAAATTCACGGAGAATTGCCGCGGTTAAAACTGTAGGCGCATTTAGGTGTAAACATATTCCCCCCCGTTAAAGGATTCAAATCCTTCAACTCTGTAAACAATCAGAGGACGGCAGACGGCACAGTCGAACCAAAGGACGACGCATGCAGCCCTTTGTTGTGTGAACTTCAGCAACTCGTGGGATTCCATCTGGTCCAGGAAATAATCGGGTAACTCTTCCTAGACGCCAATTGAGTGGTGGATTGTTCTCCTCTTGGATCAGAACTAAGTCTCCGACGTTGAGTGTAACTTTAGATGTCTTCCATTTAGTTCTTTGTTGTAGTTCAGTAATGTACTCCCGCTGCCATCGTTGCCAGAAGTGCTGGCGTATTTGTTCCAGTCGGGCGTAGCGATTCAGCGATGTCTCCTTGTGGTCTTCTAACGCAGCTAAAGGCAGAGCATTGAGAGGTCTTCCTATTATAAAGTGCCCAGGGGATAAGGAAAGTAAATCGTCTGGTGAGGAGGACATAGGACAAAGGGGTCGGCTATTTAAAATTGCCTCTACTTGTGCCAACAGCGTACTAAACTCTTCGAATGATAAATGAGTATTTCCCATTACTCGTTTAATGTGGTATTTCGCGGATTTAACTGCGGCCTCCCATATTCCACCAAAATGTGGAGCGTAAGCCGGTATGAACTTAAAATTAATTCCTTCCTTAGCTGCAAAACTCAGATAGAGACTTGTTCTGTTGCTTGAGAAAATTTGACAACTCTTTTGCATCTGCCACAAAATTTCGGCCATTATTAGACCATACTTCCGCCGGGTTGCCGCGACGTGCAACAAACCTACGAAGCGTCATTACATAAGCATCTTTCGATAAATCCGATACGGCTTCTAAATGCACGCATTTAAAACGTAGATAAATAAAAACACACAAATAACATTTCATAACCTTGGCACCTCGACCCTTCCGATTTAGGATATAGAAGGGTCCAGCATAGTCGACTCCTACTGATTGGAAAGGAAAATCGACTGACTCACGATTTTCTGGTAAACTACCCATTTTAGGCAAAAGTGTTTTACCGCGTACACGAGTGCAAATCTCGCAATTTTTCACGACACCCCTAGCAAGTTTCCTGCCGTTGATAGGCCAAACTGTTTCTCTAAGCGTAGCCAGCAACAATTGCGTACCAGCATGAAGATTACTAATATGTTCGCGCACAAACAATAGCCTTGTCATATAATGAGAAGAATCAAGCAATACAGGATGCTTCTTTTCAAATGGATAATTAGAGGAATTAATTCTTCTACCGACTCTTATCAAAGATTGTTTATCCATAAATGGTGATAAAGATAAAATGTTTGATTTAGTGCTCAAAGGTTTTCCATTTTTAAGTTTATCATATTCTGTTTTAAAACATTGAAGTTGAATCAGTTTACAAATTAAAAGAAATGCATTATTATATTCTTCCGACTTAAGAAATGATTGAAACTTGTTAGATTTATTTTTGGGATTTCAATTATGCAAAAATCGCAAAACGAATGCTAATACTCTTTGTATTAATGTAAAATTTGAATAAAGTTTAAAATCAATTAATGCGTCTTCTACGGTAAGAACAGGCAGTGCCTTAACTTCAGGTAATATTTCTATATTTATTTTATTATTTAACTGTGGCCATTCTGATTCATTTCGAAATAGATATTGCGGACCTGACCACCACAATTCCATGTTAGGAAGTTGACTACCGCTTACACCGCGCGAGATTAAATCGGCAGGATTACAGTCAGTTGGAACATAGTGCCAACTAGGGTTAGTTAATTCTAGAATTTCGCCTACCCTGTTTGCAGCAAAGTGTTTCAATTTGTAAGGATTGCTATTGATCCATGCTAAGACCACACTGGAATCGCACCAGTGGAAAATGCGAGTGGGAGCGTATCTCAACGAATCACGAACACTTACACACAGCCTAGCAGCCAATAGTGCGGCGCAAAGCTCTAATCGGGGTATGGTGCACGGTTTTAAAGGAACGACTCTTGATTTAGAACAAAGCAATTTTATAGTGACTTTGTTGTCAATAGTTACTGATCGTAAGTAAATACAAGCGCCGTATGCGCTTTGAGACGCGTCACTGAATGAGTGCAATTCTATGGATACTGGAGAGTCGCACAGAACCCTGCGCGGTATAAGCAGATTTGAAAGTGAGTGAAAACCATTGGATATTTCGCACCATTTTTCCTTGACATCGGGAGAAACTGGTTCGTCCCATCAAATACCTTCGATCCAAAGTTTTTGTAAAAGCATTTTGGCTTGAATTATACAAGGGCTTAGCCGACCTAGAGGATCAAATATTCGAAATGAATGAGAAAGTATGATTCTTTTGGTAACCACATCAATCTCAAGTGGAATTTTGATAGGAAAATTAAATGTATCATGAGAGGGGTCCCAGCCAAGACCTAGAGTGCTCGTTGATTCACTCAGTATTAAATTCTCTTTAGAATTCAAATCTGAATCTTCAAATAGTAATTTGGAATTCGTTTTAAACTTACGTAACGGAAAACAGGCCGAATTAAGTGCCTTTGTAACTGAATTTAGAATAAATTTCAATTGTGTTTCTGTTTCACAACTTGTCAAAAGATCATCAATCACGAAATCTTGTTGTATTATTGTTTTAATAGCTTCATCACCGCATTCTTCTCTAACCTGCCAAAGACAACGTGTACTCAAATAGCTAGCACTTGCAGTTCCGTAAGTAACAGTATTGAGTCTTAACGTTTTGATGGGGTGATGCTCATCTTCCCTCCATACGATCAATTGCAAGTTTTTATCTTCTTCCTTTACATTAATTTGATGGTACATTTTAGCAATGTCACCTGTCAGGAGAAACTTGTGTTGCCTTGCTCGGATCAGTATGGAGAAGAGAGACTGTTGAATTTTAGGACCCACCATCAAGATATCATTGACAGAGTAACCGGAGGTAGTGGGAGCGGAGCCATTGAACACTACACGAATTTTGGTAGACTCACTCTCCTCTTTAAAAATTGCGTGATGACATAAAAAATAGGATGGATTTGGTATTTGCATTGTAGCTTTAGACAAATGACCCATTTCATGATATTCACGAATAAAATTTATGTATTGTCCCTTTAATTCGAGATTCTTGCGAAATCGCTTTTCTAAATTAAGGAATCTTTTTTTGGCTTGAAAATAAGAATTTCCGAGGCAGTCAGGATTGTCCTTTAGAGGTAACTTCACACAAAACCTGCCATCAGAAGAACGAGTTGTAGTCATTGTGAAATGTTTTTCGCAAGCAATATCGTTTGAGCTATGAACTATCTTTTGAGGAAGTTCTTCAAGCTCCCAGAATTTCGTCATATTTGCATCAACTTTAGATGTTGATGTCAAAGCATGACTGCAATGGACTTCCGTAGAATAAGCTAAATTCTAAAAATCTCAACAGGTGCAGGTATATTCAATTTCGGATCGGCAAGAATTATGGATTTTGGAATATCCAAATGTTTTATGTTAACAGGTGTTCTAGGTAACATTCCTGTTAATTCATCAAGGACATAAAAAGATAACTTACTTTGGTAAGTATTATTTATAGCCTTTATTTTAGCAGTACAGCTTTACTTACCTTATTGGTGCAACTATTGCCTATACCAATAACGTTGATGGCATTTAGAGGGTTTGTCTTTAGTGACAATTTACGAAGTAGTGATCTTGTTATAAAAGATGATTGACTACCACAATCAAGAAGTGCACGAACACTTTCCACCTGGCCGTTTTCAGGGTTCTGCACCTCAATGATTGCAGTAGAAAGAAAAACTTGATTTGATATTTCATTAGAAAATGTCACTACGGACTCATGAGCAGTATTGTTCTCATTTGACTCGGACGTAGTTGTACAACTAGCAACCACATCAGTTTCGTGTAGCAAAGTGTTGTGTTTTTGATTGCACTGACGACAAGGACCCATACGGCATTCACTTAAGGGATGCCCTTGTCGTAAGCAGTTGCGGCATAATTTAAATTTTGAAACAACAGCAAATTTTTCTTTAATATTTTTTGATTTGAACTGTGAACAGTCAAAGATTCTGTGGTTGTCGTTGCAAATAATGCAAGTTAATGTAGAAGTATTTTTGTTTGATTTTAATGTTGTGTAAACAGTAGTATTTTTATTGTTTTCTAATTTATTATTTTGCGAGTAACTATTATGATGAACTGGACGAGAAAAATTCTGATGTTTTATATTTGAAGGTGAGGTGACCTTGAAATTGTTGCTTAAATTAGATTTGTTAAGCTTATTGCGATTCAAGGACATCTGCTCGATCCACTAAATTTTTTTTAAATTGTTCCAATGATTTAAGATTAAGATCATCCAATGTATTACGAAATTCTTCCCACTTCATATTTGTCTCAGGATCTAATTTGGATGAAAGAATAAAAATTATAAGTACGTCCCAATGTTGTGTAGGAAGGCCAAGGCTTGTAAGCGCACGTAGATTTTTTGTCACGTGGTCAACAAGAAATCGTAATGACCTTTCTGATTCCCGAGATATTGGGTGAAATTTTAATAATGAGTCTAAGTGGTGATTAATAAGAAGTCTTTTATTATTGTAACGACTGCAGAGAAGCTGCCAGGCTTCCTTATAATTAACGGATGATACCTCTAAATTCAAAAGAATGCGGGCCGCGTCACCTTCGAGATACGACATTAAATAATGAAACTTGTGTATTTCAGATATATTTGTTTTTTTGTGAATTAAATTCGTAAATGTATCACGGAATTCAAGCCAGCGAAAGTAGGATCCGTCAAATTTAGAAATTTGTATTTGTGGCAATTTAATTCCTAAGTCCGAATCAGAACAGTCGTAAAATGACTTATTGGCTGAACAATCATTTTGTTTAGTTATTAATTTAGCTTCAGCAATGCACTGTATAAATGATTGTTCAATCAACCCTTTTATCAATCTCGGATGACAAATTGTCACCATTTAAAACTTCTATCTCAGTTTGCAAATCATCAAACCTTGTTGACAAACTTTCAATTTTATTTATTCGTAAATTGAACTCGGTTAACTCTAAATCAATTGCTTCATCGATATTTTCACGAAATTTTTCTAAATAATTCCTAAACTTTGTTATTTGTCCCTTTATAGAACTGCGTTTAGTATAAAGTGACTTTAATGTTGACATGGTTGCCGTTCCCACAGGATTAGGTGATTTGGATCCACCTACACGTAATTCAGATTCAGGTGTAATCATTTTGGTTAATTATATTTTAAATTATTTGGTAAGTTAAAACTAAAATGGACCTACGTTAAAAAAAAAACTAAAAATATGATATATTAATGGCTTATCTCTCGTTCCTTGTTTGGTGGAAAAGGCAGGCACGGCAGGCTGCTAGGATAACGACGCCAGGTCGGCGCGGTGCAGCGTCAAGGTGACTTTCACTGTACCCGAGCGATACGCCTGGAAATGTTCGATTTGATTATAATAACAAATAACCCGATTCTGCTCTAGCACTGAAATGCCTAACACACTTAATTGCAAATAAACAACGTAAAATAAACTTTATTTTTATCAATGCATAAAAAATTAATTTGTAGTTAAGTACTTCAAGTTTACTTTAACAAAAACTGTTAATTTACTAGAAAAATATTAAAACTATTGGCACACCAAAGTTAACGTTACAATAAGTTAAGTAAATATGATCGACTAACGGGAAATCTTATTATAATAGCTTATAAAAAGGCAAAAAAGTTAAGTTTCAAATCTATCACGACATAACTACCTACCTACACGCACTAATTCTGCCCTCATAATTGCAAACGCAGTACTTGCAAAATGGCGGTTTCGAGATAAACGCGGTAAACACATTTTTTGAAATCTAATTAAGAAGTCTATAATTATATAGCTTTTAAAGTATACCTAAAAAACAAGAAAAAATCAAGCTCTCTTCTGACATTATATTTTTCTTTACTTTACTGTCCCATTTAGATAAAATGCGCATTACTGCACTTTCATCTACCGTCTCGGCTCATGAGCATTACAGTATCACTAAGGCCAAATACAGTATTCGTGTTTAGTACTGCAAAATCACTTAGCACGTGTTCAATACTGCTTTTCTAATTAGCAATCATGTAATATTTTTATGCCTGATACTAGATACAAGTGTAAGCTTTAACTTCAGCAGCTAATAATATCTATTTATTTATTGTTAGTGGTAAATAAGACACGTACGTACTAGGCAGCGTTTATTGCAAGACTGAGGGGCCTACCCACCTTACATTGTTATGTTATATTTTCAACCACTACCTACATAATATATACCAATACCTCCACCCTTATTTTCTAATTACATTTATTTTAAGTTAACCGCTTCCCATACTTGAAGTATTAAATCCGCACATGACTCAGATCAACAATTGTCACTTAGTTCTACTTATTGACCTATGTAAATAATATACACTAAGTTTTATAAAAGAACTAAATAATAAACTAAGATTCGTAAGTAACTAGGTACATCAACAAAATAAATCTTAACAAAACATTAGGTAAACAATAGGTAGGTGTTGCACCTTAGAAAAGCTCATCAATCGCAAAACGTATTGGGGGTCTACGCTCTCGCCTACTCTTAAAAGTATCTGGTTGTACATCAGTACTATTTTCCGACACACTGGGTAACATTGTATTTCGCCGCGGTGACGCTGGCGAAGCCGGCTCCGGTGGTGACCTGGGCGTCGTCATCGCCTCATCGGCCGGTTCCACTGCACACTCCTCTGATGTACGATTTATATTTTCCTTTTCCGGTACTACTAATAAACTGGATCGACGCTGTACGGGCTTAGGCGGTATTAGTAACTTCTCCGTACTGCAAGATATTCTACGTCTTAATTGGTCGATATGTCTGTGAACCTCGGAACCGTTTTCAAACCTTATTGTATAATCAGTGTTACCATTTTTTTTTTCAATCTTACCCGGTACCCATTTATCCCTAGAACAGTAGTCGCGACACCACACGCTTTCACCCTGCTCAAGGTCACGCTGGCGGGTCGCCGGCGCCTGTGTCGCCTCCTCGTCTCTCGCTTTGTTCCGTTCGTGTATTCTTTGTAATCGATCCGGTTTTAATTTATCTAGACGCATTCGTAGACTCCTACCTTGTAATATTTTTGCGGGGCTATCGCCGGTCGTGTAGTGCTCGGTATTCCTATACGCTAACAAGAATCTATTTAACGCAGTATCTGTATCGACTTTCTGTTTAATCGCTTTTTGAATTGCACGTTTGCATATTTTAACGGCATTTTCCGCTGCTCCGTTCGAAGCCGGATGATATGGTGCGGAAAAAAGATGATCTATTCCGTTGTTCTTTAGGAAGCTACCAAACTCCATACTGGAAAATGGAGGCCCGTTATCACTAACTACCTGTTTTGGCAACCCAAACCTAGCCCACAATTCTCGTAACACTGTAATGACTGCCGAAGCCGTGGTACTTTTCATTTTAATAGCTTCTATCCACTTCGAACAAGCATCTATTACAATTAAATACTTTGTACCTAATATGGGGCCTAAAAAATCGAGATGTAGCCTAGACCAAGGACGATCAGGCCAGGGCCAGGGACTAGGGGTGTGCGCAGGCGGCGCGGCCGCAACGCTGGCACACACTTCGCATGCGCGGCATATTGCTTCCAGCGCTTCGTCTACCCCCGGCCACCATACGTAGCTCCTAGCTAATGCTTTTGTTTTCACTATCCCCATGTGGGATTCATGCAACTCGTCGAGTACCTTATTTCTGCTTAAAGCTGGGACTACTAAACGGTGACCCCACATAACACAACCTAACCCACAGTAAAGTTCATTTTGTCTATTAAAATATGGTTTCAACTCCTTTATGGTTATATCCTTAGGCCAGCCATCCGAGATGTAGCTAATCACTCTACTCAATATCGGGTCCGATGCCGTTTGTTTTTTTATAATTTTATAATCTAACAAGAGGGCTTCCGATGCGAAATGTAAGTATGTTTGTTCGGGCAATTCGTCCTCGGCAGCGATCACTTCTTCTTTATGAGTTTTAATCAAACGCGAAAGAGCATCGGCTGTGTTTTTATCTGTATTTATATACTCGATTTTGAAATCATATGCGGTGAGCTTAATCGCCCAACGCTGCAGCCGACTCGCCGCCGTGTTCGGAATGCCTACATTGGGCCCAAAGATACTGACCAGAGGCTTATGGTCGGTGCGCAAAACGAACTGTCTACCATACAAATACTGATGAAATTTTTCAATAGAGAATATGATGGCTAATGCTTCTTTATGTATCTGACTGTAATTAGTCTCCGCGCTGGTGAGTGCGCGCGACGCGTACGCGACCGGCCGCTCCGAGCCGTCCGGCGCGCGCTGCGCCAGCACAGCGCCGAGGCCGCGCGCGCTCGCGTCGCACGTCACCACACTCACCCGAGACATATCATAATGTACTAACACCTCAGCACTACACAACACTTTTTTAACTTGTTCAAAAGACTTTTTTTGTTCCTTTCCCCAGCTATAATGTTTCCCTTTCTTTAATAAGCTATATAGTGGCATTAAATATGATGACAAGTTTTTTACAAATTTCCCGTAAAAATTTACCATTCCTAAAAATGATTTTAGTTCGGTTGTGTTCTGTGGTGGTGGCATGTCGACTATAGCTTTTACTTTATTCGAATTTACTCGCACCCCATTCTTATCTATTACAAATCCTAAGTATTCAACATTTTCTGACAAAAATTTACATTTACTTTTCTTAATTTTCAATCCGTTTGTATCTAAAATTCCTAAAACCTTTTCGATCGATTTTAAATGTTCAGATAAGGTTTTATTTTTTATTAAAATATCGTCATAGAAAATAATAACCTCCGGTACGTCCTTGAATATTTTTTCCATAAACTTCTGAAATATACCTGGGCTCGACGCCAACCCGTACACTAACCTGTTATATTTTAACAATCCCCGATGTGTGTTAATGACTGTGTAAGCTCTCGAGGACTCACTAAGGACTAATTGATTGTAAGCTTGAGAGAGGTCTAATTTAGAAAAGTACTGATATCCACTTAAATTACTAAGCAAGTCGTCTATTTTAGGAACCGGGTACCTATCGACCATTAAGACGCGATTAAGAGTTACCTTGTACTCTGCACAAATACGTATACCGCCATCCGCCTTATTTGCGATAACCAGAGGAGTGGCCCAGTCGGAGCGCTCCACGGGCTCGACGACGCCCGCGCGCAGCATGGCGTCAAGCTCGGCGTCGACCCGCGGCCGCAGCGCATACGGCACCGGCCGCGCGCGGCAGAACACCGGCTCAGCGCCCTCCCGCACGTGCTGCGACACCGGCTCGCCGCGGTACCGTCCCAGTGTGCCGTCGAATAGTGACTCATGTCTGCGAATTATATCGTTCAATAATTTATTGTCGTCTTTCCCTTCACTCACATTATATAAACATATTTTAGGTACTTCTATTCCTAGTTCAAAAAGCCATTGTCGGCCTATCAATGTAGTGGGGCCTTTTTCTATTACATACAAATCTAATATTTTCTTAATGTTATTATAAACTACTGCGACTTCTAAATAACCGAGTGGACGTATTATGGAGCCATCGTAAAATTTTAAATTTATGTTACAAGACTGCAATTTTAATTTATTAAAGTTTTCTCTATACGTTTTTGCGCTTATACATGACAAAACGGAACCGGTATCTATTTCAATACTTAATGATTTATTATGCACTAACAAACTGATACATACCGGTTTGTAATCGGTTAAGGACATTTGAAACATTGGTTCCGTGCAATCCTCGTGGCCATATTGTTCGTGTTCGTCCTTCATCTAGCCCTCGCTTGTGCTTCCTACCGCTTCATCGTGAGACTCATGAGACGAGCATAACTGTCCCTGAGCCCAGTAGTGGGCCGCGGCTCGAGTGCCGCCGCCTCGCCCCCACGCGCGCGCTCTCTGGCCGCCTCCCGCGCCTTCTCCCAGCCGCGCGCCGCTCGCCCCGCTCGCACCGCCGCCGCCGCCGCCGCCGCTGCGCCCGCGCCCGCGCCCGCTGTAGCCGTTGAAGGTCATGCGCTCCCCGCGTGGCCGATTCTGAGAAATTCCGCCCACCTCGAACTCGAGTCTTGCATTTTTATTTGGACACATTCTTCTCAAGTGCCCTATGCTTCTACAGTAACTGCATTGATAACTTTTGTACCGACAATTTTCTGCCTTATGCCCGTTCTCTCCGCACGTCATACATTTCAGGTTATAATTTATTTTATTGACATGAGCTGTATGGTCAGATCGATCTACTGCAACTGCATTTTTCTCTGCGGCTTCGAGCGTTGTAGCCAGCTTTAACGCCTTATTGTAGGTAATGCTATCATCCTCTGCAAATAATCTTTCCCTTGACGAATCACTAATTATCCCGCAGATAAACTGGTCCCGTAAGTTTTCTTCTAGTGTTTTCCCAAAATCACAGGTATTAGCTAGTTTTTTTAATTCTGCCGTATAATCAGCGATCGTTTCGCCATCTCTCTGCCGGCGTTGTCGAAACCTATAACGTTCCGCCATAATGGATGGTTTTGGCTGAAGGTGGTTTTTCATTATTTCTACGGCTTCTTCATACGTTAATTTTGAAGGACATTTTGGGCTGGCTAATGTTGATAACAATAAATACGCTTCCTCACCCATCACCGCGATTAATGTTGGTAATTGCACCTCACTACCCACTTTGTTCGCGAGAAAGTACATCTGTAGACGTTCACAATACGCAGTCCAATTTCCGGATTTCACTTCAAACTCTTGTATTTTCCCGATACTCATGTTTAAAATAAATATATTTATTTTTATAGGTAAGTAAGTAAAACGTTTCACTTCCGCGTGCTGTCCGTCAAACTCCTCGTCGCCAATGGTAAATAAGACACGTACGTACTAGGCAGCGTTTATTGCAAGACTGAGGGGCCTACCCACCTTACATTGTTATGTTATATTTTCAACCACTACCTACATAATATATACCAGTTAGAAAAAAACGTCTTTACAATTTGTATGAGATATACATAAAATGCTTATACTTATAGACTTACAGTTATAAATAAGTATCTTCATTGAAAAGTTATCACTAAGTCACTACATTTAAAATTGTAATACGTTTGGACTATTTTGGCAAAATAACTAATTCAAGGACCTTACTTTATATCTAAATAATTTATTTATATTACGAACTAAAATTAATATTATTATTATATTTGCAAAATGAATTTTAAAAAAACATTCTCGACATAAAGTTTCTTTTGGTGTGTTTTAAAGTTAACGAAGGAACAATTGAACATTTAAATGACAGAAAGATTCCGATTGTCATTAAAATGTTATTGATGTTTTTGGCGTTAACTAATAACGCTCAAATATACGGGAGTTAACGCTAGAATCCGTCGTTTTCTTCGGGATTTAATACGGCGCCCGCTACTTAAGACACTACTTTAACCCCTTAGCGCATAATCTACTATTATACTGTAGATACGTATTGATCCATACATTCTTTGCTACTTTTCATTGTTTTCACGGTTAGAGCCCAATTTGGGTGGATTCGGCTAAAATTCATGTTACACCAGAGTAACCTTTACCAGAGTAAATTTTGACCGTTTAAAATTCGTTTACATTTTTCCAAAGTAAACCAAACTTAAGTTTTACTATTCCGTGGTAATTAAAGGTACGGTGAACGAAATTGCCATGATACTAATCGGAATACATTAGTTATCTCAAAGACACATCAAATGTTTTTTTAAGGAAAATAATATGAAGTGACATTGTCAGTCATGACTAACAGATTACCTAGTCCTTTGTGTTGATTCTCTAAAGCACGATCGTCGTAAACTCGCCTCTCATTGTAATGTGAAATAATGGTGAATTATTTACCGTTAAGTGTTCATGAACATGAATGAGTGATGGAAAATAAAACAAAACAGTGCAAAGTCGCTTTTCCAATTCTCTCAAGAAGTCCGAAACTCAAGGAGTTGAGGGAAATATTATTTACCATAAAACAATTATACTTATTATTTATCTATCATTTACTTTATGCAAAGAAAATATTTGCTATTATTTCTCTTACTTGACAACGGCTGTAGGTACTGAACTGTTGAATACTGCGTTTGGTTTTAGTTAGTATTCGTTGAAAAAAGTCTAATGCTTAATGAATCTGCAGTAAACGTAGCAAGTACTGCATTACCTTCTAGAACATGCTGATTGCTGCAGATTGTGTTAGCAAAAGCAACATTTTTGTGCAAGTACTGCGTTTCCGTCCATCCTTTAACTTTTGACGATTCAAAATGCTTATTCTAAGTTTACTGAATAAAGAGATATTGATTTTGATTTTTTTTGATTATATCCAATCTATTTTCTTTGTTTTTAACACCCTTCCGACGATGCCGATCTTGGCGTTGGCAAATCGAGCCTCTTTCCAATGTTGAATATCGTGTCCTGTCACGGTCGCCAAAAAATTTCTTGTTTTGGCAAGATGTGCTAATGAGGTTTCACTGGTTTTCTTTAATAAAACGCTGATTTAGGATTTGACTAATTTACTTGTTTCCTTTTGTTAGAATTACAAAGCAATACGTATGGGTGGCCGATCGAGATGTAAGTGAATGACGTACGACAATTTATAATTTTACACGCACCCACAATACAAAATAAAAATATTAGTAAAAAACAATGATAAATTCACGGAGAATTGCCGCGGTTAAAACTGTAGGCGCATTTAGGCGTAAACAAATATTAATAATATTATCGAGTCCATTGCGCCTTTTCTTGTAGTCATATTCAACAGTTGTGTTGACGAAGGAGTTTTCCCAGATCTCATGAAGCATAGCAAACTTCTGCTACTTTTCAAATCGGGTTGAAAAGATGACCCCAGCAATTACAGACCTATTTCGATTTTACCTACTCTTAGTAAAGTTACTGTAAAAGTTATTTTAGATCAACTCAGATCCCACTTCGCAATAAACCACCTTTTTCACAGTGAACAGTATGGTTTTACCAAGGGAAGGTCTACTACTGATGCAGGTGTAGCTTTGATAAAACACATATTTGAGGCTTGGAAGGGATTGCAGAATGCCTTAGATTCAAAAACACAGTGGTACCCTCATATTAGCACTCTTGCGGGGAGACTTAATTCAGCGGCTTACGCTGTTAGAAAAATTAGGCATTTTACAGACGTGGAAACTGCTCGTTTAGTCTATTTTGGTTACTTTCACAGTGTTATGTCCTATGGTTTTCTACTTTGGGGTAAAGCAGCAGACATAGAAACCATTTTCATTTTACAGAAAAGAGCAGTAAGGTCCATATTATAACCTAGGACCACGTGACCCCCTTAAGGAGGTGTTTAAAGAAATAAATATTTTTACAGTTGCATCACAATTTATTTATAACTGTATTGTTTAAGTGCGTCAAAACATTTCTCTAACAAATGCGATATACACAAACTAAATACTAGAAATAAGTATAAACTTGTAATTCCTAAATTTCGACGTCAGAAAGTTTATAGATCATTTATGGGACAAAGTGTCATTATTAACAATAAAATCCCGAACGATGTTATAATTTTGCCCTTTGATAAATTTATGACACATGTTAAGGACAGACTTTTAGAAAAGGGCTATTACACTGTAAGCAATTACATCAATGACAAAAATGCATGGAGTTAACATTCCTCTAGTTTCGCACACATTGTTCTAATGCGTCATTGTGCACGAGTAAAACTTTTAGATTCACTTTTGTTTATCCTTTCTTTTATTATTTATTGTTCTATGATTATTGATTGTATAATTTGGTAACGGCATATTGCTTTGTAATTGTCGTTACATCTATATTATTATAAAGCTGTGGAGTTTCTTGCGCCCGTTCTTCTCCACAGCTAAAAGACGTCCTGAATGGGTGGGGTGGGTGGGAGGGTTCCTATGCCTATCCATCCAGCCATAGAAGTAAAATTTAATTTAGACGATTCAAAATGCATATTTTAAGATTACTGAATAAATATATTTTGATTTTGATTTTAAAGGTGCTGTTAAAAATAGTTTCAAACTACGACGTTCATGAAGACAGTGTTGAAAATATTAAATCGAATTATAGATTGATTTATCAAAGAGATTTTAAAAAGGTGAGTCATTCATCAATACTATTTATTTTATTTACTTATCTAATTATAGACCTGCGACCTGATGTATTAGGAGGGTAGTCGGTGCAACAAGTTGAGAATTAATACACTCTTAGATTTAAATTATTTATTTTAAAATAAATAAATATTAGTTGTTATTTATGACAAAAACTTATTGCTAAAACTGTAACTCACCCGCACAAGTGTTATCTCCTTAAAAGTGTAACAAATTCAGAAGGTATAAGATTGAGCATGTGCAGCATACTCTTTCAGAACTGATGGAAATGTTTCAGAGCAGGATGTCAGTATTTGAAGCCGAATTGCAGAAAACTCCGTCCGCAAATACGACAGGTTTGGCCTCAGAATTTGCTTCTTTTAAAAAACTTATATTAGCATCACTGAACGGTCTTCAATCGCAAATACATGTCCTTGCAAAGACGGTAGATAAGCTCGAAATGCAGGGCCGTAGAAAAATTTTAATGTTTCACGGTGTGCCAGAGCATGCAGACGAGGACACAGCACAGTTGGTGGTGAAGGTTATCACTGAGAACCTCAAAATGGGTGGCTTTGCACCAAGTAACATCAAGAGGTGCCACAGATTGGGGCGTTCAGTTGCCACAAGGGATAAACCTCGCCCTATCATAGCAAAATTTCAAGATGTCACTACTCGCGATAAGGTCTGGTTCGGCAAAACTAATTTGAAGGGCACAGGTACGACGTTATCCGAGTTTTTAACACAATCCCGGCACAGCGCATTCATGGCGGCGAGAGAGAAATTCGGTGTCAGCAAGTGTTGGACTTCGGAGGGCGTCATACATATCCTCGGTCCAAACAACACTCGTACTCGTGTAACAAGCATCGCGGAGGTTCATTCGTTGGAGATCGGGTCTACAAGGTCGGCGCCGGCGACAGTCATTTCAAAGACTGCTCCGAAGACAAGGCGGGCTGCAGCCGCCAAGAAGTGATTGGTTCACAGACGAAGTCAATAGCAAGCCGGTTGTTGTTTCTCTTCGGCGTGCATCGAAGTTCTGCTACCTTTTAATTTTTATTTTATTAATTATTTTGATTGTACCGTACTGTTCGTTTAGTTTTGTTTACGTATTTTTAATCGTCTGTCATACTCATGTCTTAATGTCACCTTGTCACGAATGTCAATAGTCAAGTCAATTGTCAAAATTATTCTGCACATAGAACTTTTAGAGTAGGCTAAGGAACCGTAGCTCATACAGCCATGTAATATTTTTGTTTTATTTATTCTTGTAAAATAATATAATTGTAACTTTTAAATGTTTATTAGGTAATTGTTAATTTTTAGCCGGCTGTGTTCCGTTTTACTTATTTATTTCTATTTTCATTTAATTTTTTTTGTTTTGTTAAGTTTTCGGTTGTGTACCCGTGTTGTACATGTTTTTGTTACATGTGTAAAGTTTAATTTATTAAGCGCTAGCGGGTGGTTAGTATGGTGTTATTTTATTTATATTTGTATATATTTTAGTTTGTTATTATTATTATTATTTTTATTTTATTTTATAAATTATTTATATTATTTTATCATGCCTTTCTCGAAAGGAAATAGTGATTCTGATAGTTTTGTCTCGGCAAGTGGTAGTGATAGTGATAATGACAGTTTTGTCAGTATTCCTTCTCTCTCTGACTCTCTTATCTCATGTTTCTCCGATGTATCCAAGAACTTTAACGTAGTTCACATAAATGCCCAAAGTATTCCGGCTCATTTTTCTGATATGCTGGCCAGTTTTGACTGTAAGAATATTCATGCTATCCTCGTCTCTGAGTCTTGGCTCAAACCATGTCTCCCTTCCACTTCCTACTCTTTGCCGGGCTTTAATCTAATAAGAAATGATCGCACGGTTGGCGGTGGCGGTGGTGTAGCCATATACCTTCGTACACAAATTCCTTTCACAGTAGTGGATATGTCACCGCAGCCGCCGCCGTCAAACAGCGGCGAGCATATCTTCTTGGAGGTTAGCCTGCGACACTCAAAAGTACTGCTCGGTGTATTCTACTGTCCCTCTTCTCGAATCAACTTCTTTTCTTCCCTTGAATACAAGTTAGAACTTCTCTGTCCTTCTTACAGTCATACTATTTTAATGGGAGATTTCAACACCTGTCTTCTTAAAAACGACTCCCGTTCGGCAAATTTTCGTTCCCTCCTTCTGTCTAGCAACTTATATCTACCGCCGTTAAATGCGACTCATAATTTTCCTAATTGTTCACCCTCCCTTCTTGACCTTATTATTGTCTCTTCTTCTCAACATATCGCCAAACATGGGCAATTCTCAGCTGAAGCCTTCTCTTACCATGACCTGATTTACGTCTCGTTTAAATCTCGTCCTCCTAAGGCTAAGCCCAAAATTCTTCTGCAGCGCAATTTTAGTGGCATTAATCTTGAAAGTATTTGTGAGGATGCTGCTAGTATGGACTGGTCCCATGTCCTGAACTGCGACTCAATCGACAGGAAATTAGAACTTTTTGTCTCAACCCTGGTCAAGCTGTACGATGTTCATCATGCTCCAGTGCGTCCTGTCAAAATGAAACATCGTCCATCTCCATGGCTCACGGAAAACATTAAGACGATATGTGAACGCAAAAATGCCGCTAAATGTAGGTATAAGTGTAAGCCTACCCCATGGAACTGGGAGAAATACGTGAAAGCTCGCAATCACTGCAATAAGGTGTGTAGAAATGCACAACGCCAATATATCCACAACTCTGTTGAAAACGAAGATCCAGCGAAAGTTTGGAAATTCCTAAGATCCCTGGGCATTGGGAAACAACGTCAGACTTCTTCTTTTAAAGATCTAGACATAAATCTCCTGAACAAACACTTCTGTGCTTCTCATCACTTCGATTCAACGAGAAAAGTTGATACTCTAAATTTTCTTTCATCTCTCCCACGCCCATACTACTCGTCATTTTCTTTCCGTCAATTCACCGACTGTGATGTTAAGAAGAGCATTATGTCAATAACCTCTAGTGCTGTTGGCAATGACTGTGTCAGTCGCAAAATGATCTTGCTTATACTTGACGAAATCCTTCCCATCATCTCCCATATCCTTAACTACTCCATTGATTCAGGTGTCTTTCCATGTGCTTGGAAAGATGCTCAAGTCACTCCACTTCCCAAAAACTCTAAACCGTCATCCTTTTCGGACTATAGGCCAATATCCATTCTACCATTCCTTTCGAAAATTCTGGAACGCCTTGTCCATACCCAATTATCCACCTTCCTCCTTAAAAACCGACTCCTCAATCCATACCAATCAGGGTTTCGTACAGGCCACAGTACCACCACAGCACTAGTGAATGTCACTGACGATATCAGATCAGGCATGGAAAAAGGTGAAGTATCAGTTCTTGTCTTGCTAGATTTTAGCAATGCTTTTAACTCTGTCGACTATGATGTACTGCTTGGCATACTCCGCTCTATTAACATATCTCCAGCGGTGATTGACTGGTTTCATAGTTACCTGTCTGGACGCCGGCAGCGGATTCGCCTTGAGGATTCCTTGTCCACTTGGTGTGACATTTCTGCTGGGGTGCCGCAGGGTGGCGTTTTATCTCCTTTACTTTTCGCTATTTTTATCAATTCCATTTCCTCTCAATTAGCCTCGTCCTACCACCTTTATGCAGATGATTTGCAAATTTACACTAAAACTACAGTTGACCAGCTTCCTCAGGCCATTACCATCATTAACAACGACTTGAGCATGATTTGCGAGTGGAGTAGATCATATGGTTTGAGAGTAAATCCCTCGAAGACACAAATCATCGTCATAGGCAGTTCCACAATGACAAACAGAATTGACTGGTCGCATTTACCTGCAATTACTTTTGATGGCGTCTCTTTATCTCCTAGCGACAGTGTTAAAAACCTGGGCGTGGTGCTTGACAAAAATTTAACTTGGGGACCGCAGCTACAACAGGTGAGTCGGAAAATGTTTGCCACAGCCGGATCCTTAAAACGTTTACGCAATTTTCTCCCTATGGCCACTAAAACTGCGCTAGCACAATCTCTTCTTCTACCCGTCTTGGACTATGCCGACGTCAGCTATCTAGACCTCACTGAAGAGCAACTGAATAAGCTTGAGCGTCTTCAGAACTTTAGCATTAGATTCATATTTGGACTACGCAAATATGATCATGTATCCGAATTTCGTACTAAGCTCAAGTGGTTGCCAATTCGCCTTCGCCGGAATTTACATATTGTCTCCCTGCTTTACAGTATTCTGTTCAATCCCTTTTCGCCACCTTACCTCAAGGAACGCTTTAACTTCCTTAATGACACGCATTATCGTGTATTGAGATCGTCGGAGCTCTTGAGTTTGGCGATACCAATGCACTCCACTAGATTTTTTGATAAGTCTTTTACTGTTCAAGCTGCCCGTCTGTGGAATGCATTGCCGACAGAAATAAAACATGCACAATCTTTGGACAGCTTTAAACGACATGTTAGAGAGCACTATCTGTCACTGTCGATGTCTCTATGATTAATTTACCTATTAATTTATTTCCTTTTTTTATTTGTCTTTTCCTAAGATAGAGAAAGTTTTGTATTTATTTATGTAGTTATGTATTATTTTATATAAGTATGTAAATATGTATATGTGTATTTTGATTATATGAGTAAGTATATGTATAATTTATGTATAAGTTTGTACATAAGTATGAATAATATAATACTTTTACTTATATAAAACACCATGACTGCCCTATCAATTTTATTAACTATTTTTTCTATCCAGTCCAACATGGTTGCCTGGAAGAAATTGCTTTTTAGCGATAAGGCCGCCAATTGTATGTACTATGTGTTTGTGTTTTTATATGTTTCTGTGGTGTACAATAAAGCATATTTTATCTTATCTTTATCTTATACTACACACTACCCAACTAACAATATGCTCTTATAAAATTAATGTATAAGGTCCATACTCTTATAATTGTTTTAAAATAGCAATCAATATGTCAATGAACCTTATAATGGTACATTATAAGAAGATTTAGCTAAAACTACCATTATTCTTGTAATTTAATTGGGTAATAAATCCAAATAATATAGCCACAATAAGGGTTCTAAATGTGGTATTCTTATAGGAGCTAGTTATATGGCTATAAAGCCTTATAACATTCAAAAGCTATGTAAAGGTTTCTAATAAGGCCAATTATTCTTATAAAAGCAATGCACAGAGTAACTACATTGCTTTTTAACTTATAATATGTATATATGTATAAGCATTTTATAAAGCCTTTATAAGAATGAAAGCAAACCAAATTCGATTACATATTATTTATAAGTGCGATATTCTCAAGATGACTACATTCAAGTGTTCTATATAACTTTACAAAAACATGGTTCATCATGGTTGAAATTATCTAGCTGTTACTAAAAACAGCCACGGGTTCCGTCGCCCTACTAAATCCATTGAAATATTGGTGTAGAGATTTAAAAGACTGGGCAGTAAAAATCAATATTTCCTTCATATAACTTTTAACGATTTATTTAAAAACATTACAGCACGTAATTAGACGATTAGGCGCGTATTGATAGCTAGCTGGCTGGCTGCTGAATTACCTACTGAAAGAGGTCTATTACTATTATTAATGCGTTTTCTTAATTTCTTGTTTCAATAGGTTGGGACAAATTACACTTCTATAACTTCGGCTTTATCAGGCAAAAAATATTGTTATCCTGCAAAAGAAATAAGAATTAAATTATGAACAAAACAGTAAAGTAAACTTTAGCATGTAAAATAAATAAAAATCTTTGATCAATAAAATAAATGTGGGTACGGGATTTTACTGATGAGAAAAGAACCCTAAATATATACAAAATGGCAGTAGCATAAGCTTAAGTTTTTATTTTTTATTTATTTATTTATTTATTAGGACAACCAACAAGACAAACACTGATACAAGCAACAATTGTAGAAACAAACATAAACTTGAAGCTAAGTGTCATCTTACTTACAGGTTGCCACGGCATGCAATGTGGACTATAATTTACAATATAAAAAAAACAATTTATTAATAGATAATATCTATTGTAAAGGAAGCATTATATAAAAGTATTTATGCTTCCCTTCCAGGGCCAACTAATGATGCAAAAAGACAAATTTAATAAAGGAGTACATACTCGTATATAAAATCAACAATCGTTTGGCGCTATATCAAATGACTCTAATATTTCCTGTCTGAACTTCTGGGGCTTATCTGCGAAGATGTCGATGTTATAAACTTTGCAGAGTTCGTTGTATTGTCGCTGTAATCTATTCATGGTAGCGTGGTGACCCACATTGGTCCTGCTGCCCTTAACAGAAAAAGGCACATATCTTCTGACCCGCGCCAGTTTATATGGTACATTAAGATTTATCAATCGTAACAGAGAGGAACAATCCGTGGTGCCGCTGATTATCTTTTGGAGTAGCATTAAATCTAATAAAAACCTACGATCCTTCAAACTGTTTAATTTAAAATAAGCCAGTCGTTCTTCATATGAAGGAAGCTCTTTTGCCTTATGAGTTTGGTATGATAGATGCCACAAAAAACGTTTCTGGATACGCTCTATACGTTTGATGTGAACGTCGTAGTGGGGGGACCAGACCTGGCTACAGTATTCAAGGTTGGAACGGACCAAGGACTTGTACAATAGTATTTTTGTTGAAGACTTTTTAAATTCTTTAGCATTACGTAAAACAAACCCTAGCATTTGGAAACCCTTAGATACAACTTGGTCGATATGCTTATGAAAGCGTAACTTTATGTCCAGCAGCACACCTAAATCGCGAATAGACTCCACTTCTTCTAAAACATGACCATCAATATTATACGTCGGACGCAAAACAGTAGCACATCTGGTAAATCTAATAAATTTGCATTTATCGAGGTTCAGAAGTAATTGGTTTTCAGTGCACCACGCCGCTAATCGGTCCAGATCCTCTTGCAATAAGATTGAGTCGTTCTGATCGCGTATTTGCATCGATAATTTCATATCGTCCGCGTACATAAAGCACTTGGCATGACGGAAGATAGTTACAATGTCATTTATGAAAATATTGAAGAGGATCGGACCCAGATGCGAACCTTGCGGTACACCAGACGTGCATAAAAATGGTTCCGAAGAGAAGCCGTTAACCACCACTCTCGACCTCCTCTGTTGAAGATATGAAGAGAACCATGTAAGTAGATCTCCAGTGATACCAAAGGTGGAAAGCTTATGAACTAGAATGTTGTGATCAACGGTATCAAAGGCTTTACTAATATCCGTATAAATTGTATCTACAGATAGTCGCGCGTCGAGAGATTCAGATACTTGGGTCGAAAACGAAACGAGATTAGTGGCTGTAGAACGCGATTTTAGGAAACCAAATTGCTGAGGCGAGATAATTTGACTCATATGCCAAGTCAACACAGAACACACTAAGGACTCAAAAATCTTACCAAACACACACAGTATAGATATTGGCCTATAGTTTTTAACAGATCTGGCATCACCTGATTTAAAAATTGGGACAATACGCGCCTCCTTCCAGACAGAAGGGAAAGTGCCTGTTTTCAAAGATGTATTGAAAATGGTAGTTAAAGGCAAAGATAGCGCCTTGCGACAACTGACCACGAATATAGGGGGTATACCATCAGGACCGGCCCCCCTATTTCGATCCAAACGAGTTAGGGTTTTAAGTACGTCTCTCTGCGAAAAAGAGAGATTGGCGAGATAGTTAGACGTAAGGATTTGGTCATTTGCAGCCGGGGAAAATATAGAGCTCGTTTTAAACATCGACGTGAAGAAAGAAGCAAAGAGATCACATATACCGCCACCACAATCCGCCTCCTCTCTGTCAAAAGTCATAGATGATGGATAGGCGCTACTGTTACGTCTTTTATTTTTTAGGAATGTCCAAAATAGTTTTGGATTTTTGGATACTGACTTTTCAATACAAGCTATATAGTTTTTATGACAAATTATTATCAATTCAGCGCATCTCTTTTTTAGTGTACACAAAGCTAATTCGTCTAGTGGATTTTTGTATTTACGATATTTTATACGTAGCTTGTGTTTTTCTTTTAAGAGACGAATGAGTTCCTTTGTGTACCAAACCGGGAACTTCTTAGATGACGGTTTATATTTCGGAACATGCTGTGCAATTACATCTCTTATGATACCATAAAAAGTTTCTACCATTGCCTCGACAGAACGAGATGAGAGTTCACGCTCCCATGATATTGTATTTAACTGAGTAATAATCGCATCATAGTCGGCTTTATGAAAACTATATCTTAAATTCGTGTCGTTGGGTGGAAAAGTTTTCTTATAATTGATGTGCGATTCCTTTTCCCCTTATAACAGCCTTATTAAAAACATGAATAAATAATTACCCATTTTTTAATCACAAAACAGCCTAAATTCAAGGGCGCGTTGATAATATGACACACTGCGTACCACATTTTGCGATGCATTTGAATTCCCACACCGTTTTCACTATATTCAAGCACATATTCAGTAACCACAAAATAAATTATAAACTTACTGTTCTTGTCATTAAAATGGTTGACGCTGTCACTTTAATTTTTCGCTAAGCTTTTACGAAAATGTAAATCACTATCCAACATGGGCAAACAGCTTTATAAAATACTTTGCTTTGCTGGTATAAATTTTACTCCCTTGTTGCTGGCCATAATAAAACACGTATAAGAAGAAAAAGCTAACAATAATTCCACTTTAAGGTGGGTATAAAGTTATTGTCCTTATAATTTGTGCCCAAACGCAGGTTTATCAGAGCTAATACGGCTATTAAAAAGCTATTAATTTTAGCAATGTAAGCCATTATAAGAATCATTTTTGTTGGTTGGGTACATACAAAGCAAAATCATTCATAACAGATTTATCTTTTCAGAACCCGCACCAAAACCAAATAAACATAATCTTATAGTGAAATGTGTTAAGAAGAGAAATTGTGTAGATGAAAAACTCCGAACCTTTTTAACAAACCGCCAAGCTGACAGTAAAATGAAAAAAATATTGCTGAATATGTGAAAGGTTAAAAATATCTTTTATGTGCACTGCTTTAATGAAAAACATTAATGAGTGTAGTTTTTCCTCTTATCTCACGTTTTCTCTTACATTTAAACTATCGACATTTTTATTTCTTATCCCTAAAACATGCACAAAACTATTTTTTTATTCTTCATAAGCAAGTATTTGACCGTGATCTCACCTGATGGTAAGTGACCTAGGATGTAGCATAGCATAGCAACCCTTATTCTGTGCGGCACAGGGTGCATAAGACCCTGTATTTTATTATAGCTATAAATTTTAAACAAAACGAGCTGTTCAACCTTCAGGTTCATGTCAGTTAAGTAATTCATTATTGTTAATATTCAAAGCAAAAAAGTTCAAATATATTTTTACATGAAGCCAAAAAATGATTTAAGTTTCTTAAACATTAGCCCTGTACCGCCACAATGATAATTTTATGACCAGGTGTACAACGCCTTGTGCCGCAGGAATGGAAAGAATAAAAAAATTACTGCCGCGTCGAACATGTTAAATGTTCTGGTGATATCTTTTCAGTAGTAAAAAGGTCATAGATCGCTCTTTCAATGTTTTTTGCACTGCACGATGTTGGAACCACATACCCAACATAAACAGAACCTGGTTCCTTCATAATAGAAATATGTTTTTCTTGTACTATTACTCTAAACTTTGGGCCGCCTTGGTGATTACAGCCCGTCCTCCCTACCCATTTATCAGGAGCCACTTTATAGGAGACATGAATTTGCTGTAATAATGATGAAAAAATCTAAATGATTTATGTTAGAATGGTATTAATTGCAGTGTTTTAATGTAACTGTGGAACTAATTTTCTTGAGCAAATTACTTTATTGGCAGTATAAAAAGATAAAATCTATTCATTTTCGGTGAAAAATAAAAAGGAATTATGTTTTTCCTCAAAATTACCATTATCAAAACAAATATGGTACTTATCTATGTTCTAATAACTTATTCGTTACATACAAAGGAAACTCAACAACAGAAAAGAGTAGTTTTAAGAAAATGACACTTAAACTCAAGAAGCTAAGAACTATGACGAGCATAGCTGCACTGTTAACAGTGTGTCCCAATAACCGATAAAAATCTAAACAACATTTTAATGAATAATATAATTAATATCAAAGAAATGAGATAAAATAACGGGTTTTGGTGCATCGGCTATTACTAGGTTGATGCGTGTACCAAAACCCGTTTAAATAGTGTACGATTTTAACGGGTAGGTACTAAGTCAAGTAGGGATTTGTGAGTACCAACAAATGTGACATGTATTAATAACAACTTTTTAATAAGATTTTCCTTGAGTTTTAGGTTATATCACTACATAATTAATCCAAAGATATTAGTAAATTAACACTCTTACCTTAAAGTTAAAAGCAGCAGCACAGCAAGCTTGGCAATAAACCCTGGTAGTTTCGTAGTTCAATGACAAAACCTTGTATTTTTTTTTTCAGGCAATGCACTTTCAATGTTAAACAGTTATGACGCCCGTACGGTTATGGATATGTCATAATCATCAGCCAGAAGACGTCCACTGTTGGACAAGGGCCTCCCCAAAGATCTCCACCACGACGTTATGGATATGTGTCGCCATTATAATTGCATAGAATATTACAAAGAAAATGCTGCCATTCAAATACATAAAAACTATTTTTTGTTGAAATAAGCAAACATATAAATCTTACTAGTTATCGGGTACCGGGACGGTTTCGGCAATAGGGACCTACCTACCTGTTATGCAGTGACGACGAAAAACAGGTTATCAGAAAAAACTGCGTAACCAGTAAGAAGGTGCGTTCCGAATGATAGAGGGGGCCTAACCATGACCTCTTAGTAGTATTACTGTAATCTTACTGTTCAAAATCCTATACGAATATTGCCTAGTAAGGTCCCAAGCAGCAAAATTCTCCTATAGTTCTTGACTTATAAGACTAAACATCTTATAGCACACTAATAGACGCTTTGATTAAAATCACTGATCTTGTTAAAGCAGCTTAGTGGACTATTTGCGCTACAAGCACTTTCGATCCTATTACGCAGTCTTAAAGACGTTTACGAGAACATCTTATTAGACTATTTACGCTACAAGCACTTACGATCCTACTACGTAGTCTTATAAACGTTTACAGGATTACATTATATGATGCTTATCAGAACTTAAGTCTTATAAGTGCATGTTATAAAAATAAATATCAAAGCTCCTATAAATGCATTTAACAAGACTATTTATTCTTGTTCACGTTTTGTTTAATGCTTCTATAAGAAAAGTTCTTCTGTAAACGTTTTAGGTATAGCTACTATAGGTCGAAGATATTATAAAATTGATTTGACTTTGTCGTGACTTCTAAAGGATTGCTAGCACCAAAGTTGCACGTCCTGCTACTATTATAGGTAAGATTCTACTTATATGTGCCCTGCATTTGCTATTATTAGAGTGATCAGCTGTTGACATCAATTAAACAATATGGTGTCCAGGACTGTGATCCTATAATAACATTAACTTTGACTAAAATGCTTTGTAAAGCTCCTGATAAATGCATTACAATATGGATCGCGATCCGATCTGATGACGGCTGTATTTACTAATAATTAATGAATTTACAAATAAAAATTATGTTTACTTTTGAAGGCGCATAAACATATGTTTATTATCATCGAATACTTTATCAATAAAATTTATTTCGCAAGTTAATTTTTTTATAACACATTTGCTCGGTAAGAAGCTCTTATTACACCGATTTCAGTATCGTAATGTAATAAGTTTTGCACTAGTGCGGTAATGAAATTTAAAAATTAGTAATCGTTTAAATCTATGGACAACATAGGCCTTTAGTCCGTTAGTAGCTTTTACGACACCCAAGGAAGAGAGGTGTTGGTAGTATTATTTTGATGAGCCCATCGCCGCTCTATGCTGTTGGATGTATGTGCATTCTTTAGTCCGTTAGTCGCCTTTTACAACACCGAAGGGAAGAGAGAAGTTTGTAGTATTATTTTGATGAGCTTATCGCCGATCTATGCTGTTGGATGTATATCGCTGCTTTGGGAGAATAATGTTGTAACTCAAATTGAGTGAATTTTCCAGGAGAACAGATAGAAGTTCTTTCGAAAGTTTGAAGTGTTATAATTGTTTCCCTATTTTTTGGATATTGATGAGAGACGAATAAAAACACAGAAAATATATTTCAGTATGTATTAAATAAAGCTTTTCAAGTAAATAACACTTACTTAATTCAAATTACTGAAAATACTACTGGGTCTCAGACATAAAACAAAAGATCATCTACAAAATTATGACTATTACTGGCTCATTACCAAAAAATACTAGAAAGTACACTTTTTTTTTGAATAATAGTGGTGTTTTTTGAAATAATACAAAATCCTCATACGTATTTGACATTGATACTGTTACATTGTGAGTTGAGACATCTTAGCTATATTTATTTTAAATCAATATTGATACAGTTCCAATTCGGCCATTCTTTTACAAAAATATTTACTGTATGTTACAGCTTTTGTAGAAAAATAAGAGTATTAACTGGTTTTATGACAGAGAAAAATCATACCAAAATTAGAAAGAAAGTAGAAAAAGCAGAATGTTTTGCTTCTTTGTAAAATACCTATAAAGCTTATAATAATAAGAATTTTATAAATTCTGAAAAAAAAACATATAAGCTTAAAATAGCTCAAAATGGAACAAAACTAGCTTCATTCAACTTAACAAAAAAATACGAACTTAATAAATTCTAAAAACTAAACACAGGTTTCAACAACCTCTAACAAAATATACTGTAATATACAAGATAATTACCAAAGGGTAAAAAAGATTAACTCTTACATTCAGCAACATAGTCTCTATGAAAATCGGCCACATTCATGCCACCTTCAATATTATGTCGGCTTGGAGTCAGCTCTGCAGTAATAACTATCAACTTTCGGGATTGAATCTAAGTGTGTCTAAGCCGTCTTTCATCATCAAGTTGAGCGTGGTTTTCGTTTTTACCTCAATGATCTTGCTCTAAAATAGCCGTGTTTGAGGTTTTTTGGATTACAGTATTTATCAAGAGTTTCATAAAAGCTTTGCACACTCTAATTTTATATCTTCTATTGAAAGATAAAAATCAAAATTGTTTCTCCGATTATTGTTGTGTATGTTCGAGTATCTCAGGTTGATTGCGGAAATAAATATGTCGCATAATATATTCCCGCTGCCGTTCCAAATCACCCATAATATCCCAGTAGCCTTGAAATATAATTTTTCTCTGTAAATCTATAATTTTTTCATTACATTTGAATTTGCATTAATCTCCATATGGGGATTTCAATCGTCTTTTAGGAACTAGTTTGTTTTTTTTGTTAAATACGATTTGCCGTGATTCCTTAAAAGTTTTGCTTTTACAGACCTCCTGTTATTAGGGTTTGCCTTGCGTTTACGTCCGATTTTGTTTATAGTCTCTTTTTGTTACCTGTCGAATCACCTACCGGACTCTCCATTTGTCTTGAACAATCCATTATTCTGAATTAGCGAATGTAAGTCTCGATCATTTGATACAGTAGCTTGCAATGCATTTGATATTTCTAAAAAATTACCATCTGTAGTCATTTTTTACAAGACATAGGGGTGAGTTTTAGCAACGTTCGTTTCGTGTTCAGAATCTGAAGAATCACTAGATTCTGATGAACTGTCAGAGGAATTCGAAGAAGAGCTCAAACTTGATGAACTGCTACGCACCGACCGATACATGCAATACTTTAGAAGGACCTGGCATGGGGTCGTTACAATCAACAATGTTTTGATTAGAAATGGGCATACTGATTTGACTTGAACATTCATTTTTAGCTACAATTGAAATCATTGGATCAATGTTTTCGGCAAACTTAGCTCTTTGAAGTTTTGTGCCTTTCTGATTGTTAAAGTCACTAAGATCAGAATCAGAATAATAATTATAAGTATTATTTACGTAGTCCGGGTCATTGACGCTGTCATCTGAACAGTAATAATCATGTACTTGCTGGTTTCGCGAATCTGCTGAATCTTGAGGCTTGTTGTTTTCACACGGTAAAGGCGATAGTATCACGCGTTCCTTTTGATCTAGTCTTTCCTCTGCTTGATTTGACTGTAATTTAACAAAAACTAAAATATTATTATACGTATTTCATATTTAAGAAAAAAAGTTTTTATTTATTTATTTGACGACCTGTGTGGTGCAGTGGAACGATTCCCGGACGAGAGAAATAGATATTTGCGTGCATGAATATGTCTATTCGTCTTGGTTTAGGTGTTTACTATGTATATTATGTAGTGTATGTATTTACAAAAAATCCGTTATTTAATTTCCATAACACAAGTTTTTAATGAAACTTTCTTTGAGCTAGATAATTGGTGTGATTGTGTTAATATTATTATTATTTATTGCATTTAAGTTCACTGAAACATGAAAGTAGTTGATACAATGTATTGATGATATGGGACTTAATAATAAAAATACGTATTAAAAAATACTAACCGCTTCTTCTACCCTATAAACTGAACATGGCATTCATGTTACAAAACATTAGATGTGTCCGACGGTTTGTCACTAAAATATAAAAACAAGTAAAGATTAGGTAGATCAAATTAGATTGGACGGTATTATAAAGACGGTACGTATCGAGAGAATTCATACCCGCATTTTCAGACAACAGGTATGGGCTACCATATTTTAGACATCAACAGATCAGATTTGCAAGAATTGAGAATTAGAGATCAATTACTCTAAAAAAGTAGGTATGTCATAAGAAAACTAGGCACTAATATAGAATGTTTATAGGCTCATTAGGACTTAAAAATTATATTCATTGTGTTTTTAAGTTGATTTTTTTCAGGAATACTATCTCAAGAGCAAAGTTTTGACAGATTGTTTACTAAATAAAGTATTATTACCAAAGAAGTTTTGTTACAAGCACAAAACATTTTATTTAGATAAAGCCTTAATTTGAATTGTACAAAAACATTTGAACCTATTTTTTATTATAAAAAGTAGTATTTAATTGTAATACATTAATTCGCACTTACTTTTTGTTGAACAACGTAGTTTGCATAAATAATACTTTGTTCATAAGAAGTATGAAGAAATTCTAACATATTTTTTTTTTAAATAGTGCCATAACTCGAAGCAATGCGGTATTCCAGATAAATGAGCATTCATAACATGTATTATCTTGTAATATGACTTTATAGCGGAAAATCAAATAAGTGTTTACTTCCAAAGCCGTGTCGCAACTGGCGATACAACGCTGTTCATAAAAAATTGCGGCCAAAATTGACCAATGAGATACAGTCTCTCCATGGCGCCACGGTCTTAATAATTGCTAATGAAATGCGATCTTTATTGAGTATACAAAACAGATCCTTTTTCATCGAATGGTGAGACTAACTCAATTTTGTGGTATTTGGTAATAATACACTATTCTTCCAAAGCAGCGATATGCAGTCTTTAGTCCGTTAGTCGCCTTTTACGACAACCAAGGGAAGAAAGGGGTAGGTAGTATTATTTTGATAAGCCCATCGCCGCTCTATGCTGTTGGATGTATGTGCAGTCTTTAGTCCGTTAGTCGCCTTTTACGACACCCAAGGGAAGAGAGGGGTTGGTGGTATTATTTTGATGAGCCCATCTACGCTCTATGCTGTTGGACAAAGAAAAATATATGTTGGTTTACCAAAGATTCATGCACTAGAAAAACAACAAAAAAACGCAGTCATTTTCGGATTTTTTTTATCCTCACAAATATGTTATAAAACGTCGTATGGCATACGTGCGCTTTGATAATTACAGCCTCTGCTTTCTTGTAGCCCTCGCCTACGGCTCGGGCTAGCAATATCGCCTCGGCTGTAATTTTCATCTTACCGCACTAATATCATAATGTACTATTATATAACAGTGAAAACACAAAAAGTTATCAACCTTTATGATAATGAATAGTAATAAAGATTACCCTTTGCAATTCCAATATTATTATTTTTTCGTTTGCCTCCACCATTAAAAATTAATGAAAAATAAATGCTCTAGTTATGACATCACAATTACCACTGTTGGATAAATTACACCAGTAGCGGCATGCGTCAGATTGTTACAGGACTAATCACGCTGACTCAATGCGTGTACCTGATCTTTATAGGACACAGTGATCTTGTACAAGCACTTAATAAAATAGTAATAAAATCAATTTGCACTTTACCGGACTGTAACAAAATAACTATAGGTCACAATAGTCCTGTAAAGTGCGCCCAAATGCGATCCTGTAAACGTTAATAGGATTTCTATAGGACTAGAAAATATTTGGTCCTAGGATACTTACATGACCACATTTTGCTACTTGGGGTTAAAGTGGCAGCAGAGCCCCCGTTATGCCGGAAGCCGTGCTGCGCGTCGCTTAGTCTTGCACTAACTTACGTCTAGATACATCTATGTAACACAGACTCAAATGCCTTGGTGAACGCTGACAGTACCGCCACTGGCCGGTATCCTATCTTATACGGGTTCCGTACCCAAAGGGTAAAAACGGAACCCTATTACTAAATTGAATCACACACTAAACAGATACGATAATATACGAGACGATACATTCACTCGGAATCCTTCACACTGATGCCGATACGGCAGATGTTATCTGCAGATATATTTGTATACGCAGGTAATAATCTGCACCATCTTTCGGTATATGTCGGTGCTCACAGATACTGTACGATAAAATATAAATTATCTGCGCTGTGTGTGTGTTGATTCATATGATTTACATAGAGAGCGATATTGAAAGATATCTGCTCAGATACAGATATCTTACCGTATCTGCGTAGTGTGTGATAAGCTTAAAGCGAATCACACACTACGCAGATACGGTAATATTTTATCTGCGTATAAAAACTTATTTATCTGAAAGCATCACACACTAAACAGATACGATAATATACGAGACGATACATTCACTCGAAATCCTTCACACTGATGCCGATACGGCAGATGTTATCTGCAGATATATTGTATACGCAGATAAAAATCTTACCATGTCAACGTATATGTCGGTGCTCACAGATACTGTACGACAAAATATAAATTATCTGCGCTGTGTGTTCATATGATTTATATAGAGAGCGATATTGAAAGATATCTGCTCAGATACAGATATCTTACCGTATCTGCGTAGTGTGTGATTAGCTTAAGACTCCACTGTCCGTCCGTCCTTCCGACCGTCGTCGTCCGTCTGTCTAATCTGTCACCAGGCTGTATCACATGAACCGTGATAGCAAGACAGTTGAAATTTTTACACATGATGTATTTCTGTGGTTCTATCACAACAAATACTAAAAACAGAATAAAATAAATCCTTTAATAAAATAAATATTAAAGGGGGGCTCTCATACAACAAACGTGTTTTTTTAATGTAGTGTCTAATGTTGTATAGATATTGGTACGGAACTCTTCGTGCGCGAGTCTGACTCGCACTTGACCGGCTTTTGTTATCCCGTACGGGTAGGAGATGAAGGCATATATAGTGCACAATCTCACCTGATCGTAAGTGACAATAAAGCTGAAGATGGAAGCGCTCCTCACCCGGAATCCTCAACCACTGAGGAAACTTCGTAAACTAAAGACTGCACACACATGTAGGATATAAGTGAACATCAGAGTCATAGGTGTTGCCTTCCCATTAATTGTAGATCAAACTACATTGAAATAACTACAGTTAATTAAATAACATCCGTTATTAACTCCGCGTGTCCATAACTGCCCATAACAGCCCACATTAAAAAATAAAAATAGAAATGATTAATTTAACACCACAACACACCATAATTATTATAATAACATGCCAGTACAGTAAAATAAAAAAACAACATGTTAAAATTAAATTTAATATAAATATATTCAATAAAGAAAAACACATTACTTAATTACACATAAACCGGTGTGATGTTAAAAAGGTCAAGGCTCAACATAATGCTGCAGTTGACTACAGCGTCGATTTTCAGCTCAAGCCTAAATGGGTGACTCGTGGCCCCACGCAATTGATTACTTATACCTACACAAATCAATTATGCAATCAGTCTTCGATCAACAATACCAACTAGATAACGCATCACGTACAAAATCAAATCTAAATTCTGTCCACGTGAATAAATACTTTTTCAAAGCAATAAATTACTCCTGTCACTTAAAAATAAAAAACGTCAATAACATTTAATGGCGAAATCAACCATAAGAGGCAACAAATGCAGTGCTTTTTCCTGTTATTGCATTGCAAGAAAATAATAGCTCACTTCTCAAGTGAGCTGTTATTTACCGAGACATATTTTTAGCGCCGACCTGACATCTAGTATTGTTGATCGCAGCAACCAGTATAATAAAAAACTAAAATTTATTAGTTAAAATTTTATTTTATAAAATTTTATTCAATAAAGAAAAACACATTACTTAATTACACATAAACCGGTGTGATGTTAAAAAGGTCAAGGCTCAACATAATGCTGCAGTTGACTACAGCGTCGATTTTCAGCTCAAGCCTAAATGGGTGACTCGTGGCCCCACGCAATAGACTACTTACTATACCTACACAAATCAATTATGCAATCAGTAGTAAATAACAATTAAATTAAAATCATCACTCTTTTAGGAAATTAAATAAACAAAATAAAATGTCGAGACTAATGTCATAAATATGTAGATTTAAAATATAAAATTAAAGTTTATTGTTTTTTTTTGTGCAAAGAAGATTAAATAAATAAATAAAGACGCTACCTAATAGTATGTTGAATGTCCATTTGGCGCCAATACCTACAAACAAATTCATAGTACTGGGACTGACCATAGCCATGGGAAAATCATGGCTTTTTCAAATGCATCTCTGTTAAATATAATGTTTTTCATTGCGCTTTGTTAATAGTCATAGTAACTTTTCATTTTAATTACATTAAACATTTGATAATATTTTAACATTTAATTGTTTTGTGTCTGCATGTAAGTATGTGAATGATGTGGCTACCTTAAATAGATTGTTACACTGTCATAATTTTATTAAGCAAAAGTGTATTAAGACATAAGAATTATTCTGTACTTACCAGTGGTACTACCGGTGGTCCTACTGGTAGTTCCAAGGGTAAGTACAGGAATTATTGTAACTTTCTCTGGTAGTCCAAATTAAATAAAAAAATAAACACTAAGTTAGATAGAAAACTGGAATTTGTATTTCTACGTCAAAAACTAACGGCTTACGGCTAGGCTGCCTGACGCTGGGCATTTTCTCCTGAACGCAATTGCATTTAGAGGGGCGACTCAGTCCCTTTCATAGAAGCCCTTTAAGTGACTTGGTGATGGGGCCACCGACCTCTCTCATAGAAGCAGAAGACTTGGTCCTCTAAATACAATTGTGTTGGAAGGGGCAACTCAACCACTCCCACAGAAGCCAAGCATGGGCGTTTTGGTTCTCCAGTCTTTCCTAGATTTAAAAAGGTGTCTCATCGACTCTTAAAGCAGCTTTTCACTCTGCTTGTTCTTGCCTCTGTAACAACCGTAGTTTGTCATGAACGGAGGTTTCTTGGGATCGAGCGGTTTTAGGTGCCAATGACATACTTAGGTTCTTAAAAATACATACGTACATTTACTCGTAATTACGACTATTATCCCCGAAGGGTTAGTCAGAGACTAGGCAATAAGGGCAGCAAAAGCAGTCCTCTAAAATAGTCCTGAAGAAAGGGGAAGCCTGACCACTAAAAAACCTAGTACCATCCCTTTTATGCCATGAATGGCAAGCGCCTAGTTCCATCAAATTGGCTGTTGTATATCCTAACGATCTGGCTAAAGAACAAGTGGTCATTCACCGAAATTATGTTTTCGTGTAAATATGAACCATGTCGCGTAGCGGTGAAGAATACTACCACCCTCTCTCTTCCCTTGGGTGTCGTAAAAGGCGACTAACGGACTAAAGACTGCACATACATCCAACAGCTTAGAGCAGCGATAGGCTCACCACCTGTCACGCTGAGTACATGTACAGTCGCTATTTGGTGAAAATTGGACTATGGCAGAGGACTGCTGTTGCGGTCCTCATTGCCTAGTCTCTGACTAACCCTTCGAGGATGATAGTCGTAATTACATATTATGTTTGTATGTAAATCCGAAGGTCCCAATCACCATAATAACTTGTAAAGGCTGTCCACCTGATTATCGGATTGCTATGCATGCTCAAATGAACTTTGGCCGTTGGGGTCACTCTATAGACACGACCCCGAACAGTATAAATTCACTTTAATAATAATATATACTCACGAGCGCGTGAAATGTCTACCATAATATAGTGCAGATATAGTACAGCTAAGACGTGTTTTCGTTTAAATTTTAAAGTTAATATTTTTAAATAAAATAATTTTTAGTTTACAATTTATTGGAGCATGAACTATTTCTAAAATTATAAGTTTATTTATAAAGTTTCCACCTAAAGTTTGTAAACAAAAGTACAGTGATGTTGTGGCAATTTTTTTTAATTGTTACGCTATTTTGGCTTCTGATTGTGCGATGGAAAAACAGAGCCAAAAGGGATATGACGAGCAAAATCAAGAGCAACATGCCCCAGATGCCACTGTTGGGGATCAGCCACCACTTCATCGGTGATGACCAAAGTATGTACTTTTTCTATTCTATAATATTCCTATTATTTCAAATTTCAAATTTATTTTACTTCAAAAGCTTGTACAATAGTTAAAACAATAGTTCTAAACAACAATTTGTAGATACTTAAACAATATATTACTTACATTAATTATGAAGACATTTACATTCATACTACTTATACTTATTCATATTATTAACACTATCTTTCAAACACAGAAAACATTACTTTCAAACCACAAACAGATTGTAAGAAGAACCACTGAGTATGAAATATGTACCCTCTGTACACTCTGTGCCTCCGTATTAGTAATATTTTTACTAGGCAACTGTAGGATATTCATCCCTCGCACTCATATAGTTTTACTGAGTGATGTAGTTTTGTTACGTAGGTAATGCACTATTAACACATCAATTTAAGAGGCGGCTGCCTAAACGAGTAGCGATTTCGAAGATAAATTATCATATGTGTACAGCATACTAGACATGTCAAATTTTAGTATATGTTTCTTTGTATAGTAAACTAAGGCTTGAGCAAAGCAAAAACAAAAAATATTGGTTTATGTACGATACTTTTATTTATCGAAAATGATGAGTTTTTGAGATATTATTACGTATATCTTTTTACGTTATAGAGCCTTACGTATAAAAATACAACGAATATATTACTAAGATAGTTAGTTAGGGACTGGTAAGACCATTTTTCAATTGAGTACTTAATAATCGAATTATAAATGAAAACAGTTTTGTGACTTACGTCATTTACTTCTGCGCTAAGCGTGTTGAAGCGGCGCACGCAATATTCAACCGTACGACTGCAGAAATAGAACTATGCTAAAATCTACGCGAGCGCACTCTCAGTCCCGCAATGCGCGTCATGAACGGTGGACCTGTGCAACTTGCTAGCGCACGTGCCAGAGATGCTGCTTACGTTATTATTTTATTACGTACGACTAATTGTTTGGCAAGTCGTTTTGGCTAGCCAAATTATAGGCAACAAGAAAAATAAAAAATATGTTTAGAGGAAAAAAAGAGATTCGAAGTATATAATGCGTAATGTATGAGAGTATAAGTATAATTTTGAATCCATTTCAGTACGTAGATTTTGGGTACCTATCGTAAGTCTTGCCGTAGACTATCACATAATATTACTGACCTATTTTTTTTGTGCTAATCTGCGATCAGCTCTAAAACTATAAGCAGATTTGTTAAGGATTTTAGACTTACCTATTTAAAAAATTATTTGACTAAGGCTGTTAAACCATCGCCACGATGGTCTGTAGTCCTTCAAAATTAATAATCAATTTAAGTAAATACAATAATAAAAATGATACTAAGCGCTTTGCATAAACAAAATAATACGCTTTTTCTAACTAAAGGAACAATTTGTACTTCGGAACAAAGACAACGCGTGGAGTCGCCAAATAAACTAATACATTTATTACCGATTCCAATTTGTTTAGAGGAAAGGTAAGTGTTATTCAAATCAAATAGTATCTTATTAGATCATTTCAGCAAAGTTAATTTTTTTAATACAAATCCAATCTTTAAAGAAAAAACTCTTTATTAATTTGATTATTAGAACTTTTATAATTTATTTCGATATTTAATTTTAAATACTGTATTAGTGTTTGTTTCAAATAACCTGAATTGATATTTTTTAGAATAACGTTTCTAAGCCTAGGAACTGGCAAAAATAACGCTAATGCTCAAAGCCATTCCATTACTGTCTATATGTGAAGATCTAACTCAAGTACGTTTTTTATTTATTGTTTTTAAACATAAGATACATTTCAGCGTTTCAAATTGAACAAGTTTGATTTGTACGGGATAACGCAAGGACAAATAACATACTCTAAACAGTTACTTACCTATCATTGGACGTGTCGGTCTATTTTCTATCCCGTAGCTGTGAGTGGTCTAGCTAAATGTTTCGAAGTCAGTTATCTTGTTGTTTCTTGAGCTTCGATATACTTAGGTTGAAAGTTTAAATTCTACAGAGCACTCAAAATTTTATAGCTATTTTATATAAAGTTCATTCCTGGAAACGTGACAGGAATGGCCATGTGAGTATTAATTTAAACAAATATAATACTAATATAATATATTATTATATCAGTTATAATATATTATTTCAGTTGAACACAATAATTAGATATGTCACATATTTCGTATAAGTATCTCGTCTCTTTTTATATTTTCAGGTTACTGTAAATAAAAAATCGGATTGGTATTATCAAGCCGAAGGATATACAGAATAAGTGACGGCTAAAACAATCAATCCCACTGACATTATAGCTATACGTAACAGTAATGAAGACTCGTCGGAGGTCACGAGTTGCAAGGCTCCAGCAGTAAAGTGACGTTAATTAGGTTTTCCGAAATTATAATTCTATCTCCATATCAAAATACATTTACTTTGATTGACTGGTTGGATTTTATTTTTCCAATAGGTAATTTATTTTTAATTATCCAATAATTTCATATCGATAGAACAAGTAAAAGTTTTTACTTAAGTATATTGAAGCGTTAATAAAACGATAAAATATATAAAAATCATTAAAAGTAAAAGAAGCTTAGAATCCCTCACCAACTTATTCCCATTTTTTCTTCCCTGCTCCGTTATCAGATTTTGATCATCACCTAGCTACAACCTATTTGTAGAGACCATTCCAATGAGCCTAAACACGATACCTATGTTGTAACTTGGTAAGGAATTAGTTAGTCTTGCAGATGCTGCAGCATCAGGTCAAAGTTACCATGTTCTTTCAATATCATTTATGTAACAGGGTATCAAATTTTGAATCGATCAGACTTATGAAAGTTGCTCAAATCCTTTTCTCGACTATGTAGACGAGAAAAGATGACGATTCTTGACGACCTCCTTGGTCGAGTGGTTTGTACACCGGTTTTCATGGTGTCGCCATCTCTGAGGTCCCGGGTTCGATCCCCGGGCAGGTCAATTTAGAAATTATTGTTTTTCTAAATTGTCTCGGGTTTGGGTGTTTTCTATGTATAATAAGTATGTATTTAAGTTTTTAAGTATGTTTATCCGTTATCTAGTAACCATTTAACGAGATTCATAACGAAGCTTCTCTTGGGCTAGATAATTGGTGTGAGTGTAAGAAAGTTTATGTATTTATGTTTATGTAGAGATAATGATCTTCAAAAGGCATAACAGATTTTCTTAAAACACAATTCTTCTTAAAAAAGTAAAAGCATTTTTATTGATTGATAGATTCTGGCTCAAAATCACTCTCGATCAAGACACCTCTCAAATAAAAAAAAACAAAATCAAAATCGGTGCATCCGTTCGGGAGATACGATAATTCGTACAGATAATCAAATTACTCAAATACACACGTTAACCTCTCAGTCTTGGCATCGAAATGTCTAAAAATTTTGACAGCAGGTGCTGTCAATTTAAATTTGCGGAATAGGAAAAAAAAATCAAACGCAATTCATGTTAAATTTTGCGTTCACGATGCATAAAACGTACCACAAAACCGAAATAATCAACCGTGTTCATACTAAAGTAGTCTCTAAGTGTATCAAAACACGGTACAAAGTCAAGTGCAGAGCGCGGCTAGCGCGGCCATATTTTGGCCGCTTGGGGTCCGACGGAATGGCGAGTTTTTAGGTGCGGCCAAATATGGCCGCTTGGGGCTTGAGGGGTTAAACTTGCAACACCCTTAGTTTTGCGTCGGGGGTTAATAAAATGTGTAAAATTGAAGTGTGTCTTTGTGCATTATAATAAAACAAATAAAAAGAACAACAACATTATAATAATACAATTATATACATTGCAATCCGGCTTGACAAATATAATTTACACTACTTTTCCCGAAGTAGTTTCATAATGATAAAGTTAGCTTACATAAATAAAAAAAAAAAAATTGAAACAAAAAATAAATAAAAAATTAAATAGGTATACAAAGTACAAACATGATCTTCAATATATTATAATCAAAGTTAACATACTACTGCTCATAAAAAATATGAAGAATCTGTCTTTAAAATTACTGAATAAAGTTGAAAAAAAATTGTCGAAAATGCTCTATTCATTCTATGTTCTTGGATCATGAACTCGGATGACCTGCGCGCGCGCGTATTTTGAATTGGTTGTTAATGTATCGCTAGTGTAACGAGTGTGGCATGCGGGTGGCGGGGCGCGCTGGGCGGAGCTAGCGCTGGATTTATTATAGGGAGCCCGCTCTTAATAGTCCTTGAAATGAAACACATTTTTACGGATTAACTCGCGTTTAATTTTCTTAATTAATTTTCTCCCGTGGTCTCCTTGTGACCACGGACCCTGTAAAGGGTTCGAAACGTCAGGATAACATAAAAACTATGTATATAGTAAATTAAACGCGAGTTAATCCTTAAAATAGTGTTTCATTTCAATGTATAGTGCTTGCTTAAATCTCAGAAAACAATATAAATAATAGTCCTGTTTACGAGAACACCCTAAAACTTCAAAAACTTAATTTCGAGTTTTGAAATTCGTGATTATGAGTTTCGGAATTAAGTTTTTCATATTTATGTAGTGTACTGTTAACCCTACCAAAAATTGTCAGCTGGCGTTATTATGGGATACTTTTATAGATTGAACTGCGATTTCTCCATTCATATTAATTATTATTTACGACCTCCGTGGTCGAGTGGTTAGCACGCCAAATCAGGCGTTACGCCGTCTCAGATGTCCCTGGTTCAATTCCCGGTCGGGTCAATATAGAGAATACTGCTAATTGGTGTGAGCATAAACAACTTAACCACATGAGTAAAGAAACGGAATACTCATGTGACTTAACGTAACGTAACTTTTGTTACTTAGAGGGAGAAAAAAGTAAGACCTCCTGAGTTTCATGTCAGCTACTTCTCAGTCAAAGGCTCTCCCAAAATCTGAACTGAAGGTAGATTAGTTAGGTAGGTAAGTAGATAAACTAGTTGAGAAGATTTAACAACTGTAAGTAGAGTAGTAGTTGTAGTAATAAAAGTACCTGTAAAGGTTTTATTTATTTATTTAATAAAGACACAAAACAGTATACAGCCAAAACAAGTTACAATAAATAATTAAGACTAAATAAGTACTAGACGGTAAACCAAACGATGTGTCCTAATCGTGGTATAAGCGATAACTGCTAACATTGGTTTTAAAATTAATAATTTTAACAAAACAAAAAATCTAAACTAAACAATAAACAATACCAGGCATGGTGGCCCCACAATGTGCCATAATAGGTGGAGCGGCGCCACAATCATCGACGCGCGAATTGGCCCTGAAAAGTTCAGCCAACAAGTTCACCTTCTCAATCGGCTGATAAGCCAACGAGCCATCTGGATGTTTCAACGGAGGCAGCGAGGGAGAGCAGAAGTTGGCCTGCACGGCCTTAGCGATCCTCCAATAGCTACGGCTACCCACAGGGTGCGAGATCAACTCCCGCCCCACCCTTGCCACTCTTTGTGCATCCGCTCCTGCGAGAGCCCTCTTGTTAGACTTAGAGGCCTTGTTGTAGGCCGCCTTCAAGGAGCTGGTACTGGGGTCATTCAGAGCGCAAACCCTCGTCCAAGCACGATACGCCGCCTGCTTGCATTCAGCAGCTTTGGCTCATTCGCAATTGAACCAAAGCCGCTGTCTGCCAACGCTGGCAAGATCTGTGAATGGAATATAATATTCTATACCCAACAAGATCTCATCAGCGATGGCAGATGCGCACTCCGATGGGTCCTTTCCAAGATAGCAGCGCTGGCCCCATGAGACGGATGCAAAGTAAATCACGCAATCCGTCCCAATCCGCCGACGAGTAGTGCCACAGACGACGCTTGGTCTCCACCGTTTTCGGTGGACCAACGCTGTGCGGTGCTGTGGCAATGACCAAACAGTGGTCTGACGAGCCTAGAGGAGCAAGCACCGACACTCTATACCCTCCAGGGCGACTCGTCAACAATAAGTCCAACAAGGAGGGCGCGTGACCTACGATATCTGGCATCCTGGTGGGCTGGTCTACTAGTTGCGTCAGGTCTTGCGTCAGAGCGAAGGCATGAGCGACTCTACCAGCGTGATCAGTTTTGGAGGGGCCCCAACCTTGTTTCATGGTGGGCGTTGAAGTCCCCCAAAACCAGCACCTCGTCGTTTGGGAATCGCTCCTGCGCGACATCAGTCACTCGGCCGAGGTGGTCAAAAAGGCTGCTTGTGTTAGCATCTCCTGTGTGGGAACGATAGAGGCACGCAAAGACACGGCAACGGGAGCCGAATTCAATGCGCACCCAAAGGATGGGAAAGGAGGGGTCTTCCAAACAGTGTAGACGACGACAACAAATGTCAGCCCTCACGTACAGACATACTCCAGCTTTCGCGCGGAATTGCTCCTCAAGCTGATAGCCAGGGTACCTTAAATAAGACGTGTCAGCAGGGCGACGAATTTGAGTCTCCGTCAGAAAAAGCACTGCAGGCCGCGCCGTTTCGAGGTGTTGGTGGAAGGCGTTGAGGTTAGAATGGAGCCCACGGATGTTAATGAACTCCACCTCAAACAGCGAACTGGTGGTGGGAGAGGAGGAAGCCGCTGTATTACCTGCATTCTTTTTAAACACTGTCATTTGAAAAGTGGAAGGAAAGGACGTGAACAAGGAGCCACTACTGTTGCAAAGAAATGAACAAATCGAGAGTTTACCGCTTCACCATTGGAAGAGCATTGCAACCACAGCCGACACGCCGGACGGAAGGGCCCCCATACCCTCCCGGAAGTGGTCGCCGGGTCCCACCATTTCCGGTCACCAACCGGCACGATGATCCACTCCGAGATTATGCGCGACCTGGTGAGGCAGCCTCCCGAGGTGGTTAGCCCCGGTCGGGCCCCTGTACTATGCCGCGGGCGGCCAGCGGCACCACCGTTTCTACTGGTCTCCCTGGCCGGCGTGTCGAGTTTCGTCTCCCGCTCAATGGTTCCACGGCAGAACTCTCTGGTTCACAGTTTGCAACAATAGCCGCTCCCTTGGTTCCGGTAGTGCGGCGCTGTTCCCGGAACGCGACCTGCGACGAGCACAGACCACTTGGCGGGCGTACACTACAGCACGGTGGTCGATAACCGGGCGAGCTAGGCTCTACCACCAAATGCTCAATTAGCACCACCCAGGGGTCACATGTAGGGTCTCAAGGGTACACACCTATGGATGTGAGCATGGTTAACCCCCAAAAACTCTTATTATACTCTTACGTAATAGTTACGACATAATAATTATAACTGAGTCATGGTTGCATTCCGGAATTTTAGACGGTGAAGTGAGTGATAATAGGTATGACGTATTTCGATTCGATTGCGATCTTTTTTACCTGACCTGACTTACATACCCCCGATCCCTACCTGCTTACCCGACAGTGTTGACAATGCGATAAACATAACTAAAAAGATGTTTCAACAATATTCTAACGACAATTTTGTGATATTAGGCGACTTCAACCTTCCGTGCATCCAATGGTATAATTACGGCCCTACTCACATCATCAAACAGGGTTCCACGGAAAGCGAAAATGCCGGTGTACGTTTACTAGAACATCTTAATTTTCATGGGTTAACTCAGTATAAATAACACATTAAAAAATGGTTATAACAATACTTTGGATCTGGTCTTTTCAAATTTAAATTTAGAAATAGACACAAGTACGTTGCCCCTCACAAAACACGATCGTTCTCACCCTTCTTTTACGATAATTATATTAAACTGATCACGCCATATCATTTTTGGAAGAATCTTCCATACCTAGACGTAATTTTTGAAAGGCGGACTATCAACAAATTAATGATCACCTGCAGTCAATAGATTGGCAAATAATGTCGAAACACTCTAGCGTAGGGCAGACAAGTCTACGTGGAGTCGGTTTTGGCGCGATTCGTTTCTGTCACTGAATTTTTAGCACAACCTCAACGAAAACTCATCGTATTAACTTTCTAAGACAATATTTTAAATCGATTTAGGGTTAAATGCTATTTTTATTTATAAGTAAAAATTATATCAAATGATGTTATAGAATATGATTATTCTACCAATACAGCTTTATAGAAAAAGTTGTTAGAGAATATGAGTATTATATCAAATGAATAATATACGTACTTAATGACAACATTAAGTACGTATATTATTCATTCCTATAACAATATAGGAAGTGTGAACAGGTAAAAATTATATCCAAAAAACGTTATGTCCTTTAAAATTAATTCATTTGTCATTATATGAAATGATACGCTCCCATTTCTGTCGTCTAATAAAAAAAATATTAATTTAAGTTTGAACTTAGGTACTTAATTATAATAATAAATTAGGGCTTTCAACACTAAAGCGTAATCTTCGTAATGCCGAAAGAATATTATGCCAATGCATTTAATATTAGGGATTCTAAAATTAGGGTTTTAAATTTTTAGGCAAAACTATAATAGTGCGAAAACAACTGTTAGGCTAGACAATTATTGTGCGTTAAAAGTTGAAGCCAACATAGTTCGGTCATATGAAATTAGAACCAATAATTTTAGGCGAACCGAAGGGCACCCAACAAGTGTCGTTAAAAATAAAGTTTTGCGGATAATTTGACCTACCGCGCATGGACTTAAGATAAGATCAGAATACCTTAGGATTATGTTCTATAGATTGTTCTGTCCTTTTGATATAATTATTGTAGCATAATTGTTGAACTCTATGTTGTCTTTTCTAAGTAGGGAGAATTCGTCATAGTCCAACAGGTTTCCATAGGTCTTCCATTGTTTATGTGCTTTAGATTTTTCCTTAATAATTTTTATTAGAGCGGGACTAAACCATTTTGGATACTTGTTATTCTTATTTAACTTATTTAGTGGAACGAACTTTTCTATACAATTATTTATAATGTTATAAAAAAGAGTAATTGCATTTTCAGTCGTATGACATTTCGACATTATTTGCCAATCTATTGACTACAGGTGATCATTAATTTGTTGATAGTCCGCCTTTCTAAAATTACGTCTAGGTATGGAAGATTCTTCCAAAAATGATATAGCGTGATCAGTTTAATATATCGTAAAAGAAGGGTGAGAACGATCGTGTTTTGTGAGGGGCAACGTACTTGTGTCTATTTCTAAATTTAAATTTGAAAAGACCAGATCCAAAGTATTGTTATAACCATTTTTTTATGTGTTATTTATACTGAGTTAACCCATGTAGATTTAGATGTTCTAGTAAACGTACACTGTCATTTTCGCTTTCCTTTCGCAAGCTTTTCGCGAGCTGAGGAGCGGTGGTGAGCGAAACCCATCTGCGATGATAAGCTCGCGTGGGACCGCCGGAGTCCCGAAGCGCCGGAGACGTGACAGAAACCATGCCTGCTGCATGCTGCATGCCCGCTTGCATGCTGCATGCCTGCCTGCAAGCTGCATGCCTGCTTGCATGTAGCATGCCTGCCTGCATGCTGCATGGCTGCCTGCATCCTGCATGCCTGCTGGCATGCTGCATTCTGGCTTGCATGCTGCATTCTTGCTTAAATGCTACATGCTTGCTTGCATGCTGCTTCCTTGCTTGCATGCTGCTTGCTTGCTTGAATTCTGCTTGCTTGCTTGCATGCTGCTTGCTTATTACATGAATAATGTTTCATATGATAAGATTATTATGTCAAATGTATGTTATATCAAAGTTACATTAAGTATATCATATAAAGTTATAGAATCTAAAATTATATTAAATGTTTATTATATTAAGTCGGTTGTTATGTCAAATGAAGTTATATGAAATGATATTATATTATCTGAACGTTAGACCATAAGTATTTATATGAAACATTACACACCCGACAGAAATACTAGCTGCCCTACTCCTGTTGGTCACGTGATAGGTTAGAAATTTAAGACAATCGCGAAGCGCAGCGGGGCATGCTGCATGCAGGCAAGCATACATACAACATGCAACCTAACCAGGTTAGACTTGTGCTTGCATGCTGTATGCATGCAAACAAGCATGCACGCAATTAAGTAACTTGCAAAGTTATTTTGCCATATAAAAATGATTAAGTGTTATACTATTGTGCGTTTAAACTTTGTGCGGATTACAATTTAGTAATTGTAAATAGTAGGCATTATGAATGGTTCCGCCTTATGTCGCATTTGAGAAGTTTAAATTCGGCGATAAAGAGTAAGGCGAAGTGAAAATAGGTTTAACACAATTAGGAAAAGTAAAATTGTGCGAGAAAAATTAAGTCGTATGGTTTGTGTGCCATTGACAATTAGGAGAACAAAAAATTCGGCGATCCAATATAGAACCCACTTGTTACTCGAATGGCAGAGACATTTGCAATGCCTTTAACACTTTTTTCCAAAGTGTTTTCGGTGTACCAACCACTAGTCGTACGCAGTAGACAAACGTTTCGACTCTTTGCCGATACTTAATATCCCGTCTAACGTTATCGAAAAAGCTTTAACCAGTCTGGATATAGCTAAAGGGGTTGGAAATGATAAAGTTTTGCCCCCCTGTTTTGGGCTAGCTGTTCTAAGACTTTGGCACAAAGGGATACTTCGTTTAGGGATAAATTAAAGCTTTCTCTTTAATTTATCCCTAAACGAAGGATTGTATCCTGGTATAAATATGGAAAAAAAGCTCACATAGTTCCGATTCACAAAAAGGGATCCAAAACTGAAATAAGTAACTACCGTGGAATATCCATTCTTTGCACTATAGGTAAAATATTCGAGAAGATCGTCTATAATGCCATTTATCCGGTCATGTGTAAGGGTTTGCCCGATAGTCAACACGGTTTCTTAAAAAAATGATCAACTATGACTAATCTTGTTTGTTTTTCTGACTATGTTCTAACGTATATGGAAAGAGGTGGTCAGATTGACGTGATCTACACGGATTTCGAAAAAGTGTTTGACCGTGTGGATCACGTCATTTTGCTACAAATGCTTCAAGCGTTGGGAATTCATGGGGATCTTTTACGATGAATAAAATCCTATTTAAGTAACGGTTCCCAGGCCGTTGTATTAGGAGGTTTAAAATCCGATTACATAGATGTTTAAACTGGAGTTCCCCAGGGATCCCACCTGGACCCGCTGTTCTACAACGTATACATGTACGATATTAAGTACTGTTTTAAAGCTGCTTAACATCGCATGTATGCTGATGACAAAAAAGTGTACATTAAAATTAATAACTTGAGTGACTGTCTTGCTCTGCAATCAGATCTAGATTCTTTACATCAATATTATGAAAAAAATAGAAAATGCTGTTAACATTAATAAATGCCAAATTATTACATTTAGTCGTGAATCTAAACCAATTAAATTTGACTACAATTTAAATGGCACGGTCATTAATAGTACACAACTGAGACGCGTACCGTAGGGTTACCGTCGCTTGTCGAAGCAACATTATTGTCAAAACACTCCTACTTTTTATTCGTAAAAGTGAACAAAAACTGAAGAAACACTGGTTTGGAAGACACTATCATACAAACAAATCAACTGTGAAACATTTTAACCAAAAATCCACATCTGCAAATACATTTCGGAAGAAAATTTGTGTAAGTCAAACACATTTGGAGGTTACCTACTCGAAGTTAAAAATCATTGTAATTTAAACAGACTTGAAGTGAACGCTGCATCACTGACGTTTACTCACAGTGCTACTAACACATCAGTCATAATTACGTTCCACTTTACGCTGTTTAGCTGCGTTTTGTTATTGCAATCATGGTTTCATTGATGTCGGAAGATATGTCAAAGTTGTTTAGCATGATGCAATTAGAGTTCGAGAAACAAACGGCGATTATTACAAAGTCTGTTTCTGAGAAAGTTTCTGAAACCATAATGTTGAAAATAGATGAAAAAATGAAACCACTACTAGAAGAAAATAAAAACCTAAAATTGGAGATAGTAACATTAAATTTAAAAATATACCATCTAGAAAATTTAAACAGAAAATATAATATAATACTCCATGGTCTCAATGAGACTGAAAACAATCACACAGAGCTTTTCAAAAGAGTGGTGGAAACATTTTCAACGTTATGTGTACCTATTGCAGACTGCGACATCAATAGAATGTACAGAGTTGGGAAGCAAACAGCAGGAAAAACGCGTCCAATCATTGTTTTCCTTACAACTTTTAACAAGAAATTGGAAATATTAAGAAATAAAAAGAAAATGCCAGAAAACACATATATAACAGAAGATTTTTCAAAGGAGACAATGCAACAACGGAAGGAATTACAGCAACAAGTTAAACAAGAAAGAGAAAAAGGCAACGAAGCCTACATCAAAAACAACAAAATCATTGTGATGCAAAAAGGGAGTGAGAAAAGGAAGCGAGACGACTTTGCATCTCCAGGTCCTTCAATGTTTCACCAAGAAGAAAAGGGGAAACCTGTACTGGCCCCAACAAAGTTCAAAAAAACTGATGCATTTGCTTATATGAGAGCCAGATCTCACTCTCTGACGGAAAAACATGCATCATCTAAAGCATAGGATACAGCAGGCACTGGTAATCGGAAAAACAAACAAACAATAAATAAGCAACAGAAAAATAATAACAATCTCCCCGACCCGGCTGGTCGACGTGGGGTGAAACACCATAACCCCCCAGATATGCTCACAAAAGAGCATAATGAGATGAATATTAAAAACAAACAACATATATATTCATATATCAACGCTAAATACAAGAACAGTAAGAACAGAAGAATCCCTATACGAGTTGGAACACGCACTTCAAGCTATTAAATGGGACATTGTAGGATTAAGTGAAATACGAAGATCGGATGTAAAAATCGAAGAACATGACAATTACATATTCTACTACAAAAATGAAACGCCAGGATTATATGGAGTCGGATTCATGGTACAAAAATATTTGAAAAACAGAATACAAGATTTCATTGGAGTTTCTGATAGAATAGCTGTTCTAAATATTGATCTGTATGGAAATCAACGTCTCGTATCGATAGTGCAACTCTATGCACCAACGGAAAATGCAAAACTAGAAGAAAAAGATTTATATTACAACAAATTCAGAATTGTCATGGAAAATGTACACAAAACAGTGATTATAATGGGTGATATAAATGGCCAAATAGGAGAACTAACTCACGGCGAGAGTACGTTTCTTGGACCTTACACAACAGATAAACGAAATGATAATGGACAACGACTCATGGATTTTGTTCAAGAACATAACTTGTATATTATGAACAGTTTTTATAATAAAAAATTTGGCAGAAAATCGACATGGCTATCACCTAATGGTATGGTCAAAAATGAAATTGACTATATAATCACAAACAAACCCAAACTATACATGGATATAAAGTTACTTAATCAGTTTGATTTCAACAGTGACCATAGAATGGTACGCGGTAAAATCACAGGAGATATAGTTAAACCCTCAAGAAAAAGATGTACCAATAATAATAATAGACAATTACAGCTGCCTTTACTGGACCATGCTTTGGAATATTTGGAAAAATCTCTTAATAAAGAAATAAAAGAAACACATAATATACAAGACAACTACAATATTTTGGTAAAAGAGCTAACAGATATACAAAACAAATGTAACACAATTTTGAAAGAGAGAGATAAATTAGGAAAAGACGCAAGAGATTTGATAATTCAACGTCAGTCTTAGGCACCAAGTACCAAGAAATAGAACACAAATATCATTAATAAGCAAAAAAATAAACAAGAGCATTAGAAAACATAGATTGAAAACAAGAACAGAGAACATTATATCCCACATAGAAAATACGGGAGGTGTAAAGAAAGCATTGAAAGAACTACAAGAAAATACCGATTGGATACCTAAAATGCAAGAAAGACACAATAAAAAGAATACAACAAAAAGAAAAGATATATTAAGAATTGCCACTGATTTTTATAAAGATTTATATAGTGATACCTCATTAATACAAAATCCTAACCTGGAAATAAATACTGATGACGAAACAATACCACCAATCATACGACCGGAAATAAATAAAGCGATACTGTCACAGAAACACAGAAAAGCACCTGGAGAAGATGGTATTACTAATGAACTTTTAAAAGGGACTGCTCCTGTAATACTAGATCATTTACAAAGATTATTTAACGCAATTATCGAAACAGAACAAATACCGTCACAGTGGTCAGCTTCGACAATTATTTTACTACACAAAAAAGGAAAAAAAGACGATATTGGAAATTACAGGCCAATAAATCTCATGCCTAATCTCTATAAATTTTTTTCAAAAGTGTTATTGGAACGCATAACACGTATTATGGACGAAAACCAACCTAGAGAACAGGTAGGATTTCGAGCTGGTTTTTTTACGATAGACCACATACATACTATAAAACAGATAATTGAAAAGTATAACGAATATCGAATGCCATATTACCTTGCGTTCATAGATTATAACAAAGCTTTTGATTCTCTGAAACATCAAAAAATATGGGAAGCGTTACTGAACCAAGGAGTACATAAAAATACATTCGAATTATAAAAAATATATATAGTGATATGACCGCAAAAGTAAAAACCGAACGATTGGGAGAAAAATTTTATATCAGACAGGGAGTCAGACAAGGAGATCCAATGTCACCAAAACTATTTTCTGCAACTCTGGAACAGATATTCAGAAAGTTCAATTGGGATGAATATGGTATACAAGTAAATGGAACCCCATTAAACCATCTACATTTTGCAGATGATCTCATACTTATATCTGATAATGCAAACAATTTGAGAACAATGTTGCGACAACTGGTTGAGGAAAGCGCAAAAGTAGGTCTACAAATGAATGTCCTTAAGACAAAATTGATGTCCAACCATATAAAAATACCCATGGAAATCAACAACAGCGAGATAGAATATGTAGAAGAATATAGTTACCTTGGTCAAATTATATCTCCAACACAATTGAACAGCAAAGAAATAGAAAATAGAATTAACTCATCATGGAAAAGATACTGGTCCTTGAAAGAGATCACAAAAAACCCAGCAGTACCAATTAAACTTAAAAAACATATCTTCAACTCTCAAAAACAAAAGTTATGGATATATCTCACACTATAAAATCCCTGAAGTGGAAGTGGGCAGGTCATACTATCAGAAAAAAAAGAAATAAATGGAGCAAAGATATTATAGAATGGTACCCAAGAGAGGGAAAAAGATCAAGGGGTAGACCAACCCGAAGATGGGAAGACGATATAAAAACTACAGCAGGTACACTATGGATGCGGAAAGCACATGCACACCGAGAGCTATGGAAGAGCCTGGGGGAGACCTATGCTGAACAGCAAAACAGCCTTTATTGTTTTTTGTAACCAATGCCTATCATAAATTTTGTAAACAATATAAGGTTGTTAATAAAGGTTATTTGAATTGAATTGAATTGAATTGAATTGAGACGCGTACTATTGGATAAAAAAATTGTGTTATCGAAGCATATCGACAGTGTAACCGTCAAAGCATATAAAACTCTTGGCTTTGTTTTACAGGAATGCAAACATTTCAATGATATTAAATCTATCGTAACGGTTTACTGTGCATTCGCAGCATTTTGGAATTTGCCAGCCCGGTATGGAGCACTGGATACGCCATGTACAAAAATCAAATAGAACGGATACAAAAAATATTATTAACCACCTCAATTATAGGCGACGGTTAATTTCTACATCATACGAAGTAAAACTGCTATCGTAATAACTTGTTAACACTGGAACAAAGAAGTTTAGTATCGGACGCTAGTCTTCTTTACGACCTGGTGCACGCACAGGTGGACTGTCCGGAGCTGGTGGCCGGTGTGAGCTACCGCACTCCCTCACGCCGCACGCGTCACACACCCTTATTGGCTGTACCGCTGCGTGTTACCAACTATGCCCGTAATGCTCCGCTCACAAGGATACCTTAAGCATACAATGATATGTTTAGCGAAATATATATATTTGCATATACTAAGAAAGCCTTTATCGTCCGCGTTATCAACATCTTGAAAGAACAGAACAACCCTGACAGTCAACAATAGCTAACAATCACGTAAGACCGTTGCTATGCGCACTAAGGATATCCCTCCTCAATAAAATTTATAGCGAGTAATACACAGGGTACAGTATAGTCATAGTATTCTACTATGATATGGTAATGTAATGCAGAATATAATAATAATTTAATATGATGTGATGTAATGTGCTATGTACTTATATGTTTAAGTATCTTAACATATGTATATGTATGTGTAATTTTATATATATATATGTATATTTGATATGTTATAATGTATGTATGTTTATGCATATGCGTGTATGTATATGACATATTGAGTTCGCTATCTCAGGGCAGAGACAATTCTCATCTTTAGTAGTTGTTTTTTGATTAATTTGTTTTAAATTTGTTACATCATAATGATTGCTACCTACTTGTGGGTTGTTTAAGGAAACCTGCTAATTGGCCTATGCATTACTTCAGGAAAAAACTGTATAAAACGCTGTTTGGTTTCTAAATAAATAAATAAATAATTGCATAGAATATTACTAAGAAAATGCTGCCATTCAAATACTTAAAAAATCTTTTTTGTTAAAATGACCAAACATAAAAATCTTACTAGTTATCGGGTACCGGGCGGTCTCGGCAATAGGGACATCTACCTGTTATGCAAAGACGATGAAAAACAGATTATCAAAAAAAAACTGCGTAACCAGTAAGAAGGTGCGTTACGAATGATAGAGAGAGGCCTAATTGTAGATCACACTACATTGATATAACCTACAGTTTATTAAATAACATCCGTTATTAACTCCGCGTGTCCTTAACTGCCCATAACAGCCCACATTAAGAAATAGAAATAGAAATGACTTATTCAACACCACAACACACCATAATTATTATAATAATATGCCAGTACACTAAAAAAAAAACAACAAGTAAAAATTAAATTTAATAAAATTATATTCAATAAAGAAAAACACATTACTTAATTACACATAAACCGGTGTGATGTTAAACAGGTCAAGGCTCAACATAATGCTGCAGTAGACTACAGTGTCGATTTTCAGCCCAAGCCTCAATAGGTGACTCGTGGCCCCACGCAATAGACTACTACTAATCAATTATGCAATCAGTAGTAAATAACAATTTAATTAAAATCTTCACTCTGTTAGGAAATTAAAAAAATAAAATGTCAAGACTAATGTCATAAATAGATTTAAAATATAAAAAATGGTCAGTTAATTGTTTTTTTTTGTGCAAAGAAGATTAAATAAATAAATAAAGACGCTACCTAATAGTATGTTGAATGTCCATTTGGCGCTAATACCTACAAACAAATTCATAGTATTGGGTCTGACCATAGTCATGGGAAAATCATGGCTTTTCCAAATGCATCCCTGTTAAATGTAATGTTTTTCATTGCGCTTTGTTAATAGTCATAGTAACTTTTAATTTTAATTACATTAAACATTTATATGATAATATTTTAACATTTAATTGTTTTGTGTCTGCATGTATGTGAATGATGTGGCTACCTTAAGGGGATCCTGAACGAAATTGTGAAAATTTACGTATTCTTAAGTTACTCGTACTATGCGTTGAATTAGTTAAATACATTAAAAGAACTTACGTAAGTTAGCCTGATCATTGCACAAGGTCGTGGCCTTGATGAAATTTGAAACAAATTCTTTAAACAATAACAAACAAAACATAAATGTAATGACTCCAAAAAACCATTTTTTTTCGACAACTTTTTTAATTATACGCATGAAACAATAATTCTTACATGAAAATATTCCGCAGGTCGCCCCCATCTTACAAAAGTAAATTTTAATTTTTAACACAAGCGCGTGATGGTTTTGTACATGTCGCAGAACAAAAACATTGCTCTTATCAAATTACTAGGTTTGAAACTTTAAAGCAGAATTGTTCTAATTTTAAATGTCAATATGATTGATTTTGCTTTGAAGTTCAATAAGAGACTTATGTCAGGTTTTACGATCGCGCGGCACCCTCTTAAATAGATTGTTACACTGTCATAATTTTATTGAGCAAAAGTGTATTAAGATTTAAGAATTATTGTAACTTTCTCTGGTAGTCAAAATTAATAAATAAAAAAATAAACACTACGTTAGATAGGAAACTGGAGTTAGCATTTCTATGTAAAAATTTAACAGCTGCCTGACGCTAGGCTTGTTCTCCTGAACGCAATTGCATTTAAAGGGGCGACTCAGTCGCTCTCATAGAAGCCCTATAAGTGACTTGGTCCTCCTAACACAATTTTGTTTGATGGGGCGACTCAGCCACTCTCACAGAAGCCAAGCGTGGGCGGTTTGGTTCTCCAGTCTTTCCTAGATTTAAATAGGTGTCTCATCGACTCTTGAAGCAGCTTTTCGCTCTGCTTGTTCTTGCCTCTGTAACGACCGTAGTTTGTCATAAATGTAGGTTTCTTGGGATTGAAGAGCTTAGAGCAACGATGGGCTCACCACCTGTCACGCTGAGCACACGTGCAGTTGCTATTTGGTGAAAAGTCGACTATGGCAGGGGACTGCTTTTGCGGTCCTCATTGCCTAGTCTCTAACTAACCCTTCGAGGATGATAGTCGTAATTATATGTATGTATGTATGTAAATCCGAATGTCACAATCACCATAATAACTTTTAATGGCTGTCCACCTGATAATCGGATTGCTATGCATGCTCAAATGAACATTGGCCGTTGGGGTCACTCTATAGATACGACCCCGAACAGTAAAAAATCACTTTTATAATAATATATTCTAACGAGCGCGTGAAGTGTCTACCATAATGTAGTGCAGATATAGTACAGCTAAGACGTGTTTGTCGTTTAAATTATTAAATTTATATTTATAAATAAAATAATTGTTAGTTTAATCATTTATTGTAGCATGAACTATTTTTAAAATTAAAAGTTTATTTATAAAGTTTCCACCTAAGGTTCGTAAACAAAAGAACAGTGATGTTGTGGCATTTTTTTTTAATTGTCACGCTATTTTGGCTTCTGATTGTGCGATGGAAAAACAGAGCCAAAAGGGATATGACGAGCAAAATCAAGAGCAACATGCCCCAGATGCCACTGTTGGGGATCAGTCACCACTTCATTGGTGATGACCAAAGTATGTACTTTTTTGTAATATAAAAAAATATTTATATTATTACGTAATGCACTTTAACACATCAATTAATAGTTCTGTTAACGGGAACACCCTAAAACTACAAAAATATTAATTTCGAGTTTTGAAATTCGTGATTGTGAGTTTCGGAATTAAGTTTTTCATATTTATGTAGTGTACTGTTAACCCTACCGAAAAGTGACAGCTTGCGTTATTATGGGATACTCCAAACCCTTTGCTCTCTGTATACCTATTGTTACGTTGTAAATTCAGGCCACTGTCTGCCTTTGCTAATCTACAAAAAAGTTCGCAATAATTTAACAATAGTTACCTGAAATCATTGTTGGTAAATTTATTGGGTTTCCAAAAACATTATTCATTGTAGTTGGTTTGAATTGAATCCATTATTTCTTCATATTAAAAACTCAAACTCAAACTCTAAATTTCTTTATTCAATAAACTTAATATAAGTATTTTGAATCGTCTAAATTTATTTGGATGAATGCCCACCCACCCCACCCATTCAGGAAGTCTTTTAGCTGTGGAGAAGAACGGGCACAAGAAACTCCACAGCTTTAAAATAATATAGAAGTAACGACATTTACAAAACAACATGTCGTTACCAAATTATACAATCAGTTATATAAGATAATGGATTAAGAAAAAAATAATGTATATATATTGTTATAACCAGGCTCTTTTGTCTTCTAAATATTCCTTGACTGTGTAATAATCTTTCCTAAGTAAACAAGATTTTACATGATTCTTAAAGTTATCTAAAGGTAATGTTACGGCGAAGGGCGCTCGCCGTAACAGCGACGGAATAAGGTGTGTGGACCCAGGACAGGTCTGGTTAGGTTTCGGAAATGAGGGCATGCGACTTACTTGGTAGATGATTGGTGGGGGCAAGGCAGGAGACGGGGCAGCGAGCTGGCGGGCGGCGATGTAGGCGATTTGTCACGGCACAGCACAAAGTCCTTTCACCTAATCACAGGCACTATATTCACAGGCACTATCTTCACCGAGTCACTATCAATAAGGGCAGATACCAGCGCGCGTATTTTGTGGGCGTCTCGCGTTAGCTAGCAGACAGACTCGTCGGCGCGGTATGTGACGAAGCGCGCGGCCGCGAGTCGCGCAGCGGTGGCGCCGCGGCAGATAGGCGGACGCGGCCGTCAACAACCGCTGAGTCAACCACCTTACAGCTGGCGGTATGATTTGAATGGCCGTTGCGCTGTGGCGCAAACATCTTCCCGGGGCCCAGGGTGGGCTCATCCATTGGGAGCCTGGCGATCCGGAATACAGGCCTCCGAAGATGTCCATTCGCGGTGTCCAGGTCTACCACCCGCACGACGCCATCCTTCCCAGGCAGGGTGCGAGCAATGCGCCCCAGTCTCCATTGGAGGGCAGACAGGTTGTCCTCCTTGATGAGGACGAGCTCGCCAACTCGGGGAGGGGAGGATGGGGACAACCATTTGGAGCGGGTTTGAAGGGTATGAAGGTAGGACTGGGTCCACAGCGTCCAGAAGCGCTGGGAAAGGGCCTGTACCATCTGGAATCACCTACGTGTGGAGATCGGCCTATCTTCCACGGATAGTTCGGGAAGGGCCGTTAGTGGGCGGCCTATAAGGAAATGTCCGGCTGTAAGCGGCTCAAAGTCTGAAGGATCAGACGAAAGTGGGCAGAGAGGTCTTGAGTTAAGGACCGCTTCAATTCGAGCTAAAAGTGTGGAGAATTCCTCGAATGTGAGGTGTTGTTCGCCAATTACGCGATATAAAAGTTGCTTTGTTGATTTTACGTTGATCTCATGTAACGCACCGAACCATGGTCCCTTAGGGACGTTCAACAACCAAGTAATGTGCTGACCAGCGAGCTTGTGCGCAATCGTGTCATTATTCAAGGCAAGAAAGTTTTGCACTTCAATGAGCTGATTTCTAGCGCCTACATAATTTGTACCGCAGTCCGAGCGGATGAGAACCGGGGCACCGCGGCGTGCTATAAAACGCTGTAATGCCGCGAGGAACGCTTCCGTGCTGAGGTCCGAGACCGGTTCCAAATGAACCGCCTTAGTGGAGAGGCACACGAATATACAAAAGTACGCTTTTAAGAGTTTAACATTACGTAAGGTACTAGATTTAACGAGGAATGGGCCGGCAAAATCGGTCGTGACTTGACTAAATACTGGCTGAGGCGTAACTCTATCGGCTGGCAGGTCGGCCATGAAGGGCGCTTGCGGCTGGGCCCGGCATCGAAAGCATCTAATGCATTTAAAGACTCGGTGTCTAATAATACGGCGCGCGGACAATATCCAAAATTGTTGGCGTAGGATTGCGTGTAAGGTGTCAGCGCCAGGGTGGCAGTGTATTTTGTGGTAGTGGTCAATGATCAGGTCTACAAGTGGGCTAGAGCTGGGAAGTATGAGCGGATGCTGCGCGTCATATCGGATAGACGCATGGGACAGTCGTCCACCAACTCTAAGGAGCTCATCTTTAATGAGAGGTGACAGCCGCTGGAGTCTGACGGAGCAGATTTTGCCAGTTTGAAGGCGGTGGATGTCCTCTGCAAACTGATTGTGCTGAACACTGCGCACCCAGTAAAGTAGGGCCTCTCTTCGTTCACTGACGTACAAGGGGCCTGAGCGTCGCGAATCTGGGTGGTGTCTGCAGTTGTGCAGAAAGCGTTTTAGACAAGCTGTCACTCCGACGAGCTTGTCTAGTGAACTGAACCGAGTGAGCAGGTCAAAGTCAAGACCGGGCACTGTGACCAGTGACGGGACGTGTTTGGGCTTAAGGCCGGGCAGGGCGTGATGGCCCAGAGCTAAGGGCATCGCAGGCCAAGACTCACAAGGCTGTCCAAGCCACGTGGGAGACCACCATAGGTCGTGGGCTGACAGGGATTGCGCAGACATCCCTCTGCTTGCACAATCTGCCGGGTTGAGCTCGGAAGGTACGTGTCGCCAGGTACATTCTGGTGAGCCTGAGCTGATTTTGACTACCCTGTTGGCTTCAAAGGGTTGAAGACGGTGAGGCGGTGTATTGAGCCAGGCCAGGACTATCGTACTGTCTGACCAACATATGTGTTGTTGTATACTGATATGGGCCGATAACTGAACCGACACACGGATCATGAGCTGGGAGAGTAGAGTGGCAGCCGACAACTCTAACTTGGGAATTGTGAGGCGATTCTTGATTGGTGCGACTCGCGACTTGGCGACAATCAAGTGTACCAAAGTATCTCCGGAGGCATCGAGCTCATGGAGGTAAACAACGGCGGCAAACCCGGCTTCAGAGGCATCTGCAAACCCGTGAAGCGAGTATGCAGCTTAGCCTTTGTTTGCACAAATGTGCCGAGGGAAGCGAATGCTAGACAACAGCGGCAGATCCTCTGAGATGTGGTGCCACTCCGTTTGTACTTCAGAGGGAGTGGGCTCATCCCATTCCAGCTTCAGTAGCCACAATTGCTGAAGCAGCAGCTTTGCGCGGAAGATAACGGGAGAAACCCAGCCGTTTGGGTCATAAAGTGAGGCTACGGTGCTTAAAATAGACCGCTTTGTGACATGTGTGATGGGGGGCAGAGAGATGCGGTAGGTGAACTCGTCTGACTCCTCAGTCAGACTCATGATGATGTCCACAATGTCCTGTTGAAGGGCGGGGCCTGTGTGTAGGCATTCATTTATGCTGACACCATTGGAGCTTTTGCAGCTACCATCAAAAACAATGCGCAGCTTGTCCGACCCTGACTTAAATACGCCATGGTGAGGGATGTAGAAGTGAGGTTTATGGGCGAATGTATTTGGGTGACAGGGAGCCATGTGCCCCAAGTCGATGTTGACGGCCATGAAGTCGACGTATTTAGAACGCAGAGACGGGTTCGCCATTAGCTTCTTCTCAATATTGAGGAATCTGCGTAATGCGATAGGGTGAGTTTTACCTATTTGAGGGGCGTCCTTTAGAAAGGGCAGAGCGACCGTATATCTGCCTGCGGGATCGCGTGTAGTGGTAGAGCGGAAGATTTCCTCGCATTGTTCTTGCAGGGGATCATTATGAGTGTGAGATTGAGGGAGGGGCTCCTCAGACTCCCAGAACCTTTCCAGACTCTGACGTATGTCCTGGGCTGATTCAGCTGAGTCTGGTTGTGAGCTGACGACGTGAGCTGAGTTAACCTGCTGCGCCGGCTGCGCATACAAGTCCTCAATGGGTCTTATCAACGCGAAGTCGAAAATCGTGCCGAAGGCTATGGGCTTGCCCGGGCCCAACGAGACCTTAGTCCCGTCCAACACCTGGCCAAGAACGTCCGACCCCAATAAGAGGTCGATCGGGGCTGGTGTGTGGTAAAGCTGGTCAGCCAATAGCACGGGTGGCTGGCCTAGTACGTGGGAAATGTTTGGTACCTTCTCTAAGGGAAGGTAGCCAGTGACGTTTTTTAAAATGTGAGCTGTGGCAGTGATTGTAGGAGTATCATTGTGAGTGGGTCGGCATACTATTGTTATTGCCGCCTTTGACTCATGTTTGTGCTGATTCCCAACTCCTGTAATTTTTAAAGAAGTGGGTTTTGATGGCAGGTTCAAAAGTCGTGCCATGCGTGACGTTATTAATGTCAGCATACTGCCACAGTCCAATAAAGCTCTGGCTGTGTGAAGATGGCCATGTACGTCCGCGACTCTTAGTGAGACGGTTGGCAACAAAATGAGTGTGCCAGTGGGCACAGAAGGTAAGTGAGCTGATTGAGTGTCAGCTGAAATTGTATGAGCTGAGTATGTATCAGCTGTGTGGGCATGGGTTGACTGGGCATGGGCTAAATTTACCTCTTCGCTAGGGTGCTCTGTGATAGTTGGGAGTCATAATTGCTGGCGGCGTTCGCGGGGCCTACCTGGCGAACCGGACCTGGGCGGGCTGGCTCTGTGAGCAGAGCTGGGTCGCACCTGTTTAGCCTGTGCGGGTTCGTGCCGCCTGCTGTGTCTGGGACGCTCCCTCGAGTGCTCTGTCAGCTGTGGTGGGGGTACATGTACAGACGACGAATGAGCTGAGTGCGTTGGGCCGTCTGGTCGATGGAGGGACGTGTGGTGGTTCGTGCTCCCACAGTTCTTGCATGCCCCCCTTGACCTGCACTCGCTCTCGTAGTGACGGCCGAGACAACGCTGGCAGCGCTCGCGTGCCTGTACAAAGTCCCAACGGCCCTGTGTTGGCTGGGCATTGTACCATCTGCACGTCATGAGCGTATGTCCCCTAGTGGCACAATAGGGACAGTAGGACGTCAAGCGTGAGGAAGAGGACGAGGACGATGATGAGGAGCAGCTTTGCTGGAAGGCTGAGTAGACGGGGAAGGGCTGACTGCGAGCCGGGGAGGTGGATGGGCGGTGACGCATTTGCTGCGCTGGGCGTGATGGTTGGTGAGTAGGCTGATCATAGGCGCGGTGAGGCGATGGAGCTGAGGAGCGGCCACGGTAATGGTCGGGCTGTTGCTGAGCCATCTGAGCATAAGTGCGATGGGGCAACTGTGGAGGCGCGCGGCTACGAGAAGGGCCGGGCAGGGCGTGAATGGGCTGCGGCTGGGCTATGTTGGAGAACTCTGTCTCCACACAGCGCGTGAGGTCACTCAACGTGGGCAGGGTGCTGCTAGACTCGTGTCTGCGTTCAAATAACGTGCGGAGCTCACCCTTAAGCTTTCGCACCACTATCGACACAAACACGTAGTCGTCTCCTATGGGCAGATCCCAATTACTAAGGGCACACTGGGCGGACACCAGCGGAGTGAGGAAAAGTGTGCGTATGTTAGAGCGCGTGTGGATGCTCGGCAGCCCCAGGATTATGTCGACGAAACTATCGATGAGAACCCGGCGGTTCTCGTACCGCTTGGTAAGGATGTCCATGGCCACGGCAAAATTTTCATTGGTGACCTTTAGGTGGGACACCATGCTTAATGCCTCACCGCTGAGATTTGAGAAGAGATAGTGGAGCTTGACTGCTTCCGACAAGGTCGCCATGTCGTCAGTCAAACTCCTGAACAGTGCAATAAAGGAGGGCCAGTCCTCCACCATTGAGCTGAACCTGGGCAGCGCTATCTTGGGGAAGACGGCTGTAGGCGTATTTACGCCGAGACTGGGCTGAGCGTTATGGGTTGGGGACGACGTGGAAGAGGGTAAGATTTCCTCCCTAGCCACAAGTATCCCCAGGTATGCCCCGGAGGCCTTTGTGTGGTTCTCAGTGTATGTCCTCTCAACCCCCTCGTCTAAGTTCTCCTCGTCAAGAATGCTGTAATATACTGAATCCAGCTTCTCCTTAATACCCTGTACCTGTGCGAAACGCACGTTAAATTCCGTTATGGAATGTTTGGTGTCGCCTGTAATGATCTTTGATCCCACCTCTAGGAGCTGGTGTAAAGCTTTGGCGGCCTTCCTAAATATCGCGGCTTGTGACTTGGTCGGCCTCGCGATGAAAAAAAGGAGACAAAAAAAAAAAAAAAAACAAGTTTAAAGGCAGTAAAAAGAACAACACCCTGTATATATTCTATAGTTGGGCTGGACGTATTTGTTTACTAAGGTAATGGCAAATGGGCTAAAATTAACGCAACAATAAAGAAAGCAAAACTAAGTTGGGACGCCTTGTATATGGCCCACGGGTGGGCAAACGCACGTGGATATGTATGTCTGTGTTTATTGAACGCGCGTACGTAACATTAGCCGACCGCAAAACAAAAAACAAACAAAAAAAAAAAAATTACGTTATCCGTAGGCCACTACTGGGCAAGGCGCTCACAGTCGGGCAGACCTGTAGCGAACACTAGCGCGAAGAATGAGTCAGTCGCAAAAAAAAATAAAAAAATAAACGAATAATAAAAACTTAATTAAAAAGGTTGGGACACTCTGTCTGTGTCCCACAAGTGGGCAAACGTGTGTAGAAGTGCTATGCTCTTGTGGTGAGCACGCACAAGAATGAGCCGATTGCCAAGGCAAAAATTAAAAACAAAAAAAAATATAAAATTAACACGAGCGAAAAAATAAAGCACGCTACTTGTCACGCGTGTTAAGCATGCACGAGTTCTGAGCCGATTTAACACGACACGAACATAAAAAATTCATTAAAAAATAAAACGGGAAAATAAATCTCTCGTCATAATACCACACGCAACGTAATAAAACGGGAAACCTTCAAACCTTCTTTCGTTATAATACCCTACGTAACGTAATAATTTAACTACTAAGTTACCGAACAATGTAATATTAGACAACGATCGTATAGGTTCCTACACATAGATCTGTGATCAGACAATCGGATGCATACACGAGATCAATATCAAAGCAACATGCAGAAATAATTGCGTTAAAATAATTCGGATGTTGTGTGGTCGCAATCCTAACACAAACGATTCATAACTACCTGACGAGATTTTTATTGGGACAGGGTAAAGTTATGTGAACAAATGAATTTAGAAATGATGGCACGAATTAGGGATAAGATTTAGACACAGAATAAGAATACGGGCGGAAATAATTATCTTTAGCGGACTGTATTTAAATTGAAAATTAAACGAAAGTTAGGTTCTGGTTACGGGAAGGTCGCCGGTATTAATATTACCGGCTCGAAGATGACCAAAATGTATTCGCGGGTCAGAGGACTGGGCGAACTGGGCAAAGCACGGGCAGGGCGATGAAGTGGACTTCACGATCACGGCACAGCACACAGGCACTATCTTCACAGGCAGTATCATTAAGGGCACAGAGTCACTATCACGGCGTCCAGGGCGCGTATATCTGTGGGCGTCTCGCGGTAGTTAACAGACAGACTCGTCGGCGCGGTATGTCACGAAGCGCGCGGCCGCGAGTCGCGCAGCGGTGGCGCCGCGGCAGATAGGCGGACGCGGCCGTCAACAACCGCTGAGTCAACCACCTTACAGCTGGCGGTATGATTTGAATGGCCGTTGCGCTTTGGCGCAAACAGGTAAATCTAGTATAATACTTGGTATTTTATTATAATAGTGTTTAACCTTGCCCCAAGAAAGAGCCGAGAACCTTTTGAAACCTAAACAGTATTAATAGTTTTGACTTATTTCTAGTATTAAAATTGTGTACATCACCGTATTTAGAAAAAGTGATAATATTGCAACGCACAAAAACTATACAATTATAAATATACTGCGATGCAACAGTAAGAACACCAACTTCCTTAAAAATGTTTCTCAAAGAAATTTTCGATCCCAGTCTATAAATGGTTAATTAAAGACTAATGTAGCTTTGGCTGACGCAAAACTAGACAACCTTTTCTTGCGTTTTTAATTAATACACTAAACGATTTTGGAAAATTAAGAACATGTGTGTGTTGTTTACATTTTGATATATATACATTTGTCGGAGACAATTTCTGATAGCCCATAGACACATAGAGGCGAGGCGAAATTGCTATCAAAAAAGTTTTTAAGTTATCACTTCAATTTTTAATAGTAGCCGACACAGTTCAGATTATAAACTACTTAATAAATTAATATTTATATTTACTTTTGGTAATTAAATTGAATTAAAACAAATCCGGAAATGGAACTATTTTTTCTATAAGGACATTTATCTAAAACATTCGATTGTGATAAATATTTTTTATCTGGATATTGTCTCTGCCCGTAGGGGTTGCCAGAGAGGAAAGTAATACTACCTAATATTTAGACAGGGTAAATAGTCCGGTAAATTTAACTTCAATATCATAAAAAAACGCATTTCACATTGCTAAACGTTAAATTTTTTTTAGTTCATGTAGTTGGATTGATGACAGATTCTTTCAGTGTCAGGACGAGTTGTGAAAACGTCATATTTGACATTTTGGTAGTTTGAAGGAAAAGGTCTCAAAGAACAGAATGTTAATAATTTCCACATTTTCGGGTAAATATGGATGGCCTTCCATTTTTAGGGTTTCCGGCTGAGTAAAATCACGGAACAGGCATTGATTCTCGTCGGTGTGGTCCAAGAAGTGAGCTGGGAGAATCATTTTATGGAAGAATCCGTGCGCATATTAAGCAGTCCAGCCGCCTTGCAGCCAGAGCGCCACGTGCGAAATAAGTGCGCGTGCTTCGAGAAGCTCGTCTGGCCGCCAGGATTTAGAGCTGAGCCCTAAAGTCTGGACGCGAGACCAGCTTCCTCGTGGGTCCCAGCCGCAACCTCCTGCGTCGGCTGTAAGGCGAGCGGACACCGCCTAGCGGACTAGCAGGCGTAGACGGTTTTTTTTTACACCACATTTTTCTTTTTGACCAACAATTCTTGGTTTAATACCACAATTTTTTTAGTAGGGTATTAATACCTTACTATTCTCAATATCTTTATTTATCCAACTTATAAGCGGTGAACATATCAAACTTTGAGGTTCTGCGAGATCGACCTGTATTGTGAAGTTGTAGGTTAACGTCGCCTCCCAGGTCCGGATCGACTATACGATCCTGGCGCCCATTATTCATAGTTTTATTTCGATATAACCCCACGGTTCCACGGTTTTAGGTTTTTATACGGTTAATCTGGTTACACGCTAACTTTAATTTTTATTTATAGACTGGGTATTGTAATTATCTTATGATTAAAAATTACACCAATAGCGACATAGTCGTACCGTGAAATGGGCAATGTGAGACACAGTCCAATAGCGACATAGTTGTATCGCGAAATGGGCAATGTGAGATATAGACCAAACGCTTATTTGAAATGACGTTTAAGCATAACGCGAATTAGGCACACTGCGTTATAGGTATACAGAGAGCAAAGGCTCCAAACGAGCTTTATAGATTGAATTGCAATTTCTCCATTCATATTAATTATTATTTACGACCTCCGTGGTCGAGGGTCGAGGGACCTCAGAGGTCCCGGGTTTAATTCCCGGTCGGGTCAATATAGAGAACACTGTTTTTCTAAATTGATTTCGGCTCCCTTTGCTCTCTGTATACCTATAACGCAGTGTTCCTAATTCGCGTTATGCCTAAATGTCATTTCAAATAAGCGTTTGGTCTATTTCTTACATTGCCCATTTCGCGATATGACTATGTCGCTGTTGGACTATATCTCACATTGCCCATTATTTCTATGTTTATGTATATTTATCCGTTAAGTATACTTATTATCGTGAGCTAGATAATTGGTATGAACGCGTAACGTAACTTTTGTAACTTAGAGGAAGAAGAAAGTGCCAGCCTTCTCTCAGTCGAAGGCTCTCCCAAAATCCGAACTGGTGATATATAAACGACATTCATGACGTTGATATCGACAATGCCGATATTATGTGTTACGCAGATGACACTGCAATAATTTATCATGGGCCAACGTGGGCGTAGGTTTGTGCTTCAGCGGAACGAGGTTGTGCAATTATTTCCAAATGGCTCCATCAGAACCTTCTTACCATAAATACCCAATAAACGGTGTACTTTTGTTTTCATAAAACTGCTGCTTCGGCTCCCAAATCTGACACAATTATTAAAGTCCACGATTGCACTTGCAATCAACTGCCATCATGTTTTTGTGAAGCCTAGACTCGTACTAAAATCACCAAATACCTAGGAGTCTATATAGACGAAAACCTCGTGTTCAAAAAGCTTTTCGATGTACTCACGGGCAGAATAAGAAAAATGATTAATATTTTTGGCACTCTTATATCTGTCTACTATGCACTATGTCAGTCTCTAATAACATTTTGTATAACTTGCTGGGGCAGTGCAACAAAAACCTTTATCATTAGGGCTGAGAGGGCACAGAGATCTGTACTGAAGGTAATGCTTCAAAAGCCCTACAGATACTCAACTACCCTTGTGTATAAAGACGCTGGTGTGCTGAGCGTCCGCCAGCTCTTCATACTAAAGACCTCTCTGTCCGTGCATAAGTCACTGTTGTCTTCTCCTGATTATGAAAATGTCTTGAAACAAAGGGTATACATGATAAAACTTCCACCCGCCAAGACTAGTTTTGCTCGACGCTTTGGTGCCTTTGTGAAAATACGCGTCTATAATATAGTTGCTAAATACTGAGATATTAAAAACAGGAAAACAGCGGAAGCCAAATGTATTACCTGTTTACAAGTGGCTTACTACACTGACATACGAGAATATTGAAGATTTGCTTGTATTTAGAACTTGATATTCATGTACCTTTAGACTAGATAACTACTATTATGGACAATAATTATTTATTTATTTTATATATTATATTTTACTTATTATAAATACCTTCATATGGATATTATATGTAAGAATACCTACCTAATTAATTTTATCTATCGTAAAATGATTAATTTTTTTGACCCAATTCGATTAAAGGTTACCTCGTTACAGTCTCGCCTAGTGAGGAACCGGAAGGTACTTCATTTTTGACGCCTGGGAGGGTAAGCAAGATGCAATAGGTATTTTCTGTGATCTCTCAAAGGCATTTGATTGCGTTAGTCATGAAACTTCAGTTAACAAGTTAGAGCATTATGGTGTCCCAAAAATAGCACTGAGCCTTATACAATCATACCTGTCGAATAGAACTCAAAAAGTTGTTTATATGGTGCTGTGTCTTCAGGAGCACCCATAACTATAGGCGTGCCCCAAGGGTCAATATTGGGACCATTACTTTTTTGATTTACATAAATGACCTGCCCTACTTTGCTAGAAACTTGTGTGAGACTACTATTTGCAGATAAGAAGTCTCTTATTTTTAATGTTAAAAGAGTCCTGAAAATGATGACGATGTAAATAGTGCACTTTCAAAGGTATTATATTGGTTCACTATTAATAATTTATTAATAAATACAGCAAAAACAAAGTGTGTTAAATTTTCTTTACCTTAATGTAAGACAGGTCAGCACGATGAACAATAATGTAGTTGAATTAGTAGATTCTGCTATGTTTCTAGGCGTGAAACTGGGTTCATGCTAACAATGAGACCCACATATTGATAGCTTGTCAGGAAGACTGAGTTCAGCTGCATACGCAGTTAAGAAAATAAGGCTTCTAACTGATGTTGAAACGGCAAGAGTAGTTTATTTTAGTTATTTCCATAGTATGATGCTTACTGTTGTGGGGCTCCGCTGCTAATATTGGCGATGTATTAATTCTACAGAAATGGGCAGTCCGTGCCATATATAACCTCAAGTCTAGAGACTCACTCAAAGAAGTGTTTAAAAAAATCGATATATTAACTATTGCATCACAATTTATTTTTGAAAACCCTAAGTGTGTTTATGTCAAGAAGTATGAAAAGACATTTGTTAAAAATTGTGATCTTCATAACTTAAACACTCGTAGAAAAATTAGCTTGCCGTCTCTAGTTTTAGACTTCATAAAACAGGTGGCTCTTTCATGGGTAAATGTGTGACGGTTTATAACAAACTTTCACTTAATATTACTAAAGCACAGGTTAAAATGTATGTAAAGGCATATAGAATATAAAGTAGAAGATTATGTAAATGACAAATATCTATGGACATAGTGCATGTACGAGCATAACATATTAGTAATTTGTATATTGCATAATTTGGTAATGACATATTGTTTTGTAAATGTCGTTACTTCTATATTATTATAAATCTGGGGAGTTTCTTGCGCCCGTACTTCCACAGCTAAAAGACTTCCTGAATGGGTGGGGTGAGTGGGCGGGACACCCGCCCACTCACCCCACCATCCATCCAAATAAATTTAGACGATTCAAAATGCTTTTGAATTGAATTGAAGTAGTTAAGCCTTTTCAGCAAAAGTGCATTAATGTTACTACTAGCTTGTACCTACAGTAGTTTTAAGCCTTTTGCTGTAATAAATATATTTTTATATTTTTTTTCATTTTCATTTTCATTTATTTGGCTGCAATATTGGTAATTGAACATCAACCCGCGTTTGGCGAGAGTGATGATTATCAAACATTAATCAATTGTAGCGAATTGACTTTAATGATGGAGGCCTTTGCCCAACAGTGGGACATGTGCACGCTGTTCTTATCTTAGTGGGGTCTGCCGAGGTCCCTTTCTCGCTGTAGCACGTCGACCCATCGGGAAATATAATATAAGTACTTACATGTTGTTTTATAAAAAAAATCTAAATCATTCATTTAAATAAATTACACGAAAATATGTAAAATAACAATTCCTTATTATACTAATGTTATAACTATGTTACAGTTTGTAGTTATTTTTAACATTGTCAAGTCGGCCAAGATCGAGGTCAAAATCAATCCATTTTTTTTATAAGTTCATAGGATGACTATTGATTTTAAAATAAACGGGTCCATAGTGCCGCTCACGTCTTTAACTTGTGCGATCTTGCCAGATAAACTACTTACGATACTGGATGAGTGACCAAATAAAAAAACCACGAGCTCCTCCATGCTTCAAAGGAAGGTACAGCCGTTTGGTCCCGTTTGCTGTCACTAAAACCACGGATACACTAGGGGACAAACGCAGCGACATGCTGCGTAACGTGTTGCTCGACAACTACGTGATGTTTAGGGGCACGTTGCGTTACGTATACATTCAGCGACAAACGGGGCGACACATGCGCTCGCTCTCGGAGCGGGAGCAAGCAACATGTCCCGCGTCACGTTAAATGTTGCGGGACACCGGGCAACGTTGCAGCAAGACGTAGAATCTGAGTTGCACAGGACCTTTGTCCCCTATTGTATCCGAGGCTTAAATCTAACCTACCCGCTTAGTAGGTTAGCTGCGCTAGAATACAATCTACAACGTGCTTAGTGCCTGTGAGAAAGCACGTACCCATCTGTGGGACGTTTACAGGCTGATGATAAAGCAGCATTATCGAAAACTCCTCTAGACATAGAATACATAACAGTGGATTGAATCTTCTATACATAATAATACTAGTATAGAAGATTCAATCCACAAAGTAATTTAAATAAATACGGAATCTTGCTAAGACACAATAGTGCAATTCAGGACGCACACCGCTTCCATACAAACAGTTAAATTCACCTAGAAGTTGCCTCTCTTTCTATCGCGTACTATCGCGTAGCTCTTATCTCTTCTAACAACTGCAGGGTGTTCGCAGGAGTCCGTTCAGTCGGCTACTTGTAGCTTCAGATAAAGCTCAGAGTGCGCCAGGCCTGCTCTAGGTATATTTTTCCGTAACAGTGCAGTGGACTTGTAACTATGTTATTATATTTCAGATCGAATGAATGTACTCCAACAAATGGGGTATGATGCCATTAGAAATGGGGGACTGACGAGCTTCTGGTTGACCCAACGTTGCTTTACAGGTACGTACCTTTTTATATTAAGAACTACCTTTGACATATTACTATAGATAGAAAGATAGATAGATACAACGCTTTATTGCACACACAAAAATGAAGTTAACATACACAAAGAGTAAGCATTTAAAAAAAGCTAATGTGAGCAAAAGCAGTCTTATCGCTTAAAGCGATCTCTTCCAGACAACCTTTGAGGTATAGAACCACGGAAAAAGAGCAACAGGCAGTGCACTATAGTTTAAATTTATCTTCTCTGCCGGTATTACCCACTGCTAGGTGAATACAGTTAATGCTGGCCTCGTGTGAACCAAAGACCAGGGTTCGATTCCCAATGTACTTTCCATGAGAAACTCACCAACATTAATTGGGCCACCGTGGTGGGTACTGGCCCACTCTCTCTCTCTCTCCATGTGCTGTTGCCCATGTGAAAATGCCTGTGCCAGCAGTGACGCGTTTAAGGCTGACAATGATGACTATGACTATTATACATACATACATAAAATCACGCTATTTTCCCCAAAGGGTAAGTCAGAGACTAGGTAATGAGGACCGCAAAAGCAGCACAACTAGCAAAGTAGTGGAACAAGCGATCAGTTACTCCACTAAAGATCTAATAAATGTTGAATAATGGCTACCGAGTGATCATATTGTGCTAAAGATGCGTTCGTGTGACTTTTTAGCTATTTTCCCTATTGTGCGCTATAATTATGACGTATAAACGTTTATTCTACGTACTTATACCGCAACTATTCGACAATCGTGTAATAGTGTCTATTACTCGTTTATTCAACATGAGTTTGTTATAGTAGCGCTATAAGAGGATTGAATTAGCTATTTGTCTGTGTAGGTTGCAACTATACAGCCACTACTAAACGTTCCGTTATCTTAGCCAATTTGCTGAATAGTTGCTACCCGTTTATTAAAAATCGTCATGATTGAACTGATACATTATGATGAAACTGATACAGCGTTATAAATCGACTAGTTCAATAATAGCTTTTAGATTACAGCTACTGAACCAGAATTGTTTTCAATGCCATTATATCACATTTACTTTACTGAATCAGTACAAGATGCAATAACAGATTTTTAGTGACCTTTAGAGCTCTAATATGAGGATATTTTCTTAACCACCCTGAAGATAGTGGTTCCGTACAGAATTTATTAGTTCACGACAATCTTGAAATTCATGTTTAATTAATTAAATTGATAGAATACAGTGAAGAAGTCGACTGTCAGGCTTCACTGTTTGCAATAGAAGTTAATGATAATGAGTTTTTGAAGATTCCTGTTCAGATGTTGAAAACCCAGAGAGTTTTGAAAATGAACAAGACAGAGAAATTTTGAATAAAATGTATTTTTCTCGTATTCAACCCTGTTTCCACTCTACATCCGTAGCACCTTTCTAATAAAATAAAATGCGTTTCCTGCCATGTGTCCACATTCATAATTATAAACAATCATCTAGAAAGCGAAAAAACTTAATCATTTCAGTGGCTACCAGATTATAGAGTTGTATCTATAGTTGTAAACCAGCGGCTTGTAAGCCGGTAGTTACCGAAACCAGCGGCTAGAAACGAATAACCAGCCGCTTGATACCGGGTAGAAGATACCCGACTTGACATCGAAAAAAAAACGATTTTTATTACATTTTTTATTGTTAAACTCTTATTTTTGTTAAAAAGTAGAACTTACTAGGTTCGGCTTTTTTTGTTTTTTTTTTTAAATAAACATGGAATACACCATTATTTAATTTATAGACGAAGAGTAAACTGAAACAAGAGTTTGTGTTTATGATATGATATGATATGATAGTGTATGAAAATTATAAGACTAAAGGTAGCTAAATTAGTTTACTTTAGATCTAATCATCATTATAAACCAAACGCACGAATCTCGCGGCAAAATTTAGGCTCACAGGCTTTTGGTACATTAAAGAAATACAACTAAATGTTTACTATTACTAGGTATCTGTCCACACTTTATTTCATAGATAAATACATATTTCCAAAACATCTCTCACAAATAAATTAAAATAGTCCTATTCCACTACTGCGTCACATTTTGTATGAGAATTTTGAGTATTTAACACATAATACGGATGCAAATTTCACTGATTATGTCTATTTATATTAAATGTACCTATTCTATAGTAAATAAATCAGAAAAACAACAAAAACAAAAACTAAATCATGTGAATATATACTGTACAATAAAATGTAAGCAGCCGTTTTCAGCCGCTAGTTATCGCTTGAAATGATAACAAGCCAAATAAGCCGTTTCTAGCCGCCAGGCTAGAAATGTTAGTAACCAGCTTTACATCTATAGTTATATCTAAGCATTCAAGTTTTGTTACCGACTTTGAATCAGGAACCCTAAAATAACTCCATTTACTAAATATGGTGGAACAGTGTCGCAGTTATTCAACACATGATCAAATTTATGCGCTTATAACAGCAATCTTTTTACCAAATTCGTGTAATTTATATATTATTTTAATATTTTTTTATTAATGTAACTTTTTTAGCAGAGCCCATAAATATATGGCATATCATTTTATCGGTAAATTAATTTCGCAAGATTTCTACACCTGTACACGTACAACCATACTACAAAATTCATATTTGGTTGAGTACTTCCATTACTATTGGATAATAACATAAGGTGGAGATTGGTATTTGTTCACTAAGTTGCAGTTGCATTAAAGCAGAACTTTTTGGAACAACAGTATTTTATTCGCTTTTATCGCATCAAAATATCGATTTGTAGCACATCGGCTACCTTTATAGCATTATTTTGTAGAATATTGGAAACCATGAATACAAAAAATCGTAGAACATACATGGGGGTCCAATGGATAGGTATGGTAGTTCCCTATCACCACACATCCGCTTGACACCTTACAAGAAACACGCTGTATATACCCCATATGTATGTATATTTTTGTACAGTTTAGTGATCTTGTTGAAATAATTGCAGCTGTCGCTGATCCCGTGGACGCTGAAGCGGTGATGAAGAAGTGTTTAGAGAAAGATGACATTTTGAAGTTCCTGAAAACCCTTACCGGAAATGGATTAATTTTTGCTCCAGGTGAGTCGATGTTTGACCAACTTTAGCGTTATACAAAGATGTATAGATTGTGTCTTAGATAAAAGATGTAGATGATGATAATGTACTGACTGTTAACAAATTGGTGATTAAACTAAAGCTATAAATAAAAATAAAGGAGAAAAAACTAAGGTAAAGCTATAAACGAAAAGGAAAAAACACTAAGCTAAAGTTATAAACATAAAGGATAAAAAGCGTTGAAAAATTTCGACGGGTCTAACCAATAACTTCGGTGGCGAAGTGATCAACGTAGCCAGGTGGCTAGGTGGGTTGGCCTTAATCCAGGTGGATTGCGGAGTATGTGGGTTCCATTCCTACCTGAGGTAGTAACTTGGTTCAACGTTTCGTTATGAGGGTTTACGCTTTTCGATTTCCCATACAAACTTCCAAGTCGAAATTTTTAAAAACCATTAAGCCAATTTTAACGAAACTAAACTTTGCATGCTAAAGTAACGTACAGAGATCTAAATAGTTTGTTGAAAACATTATTAAAAAACGTTTAAATAACTGAGTTAATGCGATTTTAAACTTTCTACAGCGGACTTTAAATCGCAATAACTCAGCTAAATAAACCTTTTTTAAAAATGTTTCCAACAAACTATTTAGATCCCTGTATTTTGCTTTAGCATAAAAAGTTTCATTAAAATTGGCTTATTGGTTTTTAAAAATTTCGACTTGGAAGCTTGTATGGGAAACCGAAATGCGTAGTAAACCCTCTTAAGTTTGAGTTTATTTGAGCGTCATTAACGCAAAAAAACAAATATTATAAACTGACTCAGCTGAAACCGAATTGTATATAAAATGACTAAACGTAAACCGTCCACGGTTTTCGGCATCCATTGACGTCACAAACAGAGAGCCTTCGCCGCGGCCGGCGCCATTGAACTCAGAATGGTGATCACTTACAAACAGAAAATCTAAGTTTATCTTTATTGCTATTGTTTACTTATTAATGTCAAAGCTCTTATGAGGTGATTAACGTTTTGCGTTATTTTTGTAAGTTTGATATAAAGCTAACAACGAAATAGCCAGTTTACTATTTTTCATTCCACGTTCCGTTATTGTCATTAACCTTTGACAAGCGCATTTTTTCATGGCAATAAAAAATATCCATATTTAATTGATGAATTTATCACGGTAGTCAAATAAATCATGACGTGATATGTCAAAGGTTAGTTTGATATACCTATTAAAGAACTGGACAACACACCAAAATGGACGTTTAAGTCTAATGCTAGAATTTATTGTCGTGGATGTCTTAAGACTCCGGCACTTCAGGCGCAGGTCAAGTTAAGCTAAAATTAATATGACAACAAATGTGACAAAGTAGACTGTAGTGACAATCCTATACCATCTATTCACGTCTATGTAGAAAGTCAAGTGACCTGCACTGGGACGTTTATAAGCTGATATAAACTATTACTATTTAAATTAAACCTTACCATATTTTAATAAGTATCTATAATATTTTTATATTCTTACAATCTATTTTTATAAAGTTATTTATGTAACGTAGTGCTAGTATACGTGGGGCGCACTAAAAGAATGAATAAGAAAAAATTTATAAAAAAACACATACTAATAAAGGTCAAAAATGAATTTATTGTTTTTCAAAATATTCTCCCTTTGCGTAAATGCACTTTTTCATTAGATTAAATCAATTTTGAAAACTTTTGTGGCACTCCTCCGTGGTGACCTCAGAAACGTGTTTTTCATACTCTTCGACAGCCTCTTCTGGTGATGAAAATCGTTGACCGCGTAATTGGTTCTTAATTTTTGGGAACAGTATAAAGTCACAAGGTGCCAGGTCGGAACTGTATGCAGGATGGCTCATTAGTTCTACGTTTTTCACCATCAAAAATTCGTTTGTCTGTCTGGCCGTGTGGGAACTAGCATTGTCGTGGTGCAAGATAAAAAAAAATGAAAATGTGTTGTATTTCAGAAAATCTTTAACAAATTAGTTGCCGGGGCTTCCCAAAAAGTAATCAAACGATACCTGTGTTGGGAAAGCCTCGCTCTTTCTATAGATGACACGGCGTTTACGGTTATTTTTACGGAGTTCGTCAATAATTTCCGGCAAACAAATGGTCGTGTACTAGTCACTATTCACGGTACGACGATTCTATAAAGCAACAGTAGCCACGTGTCCAGTTTTATTAAAAAAAGAAGCAATCATCCGCTTAGATGCACTTATCACGCCGCGCCGCTTTAGTTGGTTTCGGCTCATCTTGAAAGACCCATACGCTCGATTGCTGCCTTGTTTTGGGATCGTAGCAATAAATCCATGTTTCGTCACCTGTTACTATGTCCCACACCAAATTTGACGCACCTTCGTTGAATCTGGTAAGCATGGCACTGCACCAAGTGACGCGGTCCGTTTTTTGAGCCTCGGTCAAATTGTGTGGGATCCACCGCGAGCACAGCTTTCTCGCACCCAAATGTTTGTGTAGGATTGATTGTATTTGACTCATGCGTATCGATTATGGAAATATGAATTAATGTAAGGGACAAAGGTCTACTTTTCAGGAGAAGCAAAAAACAAATTTTATTTATAATAATTGCTTGTATTTTTTTTACTTTTTATTCTATTTACTTGTTGTCTATGGCAAAGTTGCTTAGGTTTGAGAGCTCTATAAAGCTATGCAAGCAAAATTATGGATATATTACATTTATTCAGGTTAGGCCATGTCTAGGTTACAGCACTAAGACTTATGAATGTTATTTATGCCATCGGTTCGTAAGTCTAACTATGTGGCGGGAGCCTTGTACTGAGAAGAACCGGCAAGAAACTCAGCAAGGGCATTTCTTTTCTCCCTTTCTTTTACAGCGTCTTTGCGTCGTCAAAAATGCCCTCCCTATCATAGAAGGACACTTTCCATTTCAATAATAAAAACAAAACAACTACAAGGACATAAAAATAAAAAATATATTAATAAAAATAAAAAGTTCAGGTATTCATCAATATAAAATAATCAATGTTATCAATGTCTTACAGTACAGAAAAATAAAAGTAAGACTACAACTACTAATATACTAATAATAAAAATAAGTTAGCAAGAGCAGACCAGCCTCCACAGGCGGCACCCGTTCACAAGTATGACATGTGAATCAGCCATCGCTTCGCTCAACCATGTTTTAGGGAACGTAACGACCCGACGCACATGCCACCACCGCAGAGACATTTGAGAGAGCATGACACACTCGAGCAACTCCAATGAAGCAAGCAAGAAAACATTTAGGCAACGTTTTACCCAACATAAGTTTTGAGTAGGTACCGATTGTCTGTAAGACACTGCTGATAAAGGCTATCATACCAGGGTAAAATGAGTTAATTACAAAGAAAATAGACTTAAGAATAATGTTATTATTTTATCATTACCAGGCTGTTTTTTCTTCTAAATATTCTTTAACTGTATAATAACCTTTCTTAAGTAAACAAGATTTTACATGATTTTTAAACTTATCTAAAGGTAATTCTAATAATAATAATAATAAATCATTTATTTGCTTTTTAACATGGTATGTAAAGATGTTACAAAATATATAGCTGAACCACATGTTAAGCTAATCTAAAATGTAGCATGCAAAACATTAGTGAGGAACTTAAACTATGAGCTCTACATAAGTACTTCCGAATTTCTCAATATTTGTTTAAAATAAAATAATTTATGATTTTTTATTAAAAAATTCTTGAATATTATAAAAATTATTGTTGTTTAACCATTTATACAAATTTCTTTTGAATTCAATGTCATTGTCTGTCTTCATATTATTAGGTATTTTATTAAAAATTCTTACGCACATCGTCAAGCAACTATTATTCAAGTTTGCAGACCTCGGCGTGTCTTTTAGTACAAGTCTGTGTTGGTTTCTTTTTAATCTAGAGTTAGTTTCGCTCGCTGTTTTAAACAATTCTTTCTCTAAAGGTAAGAAAATACACAGTGTAGTTACTTACTTTACTGAATATGTCCTGAATATTTTATAGTAATTGTAAGTTTGTAAATAGATAAATAAAAAATATTCGTTTGTAAATAGGTTAGGTTAGAAAGTTTTATAAGTGCTTGTACTATCGCATTGGATTTTTTTTTCTGTAATGGCAGTATTAAGTTTTGTTGTTTCAAATAAATAAATAAATAAATAAAGGTTTTTTAACAAAATTACATATTTCATAGATGTACAGCGATGGTAGCGGTAATAAACCAAGATCTTTAAATAATGGTCTACATGACTCGTCAGAGGAGATTCCGCATATAGTTCTGACATACTTCTTTTGAGCTATAAATACCCTATTGTTGTCCGTACTGTTACCCCACATTGTGATTCCGTAACGTAATATTGACGCTTTTATGCGTGGTAACATGTAATTGCTGTTTTTTTATTAGTTACGTTTTTCACTTGGTTCAGAGCATAAACAAATTTATTTAACTTACTACATAAGCTATCTACATGTTTTTTCCAATTAAGATTTTGGTCAATAATTATACCAAGAAATTTAGTATGTGTAACTTCTTTAACTTTAGTTAAATCTAAATTGGAATTATACTTAGTATGTTTCGATTTATTAAATTGGATATAGTCTAGTACAGTACTTGGTATTTTATTATAATAGTGTATACCTTGCCCCAAGAAAGAGTCGAGAATCTTCTGTAACCTGAACAGGGGCATCATAAGTTTTGACTTATTTTTAGTATTGAAATTGTGTACGTCAACGTGTTTAAAGAATGCGTTAATATTGCAACGCACAAAAACTATACAATTATAACAATATTGAGATGCAGCTGTAAGAACATTAACTTCTTTAAAAATATCTCTTAGAGAAGTTCGTGAGCTTAGTTTTAAATGGTTCTTATTGCCTGTTTTTGTAAAATGAATATAGTTTCAACATCAGCCGCTGTTCCCCACAGTACGGCGCCATATGACATGACACTGTGAAAATAACTAAAGTAAACCATTTTAGCAGTTTCAACGTCGGTTAACTGCCTAATTTTTCTAATGGCGTAAGCAGCAGAACTGAGTTTGGCGGCCAATTTCGATATATGAGGATTCCATTGAAGTTTTGAGTCAAGGGTTATCCCTAGAAAAATAGCCGAGTCTACTAAATCTTATTTATCACCGTTTATCCTTACATCAGTTTGTTCGGGCTTAACATTTGGTAGTGTAAAATTAATGCGTTCCGTTTTTTTAGCATTTAGCTGTAAATTATTAACAGTAAACCAACTGAGTACTTCTGAGAGAGCATTGTTAACATCGTCATAATTTTTCTTAGACCTAGTCACATTAAAAATGAGTGAAGTATCATCTGCAAACAATACAATATCACAGAAGTTTTCTACAAAGAATGGAAGGTCATTAATATATATCAAAAATAAGAAAGGGCCTAGGATTGACCCTTGTGGAACTCTCATTTTTACATGAGAACCAGATGACTTAGTTAGTTAGTTTGTGTTCTAGAACTGAGATAAGACTTTATCAAATCAAGCGCAAAACCTTTGAGACCATGGTAATTTAATTACATCACCAATGTCCGGTGCTCAACGCAATCGAAAACCTTGGACAGGTCGCAGAAAACTCCACGAGCGTAATGAGACTCCTCCCAGGCATCAAATATATGTTTTACTAGAGCAACACCAGCATCAGTAGTGGAACGACCCTTAGTAAAACCGAATTGCTTACTATGTAAAAGATTATTTAAATTAAAGTATCCCACTAACTGTTCGAGAATAATTTTTTCATAAATCTTACTAAGTGCTGGTAGTTTTGAAATTGGTCGATAGTTACTGGGATCCTCCTTATTTCCCAATTTAAATAAAGGTATAACCTTACTAAACTTCATAAGATCAGGAAAGATTCCTTTATCAATACAGTTATTATTATTACTGTGGCATCTAAAAACAGTGCTTTAAGATTATTTGTATTGTGTCCTTTTAAATCTGCATGTATTATTGTAACTGTTACTGATTGTCCTTAAACAATAAATAAATAAAATAATTAATTAATTAATTAAATATGTCAGCAAGATGGGGTGCAATAGAATGTATAATATTCTAAATTATTTTTATAGACATGCCCCACAAATCACCTGTGTTTTTCATTTTTAGTGATTTGAAAGTTTTAATAATATTTTTAGCCTCAATATATTGAAAATTAAATGAAACATTACATTTCTATACCTTAATTGCATTTAACAAAAAATACTCTGCATTAATGTAACAGTCATATAGACAAAAATAATATTAGTAAATTTTGAAGTAAGGTACCCTTTTTGGTTTAGTTATTGCTGTATCTTAACCAAATCCTATAATAAAATTCCACTTTCAAAAGCAAATTGGTTAACTTGAGTTTCTTTAGATAAAAAAAAATATTGATATCCTCGTGAATTTTATTGTGAAAACATAAAATGAAACTAAAATTAATCATTAAAATATATAAATAATATTTTTTTTCCAAAATTTCAAGTTAATAGATTTTTTAATTAAGTATTTAATTATGGTTAAATTATAATTTAAAAAATTAATTCAATTTTAAATTTTAGTAATATAGTATAAAGAACAAAGATGATAACAAAGTTTACACTACTAATTTATACTAATATTAATTAAAGGCCGATTGTTCCAATGTCAGGTAAAATTTAATCGTAGAGTAAATTTTATGTAGGTAATACGAACGATTGTTAAATGTCACGTCAATATCAAGGCATTTAACGATGGTTAGAGCTTACTCAACGACTAAATTTAATATGACTTAGGAAAAATGTGCCTAAAGCGAAAATACTAAGTACAACCTGATTATTAACTACAGCAGTTTGCATTATCAACAATCCAACGAAACATTATAAACAACATAACAATGTTATCAACAATCCAAAAAAAGCTGAAACTGGTCGCGATGCGATTAATAATAAGAATGAAAATCATTAACATTTAATTAAGTGGAGGAAATTTTTACTAGAAAAAAAAATCAACCAGTCTCAGGAAGCTTGAGTGGGTCGATTTTATCCTTTAACTATATAGCATTGTGAATGCAAAATTTCAACAATAAAGGTAAGTGGACTCTACTAGGGTATTCCTCATCAGTGTCATTTAAAGTGTCCTTAATTTTATTTTCATAAGGAATACTTAAGTAATCCTTGTGATAAGTTTTTTGTAAAGTAAGGGCAGACCATCAAAATAATCTTGCACTGTACTTGCAATTTACAGTACTTCTAGTAACAATGTATTTACCCCTCTACTATCAATTTCTTTGAGATAGCGTAAAAGGCATGTGGCAATTTCGCAATAACCACGACCACGTTTATTTACCATCTGCCTCTCCCCATGTGTCTTTTCTGCGTTTTAGATTTATACATGGTAGAAATATACGGTAAGTATTATTTAGTAAGGTTTAGGAAAACGAAAACTTGATTAGGGAAAAGGCCATATATAATTTATTATAACACATACCTTAAAATTGAATAAAATAACATTTTGTACAAGTGCATGATACGTCTAAATTTGTGATAAAGATTTGTTTAGGACATCCTAAAATGTGTAATGTAAGGGACATAAACTAGTTATTTTTTCAAGATATCAACATTTTTTTTATTACAGTTTCTCAAAGTACTCTCCATTAGCTTCTATGCATCGATTCATCCGCCTAAACCATGATTTATAGCATTCCCGGTACTCTTCTTTACGTCTTCTGCGGCCTGCCAGTAATCATTATGTGCATCCTCAGGACTGTTATATCGCGTGTCACGAAGTCCGAGTTTGATTTTCGGAAAGAGGAAGAAATCGCAAGCAGCTAAATCGGGGTTATACGGAGGACGACACAATTCTTCAATCTCTGTACTCTTTAAAAAAATACTTGGTGACAATGGCCTTGTGCGGCGACGCATTGTCATGATGCAAAAAGAGCCCCCTCAAACCAGTTTTAGGTCGTTTTTGTTTTAAATTATTAAATACAGTAGGTAAACACACTTCAATATACCACTTAGCATTCACAGTTTTTTGGTCGTCTAAGGAAATTGTAGCCACAAGACCACTTCCAGAAAAAAATGTGGCCACCATTTTTTTTCCAACACTTCGCCCGCGTTTTACCTTCGTTGGAGGTTCGTTTAGTCGGTGGATCATTTTGGTAAATCCAACTCTCGTCTCCAGTAATAATGTTAAAAATTTACCGTCCTTCTCCGTGATCAAATTTTCTGAGCATTGTTTGCACCATGTCACGCGAGCTTCTTTTTGTTATGAAGTCAGCGAGTGAGGCACCCATCGTGAACATAATTTCCTGACTCCAAGCCGGTTGTGTAAAATTTCATTAATAGCTGGCGATGAAATCTTCACGACCTCTTCTATATGTTTATACTTCTGGGTCACTTTTGGGTCTTCCTTAATAATTTTTATCACAACTATGACGTTTTCTTCTGTAACTGAAGTAGCGGGTCGGCCACTTCTTTCATCATCATTTAAGGAGAAATCCCTCGTTTAGATCGAGCAAACCACCTGAAAACTGTTGCACGCGATGGTGCATAGTCCCCAAACGCCGAAACTAATCGCTCTCTGCACTCACATTCATTTAAAATCTTACAAAATCATCGCACGAAAATGTTCTCGCTTAAAATCCATAGTAGACGATGAAAACCCGCGGAATTGAGACAAAAATGAAACGTCATTTTTTTATTTTTAAATATTTGATCAAATGGTTTTCTATGTTCGAATTACAAATAATTTATCTTTAAAAAAAGGTTCAATCTAGTTGTGTTATTTTTATAAATTTTGAGTATCTCAAAACTTTCGTAGTGACCTTACGTACTCGTACCATTCGATGGCGCGTACAATTCCAAATCCAACGGTGTATATAACTCATTTTCGGGAAATTGTCCCTTACATTAATTCATATTTCTGTGATCGGTACGTCTAAGGATGCGCGAATCTCATGGTAGGTCACATGCTTGTCTGTTTCAATCATACGACGCACAGCATCGATGTTTTTGTTGTTCACAGCGGTGTACGGGCGACCATCGCGGATTCGTCGCTCAGATTGACACGACCGCGCTTGAATTCTGCAAACCAGCTATAAATAGTCGTCTTGGATGGTGCTTCATTGCCAAAAGCAGATTGAAGCCGAGCGATGCTCTGTCGAGCTGTCAAATTACACTAAAATCGTAGAAAATCGTACTACGAAAATTTTCCCAAATTAAATCCATGTTAATATAGACACGCAATTTTTAAAATGGCGCCACAGTGTAAAAGCAATTGAAATTAAAACAAACTGCATTCTACAGCCAAAGAGTTCCATTTTCAAATATTGTAATTACTTTTTAAATATTGTTTAGGTAAGTGACCAGTTCCGGAAACTTTTAGTGTGACCTACGTACATCTTAGGACATTATGTCGTTGTTCTGTGTTTTTGGTTTAATGTAAACTATGTTATTTTCTTCTGTATTTGTTCTATCCTGATGTTATTGTTAATTCGGCCACGTCATGGAGAGTAGAGTACTGGTGTACTGTGATACAGGTCCCTGCTCGTTTCAGGCACCAATATTTTACAATCTTAGTCTAATTTTTCTTGTTTCTTCTTCTTTTTTTTCTTTACCTCACTATAATGTATTTATTTTATGATTGTGGAGAAAATAAATGGTTTTTATTATTATTGTTAATGGACTTTTATGCGGTTTTCACTAAAAGATAGAGAGTTAACTAAGGATGGTATTTTGTAGATATATTTTTTAAAACGCTGAACTATGATGATGTTTTGTCAATAAACCGGTTTTCGTACGCTGACATAAGTAACGCTGGCTAAAACTTAAGAGATACATCAAAACAATGTACAAGAAAGTTATAGATCTCAAAAATGCTCACAGTAAAGTCAGCGATAGTATGTGTCTATCTCTTAAGATTCATTAACAATAACCAATTATATCTATTTTAGATTGCTCAAAAACAATAGGTTATGTGCGAAACTATTTTCTACTATTTGTTATTAATCCTTAACCAGATCAAAATGTATTATGTAAGTTACCTTAGGAACTTAATATTGATTAAAATTGCCTTTATGTAAATCCATTCAAATGAATACTTCAAAAGATATCACCGCCTCCGTGGTCTAGTGGCTAAGCCACCGGTCTCAGACCCAGAGGTCGCGGGTTTGGTTCCCAGGGGGGGGGGGGGGTACATGTTTGTGTGCTCTGTCTCGTTGGTGGTAGGGCTGTTAAGTCCACCTGGCTAGCTACTACCATCTTATCTAAGTCTGTCGCCATAACAACAATGTTTATAGCATTGTTGTGTTCCGACAACAGAGATAAGATAGCCAGTTCCTCAGTGGTTAAGAATTCCGGGTGAAGCGCGCCTCCACCTTCGGCCTTATTGTCACTTACCATCAGGTGTGATAAAGGCCAAGCGCTTACCCGTTGTAAAATAAAAAAAAATAAAAAACCGATTCTACATTACGTGCAACCTTAAAAATAGCTCGCAGCGAAACTGGAGGTTGGACAGCACGCGTGCCGAAAGCTACGGTCTCTTCTTTTGTTTATTGGTGGATGAGGTTACCGAAGTAGTAAGTAGTGATTATTTTTTGTTGATTTAAGTTCAAAGGCAGTATTTTATATACTTTTTTTCTTATTTTAACGTGTTTTAAATATTTTGATTATACGTTCCTTTATTATTTATTTCTATTACCTGTTTATAATGTTACTGTCCCAGAGTAGTGTTCATTATTTATCGATATAAGTTCATAGCAGTCGCAGAACCGATGACCGTGTAGACGCGTTCTGGAGTGGAGACCGCGTATCGGCAAGCGTAGCGTAGGATGCCCTCAGACAGCTGCAGCAGAGCTGGATGAGAATAGCCGCGGCTCGGTGCTCAGTGGCGTGTTCTTGGAGAGGCTTATGTCCATCAGTGGACGAGCATAGGCTGAGGCTTTTATTTTTTTCTTTACCCATCAACATCCGGCACCCGGCACGGTGGTGCACTACCCCGTGCCGTTGCCCCCCCCCCCCCCCACCCTTATGCGTGGCATGGTGAGGCAGCCTGCTGGTTAGGCTGGTCAAAGCCGCTTGATCCCCTGTACTGTGCCACGGGGACAACCGTTTCTACGGGTCTCTCCAGTCAGCAGGTTTGACAGAAGCTTCTGCAAACAAAATTCATCGCAGCACCATTCTCTTGAGCAATGCTATGGTGGCGCTGGCTAATCAAGTCAAGTCAAACACAGTCAAAAAATAAACTATCAAGCAGGGCGATATGTCAGTAGAAATAAGTCATCATTTGTTATCCCTTACACAAAATGACGACTGTTATTCATCCTGCCGGACACTTAGATAATGCGTGTTGTTTTTTTTGTGATGAGAGTAATTTCCAGCAAAGTTTTACATCACCACACTAACCGCCTTTTTTGAGCTTTGTCAAACAGATACTTCCGCTAAAACAGTATCATGTTTGTATTCCGCAGTCCCCTGTTCAAGGTACACCAATTGAAGATTGGCCAGGGGTTAGAAAGGATGTAACGAACTTTGAATTCTTGGTCTGCACATGTTATTGTTATTGCATCATGTTCGAGCCCCAATAGCGACGGTCTGGAATGCGAAATTTATAGAGAAGTATGTGAAACTCTTTGTTTGTTAGAGAACGATAACCACGGGGGCGAAACTATGGAGGAAGCTGTGCAATGCCAATCATCAGACGAAATCACTGAACTTTAGGCAACCCGTTTATTCATCTTGCGACCTTTACAATCCTCAAACACTGTGAGATAAGTACAAAGAGCACATGGCGGAAGACTTTGCAGCGCCGGCAGCAAGCACATGGTTGATATATTTGAGCACATCTGCATCGAATTTTTGGCAAAAATTTAAAACAAGGTTATGACAATGAAGGGAAAGAAGTCACAAGATTTTGTAATGGTAATCCTTCGTCGCTCAAACAGGAATGACTTAAACGATGAAATTGATCGCGAATTTAACTATGAACTTGCAGCGTTGCACAGGCAGCGATATATACGTTACACTAGATAGGCACGCTTCCGAACACGCACTATGTTTCACTTATCTGCGGAGTCGACTCGGCACGTTGCTTTAGTGTGGCTTTGACATTCGCGCGTGGGGAGCGGCGAAAATATTTTTTTATTTCTTTTTAAAGTGTACACCTTTTTTTTTTTTTTTTTCCCAGGGGAACTCATTACGAGTACCGGGGCCTTGAAGAGGCACCCAGTTATGTGGGACTCGCCCGTCCGCCTTTCCGCACCCACTGACAAGGAGAGAGGCTCCAGGTCAGCTGCCGAGCTAAGTCCCGGCTGGGAGGGCGAGACGGAGGGGAATACCCACTAAACCCCTGGGGGCCCAACAATCCGAAGCTGAAAGCTGAGGTGGATGTCGCGGTACATACCACTAGGGATTAACCCGCGACGGTCACCCCGTCGCCCGTGTGCCAACCTATGACCGCAAGCGGTCACGCGCCGACACACGGGCAACTTCGCGCACGGCACAACACAAAACAGCGTGCCCACCCTCTAATGGGCACGCGATCCCCCAAAATAACAGATACAAGGACAGCACAGGACAAACACAAGACAAAGACACATTGGTCCTCCGACCCTTGGGCTTTTGGAGAGGTATAGTCATACCCATACCAAAGCCCAACCCCACTCGCGCTTGCTACCGCAAGCGCCCCACCACAAACAGGCAACACCACAAACAAACACACAACAAATAGCGCGGCCTTCCACCAGCCCGCCTTATCCTACTCGGCAGCCCGAACCCCGACTCAGACCCAGAAACCGCCCACGAATCTGGCTCCGACTTGGACCCCTAGCCCCACAAATACCTACCGACCCTCGACCTCAGGCCCTTGACCCAAACCCCGGAACTCGGAGACGGACCCCCGGTAAAAACCGGGAGGTCACTCCATGCCCCGACGATTCCCGATGTGGCGGGAGCCTCAACCAGGCGGCCCCCCCGTATCTTTCACGGCCTACAGAGGTGGACAGACTCCGTCAGGCCCGCTACTCCACAGTCGCTCACGAACACACACCGGGGTCTCAAGCCCGACGCTCATCTCCCGGTGCCCGAGGCCGTATCCCACACAAAAACATAAACGCCCCCAAGGACGGCGCTCAGAAGGAGCGCCGCCGAAGCTCAAAGCCGCTTAAAGAGCGGCGAGCGTTTTAAGTGCGCGCCCACCCCAAGCCGCACACTCGCGTAACGGGGGTTACGAGCGCGCGGCCCGGAGCTGGCACGCACCGCCTAGAATTCGGCGCCCAGAAGGGGCGCCAGGGATTGGCATAAAGCCCCTTGTCCCAGGGTGGTGGGAAGAGGCCTTACGACAATCCCTACAACACGCGAGGTCTTACCCCGCACACACAAAGGACGGCGCTCAGAAGGAGCGCTGCCGAAGCCCCAATCCTCAAAGCCTCTCAGAAGAAGCGGCGAGTCATCAAGTGCGTGCCTACTCCGGGTCGCACGCTTGCATAAGGAGCTACGACCACGCGTCCCGGACCGGGCACGCACTTGACGGTGCAAGCCCAGAAGGGGCACTGCCTAGAATTCGGCGCCCAGAAGGGGCGCCAGGGATTAGCATAAAGCCCCTTGTCCCACGCTGAACGTGGGCCGAGAGGCCTTACTCCAGGGTGCACCACGAGGAGGTTCCCAAATTTGCACCCCAAAGTGTACACCTAGACGTTTTCAACAATTCAGTTGTCAAGTCAGTAAGTAAAATTAATTGTTATTCAAGTCATTATTATGTAGTTATATCGTATTATAAGAATAGAAGAGAATTTTTTTCAATTATTGTTATTGACAATCTATTTGGGACGCCATCTCGATACACACTACGTTGTCTTTGACCGATCTGGCGCTGCGGCGCTGCGATGTTGGTCTGTTGATTAGACGATATTGTTTAAGCGCTGCAGCGGCTGCAGCGAATTTTAGGTCTCTCATTCCAGAATTTGAACAAATGGTTTGTATGGACGTTCTTGTCTATACTTCTAGGTCAATGTGCGAAGGCAAGTAACGTTCGTTACTTGTTCTGTCGTTCCTCGGCTGCTTCTAAAACAAAGTCACGTCTTTCAAGAGGTGTTACGTCAAGTGGAATCAGGAAATAGTGCACTGTTCTTTTTTGACACCTCTGGAGGAACCGGTAAAACGTTTATGCGTTTGCGTTTGGTGTTCATAAATAGATTAGAATACAGGCTTCCCCGGGAACAGCGGCTAACTGCTGAACGGCGACGGCCGACTGCACATTCTGTTATAAAATTTTCATAAAATCTTGCACAATCTTACCCATTCACAATTTTAGCAAAAATAGCTCTAAGTATGATGCTAGTACCATGCAAACTTTTAGTGGGGACCAAAAGTACGACTTCCAGAAAAAACATTTAGAGGCTTTAAACTGAACTTTTCAGGGTCGTATCAAAGCGCCTCTCATGTTCGTCACTCAGAGTTCGATCTGCATGGATAACAACTTTATATCCTCTTGAGGCCAGTTTTCTATGAGTTTTAAGGTATTTCCACACCACCTGCTCGACAACGTCAAATTATATGTCATGCAAACCTAATAAAGTAAGTCATTATAGACCTGAGGTCTAACAGGGCAATAATATTGTACTGAATTTCATTATGCCCCGCTGGTCAATAATGTGATTTGAATTTGGAACAAAATGTAGAAAGTTACATAATAATTCAATGCATTCACCATTAGGACCTGCGTTAAAAAATAAATTGTTTGAAAATCGAACTGGCCACCACGAGTAGATTAAAAATAAAAGCAAAATAGAACACAAATTTTAAAGAGGCGCGAATACTGAAAATTGCTTTGCTTTGATAAACAACAAATTACATATCTACAAATTCTCACAAAAATGTCGAGTGACGATAGTGATTTGACTCCGGAGTACATTAAATCTGAAGCCATTGGCATTGCCAACAATCTACGCCCAGAAAAGTACAAGGAATCGTACATGAAAGCCTACGACGATTTTAACAATTGGAAAACTACAAAGGGCGTCAAGTCTGTATCTGAATCAGTGCTTTTAGTCTACTTCCAGCATTTATCATGTACAAAGAAGCCAAGTAGCCTATGGTGCATCTATTCGATGCTTAGGTCAACAATTAGCATCAAAAATAATATACAAATAAATACATACACCATATTACTGGCATTTTTAAAAAGGAAATCAGAAGGACATCGTCCTAAGAAATCAAAAGTTTTCACAGCTCAAAATGTGAAAACGTTTCTAAATGAAGCCCCTGACCACAGCTTTCTTGCCACAAAAGTAAGTACCTACCTATTGAATTAATTTTTAGCAACTAAAATAGCTACATACTTAGGTAGGTACCTACTATAGGTAAGTAGAGGTACAGCTACCAGCTCATTAATCGATCGCTTGTGTGCGATCTACTGATGTGATGTTTCGACTCTAAGTTAAATAATAATTATTATTGTAAACCTTCGTAAGGTTTAGGTATGTGTTGTTATTAAAAAAAATTACCTTCCTACAAACTAAGCTACTACTTATTTTTGTAACTGGTGGCACTGATTTTGGAGTGAATGGCGCTTGTCGTGGAAATGAACTCGTAAACATTAAAATCGAAGATATCGAAAAACGTTCAGATTTGTTGCTTGTAAATTTGCCAGATACAAAATCAAAAAAAGAACGGTCATTCGTAGTCCGTGGAGAATACGTAAGAATTATCGAAAAGTACCAAGCTCTACGACCCTCTAATATAAACAGTAACAGATTTTTTGTAGCTTATCATAATGGCAAGTGCACCAGGCAAGTCATTGGAAAATATAAGATCAGCGGCATGCCAAAAGAAATTGCGAAATACCTGAAATTGACAAATGCCGAGCTCTACACGGGTCATTGTTACAGGAGAACATCGGCTACTCTATTGGCGGATTCAGGAGCAGACATGACCCAGATTAAAAGACACGGTGGCTGGAAATCTGATGTAGTAGCAGAGGGCTATATTGAAAATTCAATACAAAATAAAGATAAAATAAGCTGCCGCATTGGTGACAACATCAAACTAAAAACACTGTTTATAACTGATCCTTGGACACCTTTGTCACCACAACCTTCCACATCAAAACACTATTTATCTAACCCGCTGCCTCAAGCACCACCTTCAACAACTTTCACGATCCAAAATAGTCCTCAGCAGACCCAAGTTTCTGAAATTTTACTTAACAGTAATACTCAAATGAAGTCTACCTCAACTTCAATAAATATACCGAATAAAAACATAACTTTTTCTTTTCACAGCTAGTCTGATGTATCAAACATTACCCTTAACATTTAATTGTTTTAAATAGGTTTACTAAGTGTTATTTTAATAAATACTTTGATTCCAGTACTATTGCTTTTTATTGTCTCGTAGATGGTGTGATTAGTAGAGTATTCTCCTCGGGGATAAAGGTGCCTTCGCATTGGGCGACCTTGAATCCCGCGCTGCACTCAGGACTCTTGTCTTAACTCCCTCGCTATGCTCGGGAGTTAACTCTAAACACCCTTGCTACGCTCGGCAGTTAACGCTAGAATCCTTTGTTTTGCTCAGGATTCAATACGGGGCGCCCGCTACATAAGACACTGCTTTATCCCCTTGATGCATAATCTACTATTATTAACCTGTTTAATCCCGGGAATCCAGACACAATAGATTTTAAATTGTTTCGAGCCCGATATCGCGCACTGGTTTTGTAGCATAGCGGTGAAAGAATACTACCACCCCTCTTTTTCCTCGGGTGTCGTAAAAGGCGACTAACGGACTACAAACTGCATAAACATCTAACAACAGAGCGGCGATAGACTCACCACTTGTCACGCTGAGCACATGTAGAGTCGCTATTTGGTGAAAAGTAGACTATGGCAGAGGACTGCTTCTTATTATCTTTTTATTGTTTCAATCAGTATCGTTGAAATACAAGGTATTTGTTTTATAAAATTTGCAGCTTCGTTTTTCGGTCCAGATAGGCAATTATTTAATAATTATTGTACTTATTTCGAATTCCAGCAAAAATGATTATATTTTAAAAGCAGTTTTGCTACTTTGGATAATTATAATTTGATACACTTGTGGCGATATAATTATATAGCCAATATAAATGTATGTAAATTGTAATTTTAGTTTTACATACTATTTACATACATACATAATTAAATAATAATATATACGCACATTATATATTTATATGTACTTAATATAAATACTTTGTATTGTTATATAACAAACAGATTTTATGTGTTATACGTAGTTCTGTGGAATGCGCGCGGGCAGGTGCAGGGAACCGGTTGGCGGCCGGCTCACCCGCCGCCGTCCTCCGCGCTCGAGCGGGGGAAGGGGCGCGAAGGACGGCGGCGGATGAGCCGGCCGCCAACCGGTTCCCTGCACCTGCCCGCGCGCATTCCACAGTTCTGTTCTGTGTGTTATACGTAGTTACGTATAACACATAAAATCTGTTTGTCCGTGCGTGACATTTACAATTTAAAATTACATTGATGAATGAATGATTTATATTTAACAATACAAAGTATTTATATTAAGTACATATAAATATATAATGTGCGTATATATTATTATTTAATTATGTATATATGTATATAGTATGTAAAACTAAAATTACAATTTACATACATTTATATAGGCTATATAATTATATCGCCACACACTCAATAGTCGCTTTCGACTTTGTTTCATACAAGAGGTTGGTAATGCTCATGATTGGGTTAAAAGTTATCAATCAATATACTAAATAGCAACAGTTTCTGAGTCAAAAAGGTGCGATTACTAGTCTAAATATCAGATAAATTCTTGTGAAATATCACAAGGCAATGTAGTAGGGCCTCTATTGTTTCTGCTTTTTATAGCGTAGCGTACGACATCGGCATTCAAATTTATAATAAGTTGACGAATACCATAAATAATCTGCATCATAACCAGAAATCGCTCCTCGATGTTATAAAACGCGGTTTTCAGTCTTAGATCATATCATTATCGTGAAAAAACTACGAAACAAGGTATACATCAGAAATATGCCTTGTTTTGCTCTCAAAATTTATGTAGAACTTTGTTCCAACTTGCTTGAATCTAGCGAATTTAGTTCCAAAGTGATGTAACTCCAATAATATTTTTGAGATTTTGTACTTCAGTGCCTAAAGCTTAAGGTTTACTTTACAATAAATGTTATCTATATATCTCGTTGCAATTTTGATGTTGATATGTAATTATTTACGCGGAGACATTATTTGAGTTTGATTTTGTATGAGACCGTGTTACTGTGACTATTGTTTATATGATCGAAGTTTGCAGTGTTTTCTTATGATGATGTCCCGTCTTTCGAAAGTTCTTACGTTTTCGCAGCGCCTCAGTGCATCTGACTGTGTAGATGAATTGGGAGAGAGATAGCGTGCCTGTTATAGTGTTATAGTATATAATGAACCACCGTCAGTTGACATTTATAACACCATCCAAAGTCGGTATAAAAAATAATTATGTTTCTGACTTTTGCAGTTTCGATATGGCGGCCTCGTCGCAAGATGTTAGCCCCGACCTTCAACCAGAAGAACCTGAACCACTTTGCGTCAATCTTCGCAGCGCAAAGCGCGACCATGGTCGACAGACTCGACAAAATGGCCAACAAAGGGACCTTCTCGATGTGGAAGTACATGAATTTGTACACCATGGATTCCGTATGTGGTAATCATATTTTTTTCGTTAAACGATGAGTTTCCATACCGCCTTTTTAATGGTAAGCGGCCACCGCAGACCATGGCAGCGCGCGGCAGTTCTTATGCCCTACGCCCTGCAATTTCACATTTCAGTGTCTTATTTTAGAAACAACATTGGGCATAAAGTTGGGTGTTCAAGAAGAGCCAAACCATCCATTTCCGATAAACTTAGAGAAATTCGCCGACCTCGCTGCGCGGCGGATCGTGACGCCCTGGCTCCACAACGATTTGCTGTACTGGTTCACACCCTACTACAATAGCGCTACCAAATCTGTCAGTTACATGAAACAGTATGTTGATCAGGTATATCGTGATTCTAGTTCATATTATTTTTACTAGTAAATATTTTTTCTTATACTGAGCCGTTGAACGAGCACAGTCCGTTCCCCCAGACGGACTTCTTGGGAAAAAGTGAATTTGCACTGTTTCGTTTAATTTACTAACACACATGCACGTGCACGACACCTTCACCATTTATATTAAAAAATTTAATATTTGACAAAAAATAAACAATGCTGCATTCATGACTTTTCACTTTTCTACGTTGTAATGTTAATATATTTTTTTAAACAAAAGATGCTTTCTAATAAATTTTCTAATCGTCTCGGTATGTTTATAGAATACAATCACGAAACAGTATTCGTTGCTTACAGATAATATTAAATAAGAAAAAAGAAATCAAAGAGAAAGTACATCAAAATGCCATCGATGAAGATAATAATGGTAAGATTGGTAAGTCCATTAACGACATCGATATTTTGTTCTGTAAAAATAATTTCTGATAATCAATAAGATGACGGGAACTTCTTGTGGCCCCCGAATGCTCCTTAACTTAAGGGAAGAATATACAAGACCATCATACGGCCTGTCGTCTTGTATGGATCGGAATGTTGGGCCGTGAAAGAGACGGATGTAAGACGTTTGCATGATGCTGAGATGCGAATGCTGAGATGCGAATGCTGAGATGGATGTGTGAGGTTACAAGAATAAACAAAATAAGAAATGAGTATATCAGAGGGAGCACGAAAGTAGCACCAGTTACAGAGAAGTTAAGAGGAAAGAGACTATCTTGGTATGGACATGTAATGAGGAGGGATGAATGCCATCTGACAAAGCGAGCGTTAAGCATGACTGTGGATGGATACAAGGGGATAGGTAGGCCGAGAAAAAGATGGATGGACTGCGTGAAAGATGATATGGTGAAAAAAGGAGGGACCGTAGAACTGACGGCTGATAGGGACGAATGGAAGAAAAAGACATACTGCGCCGACCCCAAATAGGGACAAGGGCAAGGAAATGATGATGATAATTAAGTAATCATAATTCATGCTAAGACCAGGAATTTAACTCTGGATTTTGGCAACGCCAAAACCGGCGTAACAACTGAAACAAATATTATTACCGTGCATTGCGCATTGCATCCGCTCTTTGCCTTTTGGTGAAAAAACTACAGTTTGCCGTCCTAAAGCTGTTACGGACAACAGTTTTCACTTCAATCAAGGCATGCCAATCTTATCATGTTTTCTGTTGCCTGATACAAAGTATCCGATCAATATTTTGCAAACTATGAATTTTTAAAAAACTCTAGTTTCAAAACTTACGTCATGTTCACGGATGTTATCGTTAGTCGATAACAATAAAGTTAGATACGCGTTGCTTCCATCATTAAAAAACGCATTAGGACGTTGTGGCTTTACCTAACCTCCCAAAGGGCCATTCATGAGGCAGGCGTAAATCCAGCAGTAGTACGTTAACACATTGACTGCCGAACACTCGGACCCGAGTGTTCGGCATGCCGTACCACTGGTGCCGCACACTCGGATCCGAGTGACCGTCCCGAATATTTTGTTTGGTTTATTACTTGCTGGTACCTTTGGCAAACGCGCGTCGTTTCGTACGCACACATAGACATGTAATTGAACTTGTAAAAACTTGCGTTGGTTTTGATAAACAAGCTAATACCTGTGTGCGCGAGCGCCGCGTTCACGCGCCTAGTCCGAGGATCCGAGTCGCGGCGCGGTACGTTTATGTAACGCCGGCACCTGTGTGTATTTATTTACTAAAATTACGTGTGTCTGTAGCGCTTTTGCGTGTGTAACGTTTTGTATTAAAAAATGGATAGTGAAGCAGGGCCATCTAAGCGTAAAAATAGCCTAACCTAATCTACTTTATCGTAATTTTATCTCCAAATCATTAGTTTATTGTTAATGTAACAAATAAATTTGTAGGTAACTGTTGTTTTTTATATATTTTTTTGTAAAACCATTAATGTATATTGCACTAATTATTGTTTTTAATTTTCATGTCACTCACTGATTAATTCAGAAGTTTTTTGTTGATGACACAAATAATTTTTATACTGTTGATTTTTTGTGAATCAAAATTAAAATACCTATGGCATTTATTTTAATTAGCAGACAACCAATTTACAAAACAGTTTATAAGAGTACTCAGATCCGAGTGTTTGTCTCCACAGAACCCTACACGCCGATCACTCGGATCCGAGTGTTTGGCTCCACAGCGCCAACCACTCGGATCCGAGTATCCCCCTTTTTTAAGAGAAATATACAAATATAAAATAGTATTAATTTATGTTTAATGAATGCACATATAAAACATTAATATTATCAAAAAAAAATAGTGTGGCACCTGGCGGGATTTTTGTATTAGCTCTTGGCAGTGAACGTGTTAATATCATGATTCATTAAAAATTTCAGATACTGTAAATTCCACACCGAGGAGTTTTCTTGAGCTACTAATTGAAGCCTCTGGTGGTGAGAACGGCTACACAGATCTACAGCTCAGGGAGGAGTCGGTGGTTATAATACTGGCTGGCACAGACACCTCGGCGGTGGGGTCTTCATTCATATCGATAATGCTGAGCAAACATCCTGATGTGCAGGAGAAAGTTTACAACGAGTACGTATTTAAGTTGTAAATATGTGCTGTATTCGAGAATACAGTGTTTTGGCTTGACACGACAGAACAGTGGGTTGAGAAAAGCTGAGAATGATGATGAGTGATGAAGAGTATTACGGTATCTTAGAAACAGGTGAATATAATGTAATACCCAATCACAAGGTAACCTGTTTTTGTTTAAAGTGTTAAATTAATTGTTGCTTTTATACTTGACTAATACAACACCAAATGTGAAACAGTACTGCTTGGCGGCAGAAATTGGTATTAGGGTGTTCGTCATTATGTCAGATTCTAGATGGAATCCTACCATTTTCAGTTTTCATGTATGTCTTTGAATTATATTTGGTTGAATTATAATAATTGTTTAATTGTCTGATAGGCTATTGGAAGTGTTCGGTGATGACGACAGACGCATAACTGCGGCTGACTTACCACGCCTCAAGTATCTAGACGCCGTAGTCAAAGAAACCCTTCGCCTGTACCCACCGGTTCCGATTATCGCGCGGAGAACAGACAAAGACGTGATTCTACGTGAGTGCCTAAATATTTACTTATCTCTAATTTTACTTATTCTTCCCCGAGTTGAGCCTGTCTGTGTCACCAACTTCCTGCTTTCTCTTCTCCGCTTTACCCTGTCACGGACGTCCTGTTCTTTCAACATGTAGTTATCCACATCTTTCGTGGCATCACCTTTCTCTTCGTTTTGACAGGGTATTCCTAGGTAGAGAGATTGAAATTAATCAGGTGGCTTTTTAACATTTCACTTGTGTACCAACATCTTTGTTTATTTGTATATACATTTCAGCATCGGGAGCCAAACTCGTGCCTGACGTGGGAGTAATCATTCACATATGGGCCATGCACCGCAACCCGCGCTACTGGGGCGACGACGCCGAGGTCTTCAGGCCGGAGAGGTTCTTAGATAGCGTTTTAGAACACCCCGCGGCTTTTATACCCTTCAGCTACGGATCAAGAAATTGTTTAGGTAGTGTCACCATGTTGTTTTATTTCCTTTTCTTACTTCATCTTTTATGGCTTACTGCTGTCTGCTAGTTTAACCGTAGATTTAATCTGAGATCTCACACGAATCTTTTAAGAGAGTTTAAAAAACAATGTCGTTTATTAAAAGCTACAATAATTGGGCACATATGAAAGTCACTACGCCATTTAATTTTGTCCTATATGGACGGAAGACTTTGTGCTGTGAAAAGCCTTCAAGAAACAAACGAAAATAACGCGTACCTATTTTGAACCGGAGACTGTATCGTGATTGCGATGTATCGATGCTAACCACAGAACAGGAGCTCTTTCTTCTGATCAGTGATGCTAACGCACGTTGGTAATCGGTATCGATGCAGATGAGTGCGACGGTACCACAGCTGCTGTCGGAGGTAAGCGACTGAACCGCGACTTCATTGCTTGCTACAGACGCACCGCTAAAATTAAAGGTACGAGTAGCATTTGTGAAGTTAGAAAAATACTTTATTGCACTAAAAACATAAAACAATACATAATAGACAGATAAGTTTTACAAAAGGCGGCCTTGTTGCTAGGGTAGCACTGTTGCAGGTTAGCTTTCTGATTGGTTCGCCTATTTAGTAGCAAGTTAGCTGCTATATAGGCGAACCAATCAGAATGTGCCTATTAAACATTGAAATGGTTGCACTTAATAACAACATCGACATATTTCCATGAAAATACATTAATAAAAAAAACCGCTTATTTTTCGACTCCGCATCTCCCACTTATTAAGAAAACTTCATAAAGTTGTCAAGATTAACCTAGAAAAAGTATTCAGTTTGTTACATTTTTATTATTCACATTAGATATAGTTCTAGATTATGTAAACTTTAACATGGACGCATATTATTAATCGTGTTGTGTACACATGTTTTAGATAGGAATTTAGCTCTTAAACTATTTATCATGCTTTTTTGTTATTTTTTAATTTCTATCTTATTTATTTATTTATTTACATACACAAGACAAATTACAACTTACAAAGTAAGTTACATTTTTTACAATGTTATTATAATTTTTCTATTATATATATTTATTTATCTGTTTGTGTACCTAATAAATAAATGAAATGCACACCAAATACACAATGACATACGTGTGCTGCATCACATGAGCATTATATTATTTGAAGCTTTGCTGTGCGGTGCGCTTAAAACCTTGTATACGCTCTAAGCACGGTAGTGTTTTATTCTCTGCTCTAGGCGAGCTATTTAGTCGAGAGAACCGAGTACATATTTTGTTATCTAATTTGGTTTTTGTTTTGACGACGTGATGTTGACTTGACTATAGTCTGTTCACTATAGCTTGATACGTATGACAGGTGTCAAATTTCATGCCTATGGTTGAGACATTACAGACGTAATTGAATCAAATGATAATTGAAGTTATAAATTGAATATAATTATGTCATTAATCGTTTTTAGCTTCAAATTATAATTTTGGATGCTATGTAGATCACTTCGTTTTTAGAAATACTTACATAATAATAATATGTAAATAAAATTCGTAAATAGGTTTTGAACGTTTAATTAATTAACAAATGCTTAATAATTCTACTATTGGTATTCAACCTAAATCATCACTGTAATTACTAGAGTCCCTCGAACAGTCCTGTAAATTAATTATGAATTCTTGGTCACAAAGGTTGTCAAAGGACAATGTTCTGCGCCCATACATTGTTAGCCTAAGAACCAACAATTATGAAATATTCTTTTCTAGGTTCGAAATTGCAAGTAAATGACTGTAAAAACAAAAATTTTTGACGGACACTCCTAAGAACCTAAATATCAGAAAAACTTGAGGTTATGTTTAATTACAGAATTTGAGAAGTGATGTTGCACTCTTTTGTTTTATTTGCCAACACTCATGCACGTTCACAAACACTTAAATAATCCATCACTATTTCACATAAATATTAGACAAAACACAAAATAAAGAAAATAAAACAAAACTGCAGACATGACTTCAGTTTCCCGCCGAGAAGTCCAGAACGTCAACTTTTTTTTTCTTGACCATGGATACTAGTCCTTCAGTAGTATTATTAGAGTTCATTGATTATGCTTAAACTGATGATAATGATGAGTGATGTGATGATAATATTATGAACGTTTAATGCTAAATGATATTCCCCTCAAACCTCTTGAGTTCCAGTAAAGATGTGGGACTTTACTGAGATCTCGCACTTCTTGAGAGAATTTGAAAAGTGATGTTGCACTGTTTTGTTTTATTTGCCAAAGAACGTCAACTGCACAACCAGTGTTGCCAGATCTCAGAGCCAGTCTTCCGTATTATCTGCCAAATTCCGTATGAAATCCGTATGGGAAGTTTTATTGTTACTTTCCTTGTATTCGTAATGAAAAGCAAAGTGTTTACCTCGGGTGAAAGGCTTATTTAGTCCCTTGAACCCCGTCTCGGGGCTAAAATAAGCTACTTTCACACTTTCACCCCTAGGGGAACAATTTACTATTTTAACTTCAATATAATCGTCATTAAACTCAAGATAAATAAGTAAAGACTAACAAATCAATTAATTTAGCTAGAATTATAAATACAAAATTAAAATTAATCAATTGGTTATTGAACATCAATTGAACTTAAATTGATTTACTATCCCAACACAAGTATTTTTTTGTATTGGAATGACCTTGTGAAGGGATACGTTTATTTTATTGTAATGTCTAAAAATTGTGATAAATATGTGTTATGTAAGTTTATTGGGAAAAAACCTAATCTAACGTATAATAAATAATCACAAAAAGTAATTGTAGTATGTTAAGTGATGGATTATAAAAAAATATATTATTTAAATGTTGTCAAATAAGTTCATACGCTTTTACAAAGTCACGTTGTCGTTTTTGATGACACCTGTCACAAGTATCAAGCTATATTGAACAGACTATAGTAACGTCAACGCATAATGCATACACATGTCACGTATAATTTATTTGTTGACCTGGTGCGCTCATTGTGCATATGTCTTTATACAATTGCTCACTATTTACACGGTAGTACATGAACCTATATTAACTATTACCCTGTCATAAAAACCAATACTGTACTAATACTTATAACTTTTTGATTGATCATCAATTTTTGACTTGGTGTGCTCATTAAAAATATGCCTTAATACCATAGCCTTAATACAATTCCAAGCATGGTGGTTTAGACTAGTTTTCTAATCATAAACCCATATGTGGCAGCAAAGTACCACGGGAATATTGTTAGAAAGTGGACTGTATTTACTGAGGTGTTAGAATCAAACTATTAAATTACACAATGCTTTCGGTATTGTAATCTGCCTTGGCAATTACCCATATTTTGGCAAAAACACTTACCTTGACCAGCTTCTGTGGAGACGCGATCTAAGGGTCGTTCTGTAGTTCTTGGTTCGGTTTAGTGTTGAAGTTTTCTTTAGTTTGCGATGAACGTCACACGCACGATATTTTCAGCAGACGAAATTAGACAGAACAAAAAAAAAATCCAACTGATGTAACGTTGTATTTTTGACGTGACAACGTCTTATAAATTGGTTTGCCGGGTGACACTTCAAGAAACTGCGTTACGCTCCGCTCACGTTATGCGCTCACAATGAGAGCGAGTGAGAGGCACGCGTCCCTTCCACTCGGGCATGGTTAGCCCGCCTAAGAGCGAGAGAGACAGACATAAAAAGTGAAAGGCACGCGTCCCTTCCATATTATTTCATCCTTCTTCCTACTATACGAATGAATATTCACATTAAAATTATTTTACCACTCAAAGTCGTTGTCACGTAAAACTTTTTTTAACGATGTCTTTGTTTATAAAATAATGAAAAATGTATAGCAAACTTATTGGTCTCGTTGATTTTAGTTCTGTAGTACCTCAATAGATGGCGCTAGCAGTCTCACGGGATAAGTAGAATTCGATTTAATCAATGCGTTTGGTCTTTCCGAAAACGTAGTGAGAATTTACCTAGTAAAAATAAAGTTGATTCTAGGCTGTATGGTCTCTGACCGTAGCCTGTTCCTCGAAAAGAACGAAAAAACAATTTGACATTTGTGATGTCATCTTTAGGAGTGATTGTCATTTGTAAAGGAGGTTTTGTTCGTCTCGGAGAGCGCGAAAACAGGATTTAAAAGTAGACAAGGGTGGAGCCCCAGGGCTACCAGGAATCCAAATACATCGGCCCCGGAATGTAAAGGGTTAAAAAAATGTCGATGTAATATATTGGTAAGTTCTTTGCGGAGCATTCAAATCGTTTATTTTTTTATTGTCTTTTGGAAAAAACATGCCCATGTGGTTTTACAGGGTGGGCAGGGGATGTTGCACGATTGTCTGGAGATGAACGACCCGCAGGAGATGTAGAAGCGGGAACGGCAGACATCGGCCGTAAGTTCAACGATTTTCTAAATTTCCAATTTAAAATCTGCAAAATCATACTTTTCTGACCAACCACATGTTTATTGTTCCAGATGGGTTTTTTCTTTTTTTATAAATGTTCTTTCTAACTCCTAGTTAGAACATTTAACAAGTTCCATTTTTACAATGGTTCCTTGAAAGGTCTTGCACCTTATTTTGTTCAATTTTGGAAGAAATGTCTCGGTAATATACTTAACTACCTCCGGTCCCCGTGGATTGCTGAAAACCTGATGGCAGTCACCTGTGCAGCTCTCTAGCCAGGTAAAGGAAGGATCGCCATCGATCTTCAGGTCAGTCTCCATATTCGTTCGGTGGACGCCTGGACCGTCACCCTAGGGTTTTTCTCCAGGCCGCCACCGTTCTGGATGCCGGGATCGTCTGGCAGGATGATGTTAGTTTACCGTAGAATTTAATGTACCTAAATGATTAACATAAATAGCTATTGAGATTTGGGATAATTTGATTGCAGTCGCGAATCAACATAAAGTGACCTTGAGAGTAAAAGTCTTTTGCATAACACCTAAATTAATGCTGGATCTCCAATAAAGTTATTTCCTCGTAATATCTCATGCATTAGAATTACATTTAATTTAATTCATGTAGGTAATTCTGTATCTAGATTAAGCAGGGTAGAAATAACTTATCGAAAAAAATCCTCCTGTTACGGCGAAAGGCGTTCGCAGTAACAGCGGCGAAATAAGGGTTAGGCGGGAGATATAAGGGAATATCTGGGGCTTACTTGGTTCGGGCTGGAGCTGGTTGGAGCTGAAGGCAACTGGCGCTCTAGGCGCGGGGTCGCAGGCTTGTGGGCGGCAACACACAACACAGTTCACTGGTCGGTGGCGTTTTAGGGGTAGTTGAGCTGGTAAACAAAGCGCTCTTAATTCACATACACTTAACACATGGTTGTTCACGGGCTGAGTTCTTGCGCGCGCGCGCGCGTGGATTCTCTTTGAAAGGTCGGAGCACACTGCCGTTGCCCAGCGCCGGCGGCGCGGGCGAACACTTCGTCGAGTATAATTGTCACCTCGCTGTGATTGGCCGATCATTCGTTGCACATTCGTTGCACCAATATGCACCTTAATTGACCGGCGCAGAGACGGTTATCCGTTGCGCTGTGGCGCGAACACCTCCAATATCATGTAATTATTTATGGAATAAATACCGTCGTTATTACTAGACTATCCCTGTATTAAGAAATGAAATAAAACGAGTTTGGCTTTGAGACAAATATCATCTTTGATTCTTTCCCAGCATTCATTTGGTTAAACAACAATTTACCACATTTCACTTATTAGAAAAAACTATATTGTTTTCCACCTCTAGGAAAACACAAGTTTTCACTGACACCTCGTCAGAAGAAAAACGATGCGCTCCAAATCCAGCCAGCTTTGGCAAAGAGGTTTTATGCCATAGTATAAATAATCGCTAAGACAGATATTGAACACCACATAAAATTGTCCCTTTTTAATGTCCCTATCTACCGACCTCAATAGATAGGGTATCGCAACTGGAACTACGGGTCCGGTTGTGTTTTCAGAGGTACTACGGGGTTCCGGTTCTAGCCCCCCGCTGGTCGTGCCTTTAACCAGGCGCCTCCGGCGGGATCCGGACATGGGTTAGACTCGTAGTGGCATGTGGTTAGCTGTAGAGCTTGGGAATGTTCGTTTGTCCTGGTATTGTGTGCCAGGACTTCCAAACTCGTGCACAGCGAGCGGGGCCTAGTAGCGGTCTCTGAGGGGCCAGAAGCGAAAAGTCCTGCGGGGAACGTGAGTTTCCCTTATAGCAGCTTTGTCCGGTGGTTTTCATTGGACATTGGTGTTGACATCTCCGGAACTAGTCTGGAGAACTAGTAGAGGCGGCCTCCTAGATGCCGTAGCCTCCGGTCCAGCCAGCCGCGTAGGACGTGGGAACTGGCTAGGCGCCCGGATGGGTTCCGAGAAGTGAGTGTGCTTACTACTCCGCTACCAAGGTGGACACTTGGGAGTTTAGAGTCGACGACCCTAGCAGTGGCAACTGCGAGTTGTGCCCTTCGTGCAACGAGAAGTGAGCGAGCTTGACAGCTCCGGTTACCTATCTGGACAATAGGCAGTGAACTACACGTGTTCACGGGGATACTCTCCTGAGACACTAGTCTTATGAGTACCGAATGAAGAGCGCGCTGCGGCGGGCACTAATTTGGCGTCAAGACCTAACGTTGGTGGTCTCCTGCGCGAGTGTTCTACTGGCGCAGGGACGTCTGGCACTTCTTGCATAACCTAACGGTTGGTCTCGAGGTGCCAGTACAAATAAACTTAGTGAAATAAGGAGAGGGGATGTCCCTTTTTAATATTTTTGTACGTGTAGCAGCTTTTTTTAATTATTGTTAAGTGTGGCTACTTTAAGCAATTACTCACCAAAATAGTGTCTTTCAAACAGCGCCTCCTGGTGTCAAACGAGCAATGGCGCAATATTGAGACATTTATATTCTCTAATAAAAAATTATAATTAACTTGCTACTAGAATATACAGAGGAAGTAAAATATACGCTTAATAAGGAAAAGTATAGATACTCGTTTACACAGCAGTCTTTTTTCATTTATGCCCTAAATTAATAACCTAGCTATAGCCTATTTCGCATAAAACAAATTATGTCAAATTTCCACTCTATTAGTCTAAACAATCTATAGATACTTAGGTTATTAATTTCGGGCTAAAGCCCGTAAAGCGTGTTTTTTAACATTGCCTCCATACTTATAGACGGCGAAGATTCTTTTTTGTCACTTTGCACTCATAATATTGCTAGTGTCATGAATGACATGACGAACCGTAGTCTACGAATAAGATTTGCAATAAAGTTAATTAATTAAAGAGTTGACGGCATTGTCTGGCGTTGTGTGCGTCAATCGTCATAATAATATTATTAAATATATTCACATTTCGAGTTTGCATTATTAATACCTATTTTACTAGCGGCCTGCCTGCGACCTGCTGCTTTCGTCCACGTGAATACTCCAAATCCCGTGACGGATTTACAAAAAAACATTTTCATACAACTTTGTCCTGGCAATGAGCAATTTTCTGACAACCCAAATTAAAAAATAAAAATTAGTTCACTCGATAGATAGTGTTTTATGAAAGCCAAGCCCAAAGGCTGTAAGAAATTGTGCACTTTTGCTTGTCAACCAATAAAATAGAAAAATAGTATTTTCATTTCCGGACCTATTTCCATTTTCCATAATTTCGTTCACAGTTTGACAGTTGCACAATAATGATATTTCTAATACCATTACGCAGCCACACGTGCTCTAAATGGACTCGCCTTTTACTAAGTGTCATCTATAAAGTCATTAGGAACAATTTTTTTTTATTTTGGAAAATCGCTCATTACATCCACAGCCAAACAAGAATTAACTCAGAAGGTACAGAAGGTTCTGAAGTGAAAATTACCACAAATCTACATTAAACACTGCAAGATATTATGTGACCCAAGACCCAAGCAACAAATGACATTACATATTCCTATACGATTTTTTTTTGTATCTCATATTTTTACGAAGTAAGAATAAAGATACTGCTCTACTAGGTGACAGTAGGGACCCTGAGGGCCGAAACTACGTTAACCCATTAACGCTCTCTGTACTCGCGCGAGTACAGCTACAAAGTGAAACAATTTATACTAATTATCTAAGATTTTTGTTATAAAAACCGTTTTTTTCATTACTAGACATCACTAGCAGATTAAAAAAAGTTGAAATTTGGCGGTAACGTGAAAATTAATGTCATGTTTACTGTTGTCAAATACAAGTTGCAGATCAAAGTACTAAGGTAAGTTTTGATATTGTGTTTTTAATATTATTAATAATTTATTTAGACTTGTTTTGTGTTGGTGCTTATTGTTCGAATACACATAATCATAAAATACTGTTTTAGCTACATTACAGTCCAATAAATACGCGTTAGACTTTATTTCATCACACTGTACTTGGGCGGGTACAGTGGGCATTTATGTACTATAATTTCTTGTATTTTGCAGGTATTTATGAATAATCCACCATGGCCAATCGTCGCGTTTTTACAAGTCGAAATGAGTATTCAAGGCTGGAAAAAGCCATTGAATCAATTATGGCTGATGAAAGTGATGATATTCAATATGATATCTTCTTGTTGGCACCTGAATCAGCCATAGTAAGTGAAGAAGAAGAAGGAAATGATGATGACTTCGCTAATACGACTATACCAAGAGATGTTCCAGGGCCAATTGAGGTGACTCCGCGTCGCCCCTGTTATGATGTTTCTGATTGGAACGATAGTGATGATGAGCCGCTGTCAAACTACTCTAGGCCCTCAAAACGAGCCAGAAACTTGGAATCAGACGAGCTTTACAGCTAAACAGTTTATCATGGGAAAGCCGGTACGATTCGGCTATCGGAATTGGGCTGCAACGAGTTCAGACGGATATTGCTATGCCTTTGACGTACTCGTATACTGTGGCAAGTCAAATGAAGCTTCTGGCGACACCCTAGGAGCTAGAGTGGTGAAATCGTTACTTGCAAAGATGCCGATTGTTCCCAGTGAACATATGTTTATTTCGACAATTTTTTCACCAATTATCAGTTACTATAGGATCTACAGCGTCTGGGCTACAGAGCAACGGGCACAATTCGAGATAATAGGGCGATAAAATGTCCTGTCACTCCTGTTCAGGCTATGAAGAAACGGCCAAGAGATACGACTACCGATTTGATACGAAGAATGAAATAACAATCGTGCGGTGGAAAGACAATAACATAGTTACAATGGGATCAAATTTTTATCAGATTGAGCCCCTGGGAAAAGTAAAAAGATGGTGCAATATTGCTAAGCGCAAAGTTGATTTCAATATTCCTAGATTACTTGTAAATTACAACAAAGGTATGGGAGGTGTTGACCAAATGGACCAATCGATCAGCCTTTATAGAGTAGCCATGAAGGGAAAGAAATGGTGGTGGGTGATATTTACCTACCTTCTAGATATGGCTGGCTATTTCTAATCCATGGCGGTTGCATGTTTTGCTAAGTTAGAATAAAGAAGCTGAATGGATGGATCAGTTATCGTTTCGACGTACCATAGCAAGAGCCTACCTGAAACCTACAAAAACAAAGATCCGACCTTCGTCATCGTCAGTAGTCCTACGACTTGATCGAAAAAATAACGGTCATAACCCAGAACGTATAGAAAATCAGTTGCGGTGTGTTATTTGTCACAATCGTGTTCGTTGGCGATGCGAACTTTGCATGAAAACATTATGTGTTGAGCGGCCTTGCTTTGGTAGTTTCCATACTTAATCCGCCCACTGTACCCGGCCGAGTACACCCCTATAACTTAAGTTTTATTTTTTTTTCCTTAAATTTTGATTATGATACCTTTTGTTTAATCGGTAATGATACATTAAATAACATGAAAAAAGATTTTTTACGAGCAGTTTCATTTTGGGCGTTAATGGGTTAAGCGGGTGGATGGGCCCGCGGGGGTCCGCTGGCCCATAGAAAAGTACGCGACGGGCCCCGTCCGCCGCGAAGCCAAACGCGGAGCACTTTTGTAAGGGGCAAAGGGCCCCCGCAGGTACCCGCTTAACGTAGTTTAGCCCTGAGGGGCGCGCTAAGGGATTATGGCATTTTAAAATGCTGATTACCGGTCGTTGACAGGTTAACATGTTGTCTCGTATACACGAGAAATTAGTATTTTAAGTAAGCCTAAGTATTAGCTGTATAATGATCGATTGGATTATTGGTTGTAAATGTATTTGTATCCTACTAATATTATAAACGCAAAAGTTTGTAAGTATGGATAAATATTTGTTAATCAATCACGTAAAAAATACTGAATAGATTTGGATGAAATTCGGCATACAGATAGTTTATAACCTGGATTAACACATAGGATATTTTTTATCCCGATATTCCCACGGGAACGGGAACCACTGCGGGTGAAACCGCGAGCGGCCGCTTGGATTACATAATTTTGAAATTAATACATTTGATGGAAGAATTGTTATAACAGGTTAAGGAGAAAAACCAAAAGTAACAAAAACGATTATTGGTTAGAAAAACGTTAGGGAGAACAAAAGAAAAACACAAGGTAGGGAGATTGAGTCATAATCCACCACGCTAGCCCAAATTTAATAAATCTTGCGACAGAAACTGAGACGGCTTTAAGTGATTCCCCAAGCACTTTGTTTATATGTATTTTATTTTGCTTTAATAATCTTTTATTCTCTTTTACAGGCTATCAATACGCGATGATGTCCATGAAGACTGCAATAGCTTCGCTGGTGAGGCGGTACAAGCTGATGCCCGCGGAACACATAGTCGAGGACGGTGACAAGCCACTACGCTTGAAATACGACATCATGATGAAACACGTGGACAAATACCAGCTGAAACTATTCAGGAGACGTGCTAAGAATAACTAAATAATTTTGTTCGATTATTATAATACACTGGAGTGTCTGTCTATCCTACACTACTTTAGTCGCATAGAGTTGAAAGAATAAAATGATAAGCGCTTTCAAAATAATAAAGAAACAGAACTTTAATATAGCGCAATGTAAAACGGAATGGTAAAAAAAATAATGTATCTAAAAGTTATTATCCTATGACCTAAACTAAACACCCATACTCTGTACTAAAGAGGAAATTAATATATTACGGAAAAAGAGTGCCCTCTTGCGGGTATTTAGTGACAACTGGCATTGAAACGACAGCTTTTGTATTGTATAAACATTTAATTTTGTATTGTTTTTGTGATTTTATGTCATTCTTATTGAATGCAAGCAGGCGTTTCTCTTCTGGACTGCTGGCGGATGGTATGCCGTATTAATTATTTACATAGTTTAATTTTCAAGAACTTATTTATAAGTACCTTAATTATTGATATTAATTATTATTTTCTATTTCTATACTTACCATATGTTACAAGTGGGTTACGATGATAATGGCAAGTGTGGACGCGGATGACGGTTCAGACTATTTCTCTGCCTCTTCACTTGATTGTAGTTTTCAAAGTTTGCCTCAACCACTGGACTCATTACTTGAAGAAAGCTTTAATTCTTTTTTTAAATATTTAAATGTCGTACACATAAATGCTCAAAGCATCCCTGCACATTATTCTGATTTGTTGACTACTTTCTCCAGTAACCGAAATATTCACGCCATACTTGTGTCGGAAACTTTCTTAAAACCTTCTCCCTTCCACCTCCTACTCTCTTCCCGGCTTTCACCTCCTTCGCAATGACAGGACTGGCAAGGGTGGCGGCGGAGTAGTCATTTACCTCAGAGGGCACTTACCTTTTAACATTATTGACAAATCTCCATCTGCCTACTGTGAATCTTCTGAGCATCTTTTCAACGAAGTCCTTCTGGGACACTCAAAGATTCTCTTAGGCGTTTTCTATAGCCCGAACTTACACATCGATTATTTTGCCAAATTTGAGTTCTTATTAGAAACACTTGTATCAACAGCTGACCACACTATTATTATGCGCGACTTCAACACCTGCTTACTTAAGCGGGATTCGCGGTCGACCCATCTTAGCTCAATTGTAGACTCAGCTAGTCTTAAAATAGTCCCTTTAGCTGCAACTCACCACTTTCCTGGCTGCCAGCCCTCATTGTTGGATCTTGCAATTGTTTACTCCACCGACCATGTGGGTTCCCATGGCCAACTTCTTGCTGAAGCCTTTTCCTACCTTATTTTTCTATCCTATAAGATCCCGTTGTCCTAAACCTAAACCACGAGTGATCATGCAGCGTAATTTCAATAATGTCGATACTAATCGCTTTATGACCTTAGCAGTATTGACTGGGATGCGGTGTTTGATGCCCCAACTATCGACTTAAAGATGGAAATTTTCAACTACAACCTGATTCAACTATTTGACACGCATGCCCTACTAAGTCCTGTCCGACTCAAACATTACTAATGACATTAAGCTCATTATGGCCAGGCGCGATGCTGCTAAGGCACGGTTCAAGAAGGATCCGTCGGACGTAAATCAGGGTAAATATAGAGAACTGCGAAATCGGTGTAGTAGATTGTGTAGGGATGCGCAGCGTCGTCACATACATTTTTCTGGTGCACATACATTCTTCTTCTGCAAAAATAGCGCAAGTATGGTCATTCTTAAATTCTCTTGGTATTTATTGGTAATTCAAAGATTTCTGTCCCTAATAACCGTCATTTTTCAGCTCCTTTCTCCATCCCATACAATTTAAAACAAAATACACTTTAAGCACTGTCTTCCATTCCTAACCAACAGCATCCTGCATTTTCCTTTCGCCCGGTCACTGAGCGCGAAGTTGTAGATAATATCTGGGCGGTCAAATCTAATGGTGAAGGCATATAATATATAATTTAATAAGTATAAGTGTTTTTGGTATGGGTGCAAGGTAAATTGTACCTTTATATTTTATATACATAAAAGTATTTGTTACGTTGAATGTAATAGTTTGGTTAGTATCAATAATCGAATGAAATCATTAACCTATAAGCGTCCCACTGCTGGGCACATGCCTTCCCACATGGACACTATCACATAGAGGTTGGGCTATCCATAACCCAACCAAAAGGTAGTATTAATAATAAAAGGCCCTTACCTCATTATTTGATAATTATTATTGTAATAAAAACTGCAAAATTCATCAATTTTACTGGTTGTTATTAATAATGTACTTCAAGAAACCTTCTTCTTGGTCTGTAGTTATTGGTAAGTACTTATTAAAAATTAAAAATGATACCACAGTACCTATATATCTACCTGGTAACTAAATGAAAATAATGTACTAAATAATTTGACCGTGAATATTGTAAAATACTATAAAATAAACTATAAAAGTTATACACAAGATGCAGCATGTAATAAGGCTGCTGCGCCACGCTTGCTTCGCTTCGCTCGCTCGGCTCGCGCGTTGTTTTAGTCGCTGCTCTAACCTAACCGACTTACTAAGTTAGACTTATTACATTTACCTAAAGTAAGGGGTACTTATTAATAATAACCGGTACTTATATCATTATTTAATTTTACCATAAGTCTTGGTAGGTACCTAGTTATAATTATTAATAATAATAATTTAAGTTTTTAAGGTTTTAGTTTTTTTCCCCTATTGTATTGCTTGATGATCATTGTTTAAATATAAATATTTTTTTTGAATCTGCATGCTTTTGAATTAACAATCCAGATTTATTCATTGCTTTTTAATGTAACACTGTAAGAACTACCTACGAGTAGTATCAATAAAGATATGCTGATTTGATTTTGACGTAACATTTACTTGATTGTAATTTGTATTGAACACACGGCGTCAGATCAATCTACCCCAAACTGTCAAATTTATCAAATGAATATTGTTCCTTAAACCCGAAACAAGAAAGTTCAAAATGAATTTTAGAAATTTGACAGTTTTGTGTAGGTTGATCTGACGCCGTGTGTACATCTTAATAAATAAATAAAAATAATTAAACTTGCCGTATGTAACACATCTATAAAAATAAAAATCAATTGCCACAATTTATCTAATCCTTTTGTCGTTTTTTTTTCTTTAATAATGGCTTCGTGCGGCCAGCACATTTAGCCAGTGTCAAGTAAGATATAAATAAAATAAAATAAAAATTATAATAAGAATATTAAGAAAGAAAGAAGAATAAGAATGAAGAAAGAATGAACGTGGTAAGAATGAACACAGAGAGGTGGGCGAACATCAGCACGCGTTGGGTACCCAAAGACCGACGTCGGCGTCGGGGCCGTTTTCGGAAACGGTGGCGCGACGACCTCGATGCCTTCGACGGAAATTGGTTAGAGGGGCAATTCTCAACAAAATTGTACCTGTCTGAAAATACGTATCCTTTGCATTCAAGATTAATTTATGAGAATTATAAATCGGATGCAAATTATTTCCAAAACGTTGTTAATATCATATTGAATGGTTCAATTAATAGATTAATGTTATTATGTACCACTAAAAAGGTCAGAAAATTAAAAAATGTTTTTTTTCATAAAGTTGAGTCTTCCAATTTATTAATTTTTTAAACGGTAACGTATAGGTTGATCTAATTAATGTTTTTTTTTTATATTTTAGCGTTTTATTAACGCTTAAATATACTTAAGAGCCCTATTACAAAATTCAACTCTGCGAGAATAGGTATTTTAAGCGTCCCGCCCGACAACTCATTGAAGGTCACGAGTCCACCCACAATACTATGTTAAAACTACGACCAAGCGATTTTGATACTTTTCCCAAGTTTATATTTTTTAGTATTTCTGTGGAGTAATTTGTTATCGCTATACCCGCACATTTTTAATGTGCCATGGGTCTAGTATGTGAATATTTGTTAGAAACATTTTTTTTATTTACCTAGTCATTTATAGCAAAGGACGTTTTTCGTTTTAGATAAAAATTATAGCTTAGATTAGAATAAAATTAATTACAAATTACATGGGAGTATAAAACACCATAAATCAGAACTACCTATTTGCCAAATTTCAATCAAATCGAGCGAATGGTTTAGGTGTGAAAAAGCAATAGAAAGGTAGAGTTTTTATTTCAGATGCATTATTACGAGTTAAACGAGGTAAGAATCAAACGAGGCCAAATATTAGTTAGGATTAGTTTAATACTATATACGTTAATGGCAAGAAATACCTTGCTATATTTGCATTTCTTAATGTAGATGTATATCTTAACTTCTTTAAACATTGATACCTTTTTCGACCAATGCTGAACGTAATGAAATTAATATTAAGAATAATTCAACATCATAGTAAGCTTTCTAGATTCCATATAAAACAAACATAAATAAAATTAAAAGAAAGAAATACTTTTTAAAAATAAGCTTTTATTATGTTCTTGTTAATAAAAAATTTAAAAATAACAATTTAAACCTGATTAGAAAAAAAATATTATAATTATATTTTTTTTTCTTTATTAGGAAAACATACAGCATGATATAAAACATTATTACATAGAGAACTTAAATAATACACTAGCCTAATAAGTTTTCACTACTGGGTGTAACATAAAAACTGTTAATAGAGAGAAATGCTCCGAAACAAGCAATAAATATAAACACTGTTCAAAGAGACAGGAAAATAAAATCAAGTACCTTCTAACAATTAAACAAAAAAGAAAAACGAAGAGGTATATCAATTTAGAAACAAATATAAACAATATTAAGAAGATTTGGATTTTAATTTTAAAAGGCGACGAAAACTTGCTATTTTTTCATGGAATATGTCGATGTTACTATAGCTGCTATTATACTTTTTACTGGCTCGTATGAGAAAACTATTGGTTCTGTAGTTTGATTTACAGTGTGTGAGTAAATGTGAGTTTATGCCGAGCGCCAGGTCTAGCGCACCTCAAGGCCAATCTATTTAACAAAAATGGAGAATCAACCAGATAATTAATAACTTTATGCAGAAGAATTTGATCTTTATGCTCTCTGCGAACAACCAAAGACTCAATATTATCGGTGTTAAAGCTTTTGAACCTATACTTTAATCGTTTAATGAATTTATTCTGAATTCTTTCAACCATGTCTACATATTTGATGTACATTGGATTCCATACAGAGGACGCATATTCCAATTGGGATCTTACGTAAGAATTATAAAGCAATATAACAGTGCTCACACTTTTAAAGTCGGTACTTTGACGCAAAATAAAACCAAGTAATTTATATGCCTTTGAAGTAATAAAGCTAAAGTGCGATTCAAAGTACAAGCCACAATCCAGCTGAACCCCAAGATCTCTCACCTCGGTCACCCTGTCCAATGGCCTGTCATAAAGTTTGTTGTCGTATTTGATCACTTTTTTTTCCTTGTAAAGGTAATAGTGTGACATTTGTTTACATTTAAGTAAAGTCCATTAAGCGAACAATATTCACACAACCGATTTAGATCACTTTGAAGCATTTGACAATCGCTTTTGGACTTGATGGCTGCAAATATTTTTGTATCGTCCGCATAAAATAATAATGTTGAGTTACGAAAGCAATTGATGACGTCATTAATAAAAATATTAAAAAGCAAAGGGCCGAGGTGAGATCCCTGCGGGACACCAGAAGTAACAGGTGTAAAACTCGAGATAAAACCTTTAACGGTAACGGCTTGAGTTCTATTTCTAAGGTAAGATGTCAACCATCGCAGGAGATCGCCGTGTACACCAAATGCCTCAAGTTTAAATACTAACAATGAGTGTGGAATTTTATCAAAAGCCTTTGAATAATCGGTGTATATAGCGTCTACTTGAAACCCTTTTTCCATCGTTTCCAGAACAAACTCCAGAGATTCACATAAATTTGTCTCAGTCGAACGCTTAGAAATAGAACCATGTTGATTAGTTGTCAATAAGGGACTTATTACAGGGTAAAGAGAATCGTAAACAATTTTTTCAAATATTTTGGGAAGAACGGAGAGCTTGGATATACCACGGTAGTTGCGAATATTATGTTTGTCGCCGCTTTTGTGTATAGGGACTACAAAGGAACGCTTCCAAACTTCAGGCATAATACCACAAGACAATGACATTTTAAATATGAGTGCAACTGGAAACGATAATTGTTTACTACACTTAGTTAAAAATAAGGGATGCAAGCCATCCGGTCCACTACCCTTTGATACATTAATTTTTGTGAGATATTTTTCAATTATATCCTGTGTAATTTCAATATTACTAATTATGGCAGAGTTAGATTCTACGATATTTAAGTTTGCAGGCAGCAGGTTTGCAGGTCGTTTGCAATCTCATGATCCAGTTTTAACACATCAGGGATACTATTGACATGTTTTCTAGATTTAATGTACGTCCAGAAGTGCTTGGAACATTTATTAATATTTATTTCAGATCTAGTAATAAACAAATTGTAACATGTAACTTCCAGCTCTTTTACTGCCCTTCTCAATTCCGAGAAATTTACGTAATCAGATATTCTGCCATAGATTTTCCACTTTTTGTGCAATCGATTTTTTTTCTTAATCATTTTAATTAGTCTATAAGAAAACCATACGGGATAATTATTAATACAAGTATTATTTTTTGATGGCACGTATTTATCGATAATGTCATTAATTATTGAATAGAAGATATCCAATGCGATCACAATATCAGTGGTACGCAAATGGCGCTCCCATCTAACTTTGGCCAGCTCCTCATTGATGACGTCATAATCTGCAGCATGAAAACGGCGCATAATGCGGGGCGCCTGCTTTAGCCAAGAATCTTTTACAACGACCAGCATGTCTATAGCTAAGGACGGGTGATGATTATCCTCTGGCTCAGATAACGGCTTAGTTCGAATTACTCGACTTAGGAAACTGGAGAAAACAAGATCCAGCGATCTGTCGTTTTGATTACGAATGTCATTGTACTGTAACCATCCTGTAAATGACATGAATGCCAATAATTGAGCTGTCAGCGAGTCAGTCTTCGACTGAAGGATTTGATAAAATAAAACCGTTATTAGGGGAAACATCAGCTGTCCATGACGCATGTCTGATATTAAAATCACCAATCACAAGAAACTCGTCGTCAGGTCTATCAACATTAAGCTCAGATATTGACTCAATAAGTGACTGCTGTGATAAAACCTGATCGGTTGTTACTGGAAAATAACAGCAATACAGCTGTAGTCGTTTTGGATGAGGTCCGCGCGACAATAAAATATCCACATGAGTTACATCCGCATCCGAAAATTCCGGAAGTATTCCCGAACAGTTTAGATCAACCATTAGTTCGCGCTTAACAGCTATCAGCGTGCCGCCACCCTTTGACATACGGCGTCGCTCATAATCCCGGTCTGTTCGGTATACATCGTATCGCGAATCGAAAAGTTCCGCATCAAAAACACCGGGCAACAGCCAGGTCTCACTTAAGAAAATTACGTCATAATCAGAATTAATTAAATTTCTGTAAAATATTTTAGTTTTAGTCCTTAATCGACGAACATTCTGATAAAAACATTTTAAAATTCTATCAAGCTCTGTAAAGTATATAATATTTATAACAATTACGTATTATTCTTAATTCATAATAAGTACATATAAAATATAATTCTCCATTTATTAATAAAACTAATAATTTAAAGTGTTCCAAAATATTGAAATAATCACTTACTGATTCCAAAATATAAACGCATAAACCGTCTTGGGGCAAAGTATAATAAAAATAACACTCAACATAGCCACTAGCTGTACGTGGAAACAATAGCAAACCGGGCGATACTCCCGCGCAGTCGAACATTTAACCGATAATACCTTCAAAGTTTCAATATGAGACAGCGCCATACAGTCTGTTAAAACTTTAAAATATAGAATAAATACACACGAAAACAGTGCCAACACTAAAACATTGCTTAAAATCATAATGCACACTAGGTATCGCTTGCCGGCCCATAAGTTCTGTCGCAATATGCAGACAGCAGCGGGCAATGGATGCTACATGCAGCGTTACAGTGACCGTTCCACAAAAGCAATAGTAACGGCCGTCAAACAATGTTATCAGCAGTGGCACAGGTATTCCAAACCTTTTGCACGGCACATAGTAACAATCACAAAGTAAACATCGACACATTTCATTACAAATTATAATTACATAATAGTTATCTGTGAGAAATTCATAGCATGTTAAAATAATACTTATGTGATCTTTTTTAAGGATTCCTCCGATGTAATGTGGATGACCGGAGAATTTTCTGATTTACGAACCATGACTGTGCAATTACGGACCCAGCAAAATGCGTAATTAATCTCTTTAGTTTTGAGTTTCGTTTGGAGGAAGAGATTTTTATTTCGTGAAGAAAGATGGTCGTTGAAGTAAATACGATTATTTGTTCCCAGAAAGCCGATGTCACCTGACTTGAAATCCTTCAATTTGCGAAGACTAGCTAGAAAGTCATCCTTCTTGTATCTAGATTGCATTTTCAATATGATTGGTTTACATTTCAAGCTATCATTGTCGTTCTTCACTGCCACTCGCGTTACAAAATCTATATCACTCTTAGGATTAAGATTGAAGCCACTGCGGTCCGCTATAGCTTTGACTATTTTTATCAGGTTCTCCCCGACTTTCTGAGGGACACCATTGATTTGGATATTTGATCGTCGAACCCACTGGTCATTTTTGTAGCCTTCGTCGAGGATGGACTTTACCTAAGCTTTCAGTTGATCAACGTCACTTTTTAGGGATTCCACGATTGAGACTCTCGACTCAATGTCTTCCACTCGAGTTGAAAGGTTGTCCAGCCGGCTATTCAACGTAGTCTTCAGGTCTCCAAGGTCGGACTTGACTTGTTGTAGGTCTTGCTGAATTATTGTGATAGTGGACATCTGAACCTGCATTTGTGATATTTTAGTTGCTATATCATTCAACAAAGCCATATGCGGTTGCCCAGCTCTGTCACCCCTCTCTGTTGCTGGCTGCTTTGGTGTCGATGTAGATGAAGCAGAAGGAAGTTTATGCTCCAAATGTAATCCCGACGAGAATTTGGCAGTATTTGGTGAGGCGGGCCGGTTCGAGTCTTCCACTTTCGATACGTCCAATACAGACTGTGACGTATCTCGACATGTTTTACACATCCAAGTAGCCCTACCACTACCAAGTCTGGAGAAACCCCGTTCAGAGATTCCGCCACAAGCAACTGAAAAGTGGTACTTCTTCTTGCAAGCGGAACAATCGGCGCAATCGCCAACAATTTCGGCACAGCCTCCGCATTTTGTGGTAAACATGTTGAGCACCTCTGACTTTTTATATAGGTACATAGGTAACCTACATTGCAACCTTTAATGATAATTTATCATATTCGTCTACGTCACAATAATCCCATATTGTAAGTAGCGATGGGCGATTGTTAATAAAAAAACAATCGAATGAATCGACAATTGTACTACCATGTATTCGATTGTCGATTCATTCGTCCTAACTTAGAAACAATCGAATAAAAATCGACGATCAATTGTTACTAAAAATATTCGATGAATCGATACAATTGTACTAGTATCTCTATCATGTGTTCGATTGTCGATTCATTCGTCCTTACCTAAAAAAATCGAATAAAAATTGATGAATGATTGTTACTAAAACATATTCGAATTTAGTTAAGTAGATAAATTAATAAGACTGCAAGTTACATTTCAACGATTTTCGAAGCTAATTTTCTCCGAAATTATACCTACCATTCACTAAGTTTGTAGTTGTAGGTAGGTATATGCAATTTGTACGTGTGTGTGGTCATAATATAAGTAATCCTATACCGACGCGCCTGACTTCGTTATCGATAGATTGATGTAGAATAAGATATATTTTATTTAAACATTTATTTTGATCAAACCTTATTCAGGAAAACTTTCCCGGGAAGTATTTAGAATAAACTACTTTATTTCGTATTTCATAGACCTACCTAGTAGGTAACCTAACTCTAGGAACATTCGCGCAGTTTACCTAATAACAATCTTGAATAATAACGATTTTTATTCGAACACAATTAACTGTCGATTGTTTTTATAACAACTGCGTTATTATTACTAATAATCAACTAGTAATGATTTTCATTCGAACATTTTCGATTGTCGATTGTAACAATCGCGTAGTTACTAACAATCACTCAGCGATTAAATAAGTAGTAACGAATTTCATTCGTACACAATCGACTGTCGATTGTTTTTATAACAATCGCGCAATTACTAATAATCGACTAGTTATGATTTTCATTCGAATAATTTCGATTGTTTTAACAATCGAATAATTCGATTTTATTTAGAAACAATCGCCCATCGCTAATTGTAAGTAGGTACATACCTATTAGACATTTTTATTAAATCATAAAACTTTTCAGCTTGTATTAAATCTTTGCGTTTTTATCACATACCAATTTTTTTTATTAAAAAAGAGCGCATTACATTGTGATGGAACATTAAAGAAAATTATTTTAGCATAACTACAAGTAGTGTAATATTGGGCATTCTAGATCACTTTTCACTCCATTGATCTCACTGACGTTCGATCAATGTCGTTAAAAAGTGATCTAGAATGTCCCAATATTACTTTTGAAAATCACTGCCACTCGCTCAGTCAACGTCAAAAAGTGATCTAGAATGTCCAATCGACTTCTCGTGTTTTAGAATGTCTAATCGACTTCTCGTGATCTAGAATGCCATACAACGACTGCGATCTACTTTACACATTTTCAAGGTCTTTCGTTCATAGGATGCAGGAGCTTTTGACAATATGGAATTACAGCACAACTATAAATGAATGTGACTTAGTGACCTCTCAGTACTGTATTATAAGTGTTGTTTAAACGTAAGCGCCTACACGATTAAAATAGCAATATAACATTAACAGCTACGCTCCTCAGTCTTTCCGAAGGCGCTTGGTCAATTTATTCTATATTGTTTATAATGCCATTTTGTAATATAGTTTCGATTCATCATTGAGATCACATTATTAAACTTAAGTATCCGTCATATACGGTTTTTATTTGCCACCACGCTCCAAGGTGTATCATATAGTTACATTTGTCAAATTTTATTCCTGACCCATAAGAAAACACTTGTGTATTTTAATCGAATTCATATTTCAATTTCTGTATACAACGACTTCGATCTACTAAACACATTTTCAAGGATTTCGTCTACTGAATGCGAAGGTTTTTGGCAATATGGAATTACAGCACAACTTAAACTGGATGGGGCTTCCTGGTCTCCCAGGACTGGATCCCCGAAAAGGTTAGTGCTATGAATAACATTTATCAAAGTAGTACCTCGACCCATAGGAAAACACTTGTGTATTTTGATCAGAATCTAGTATGTAATAGTTTAATTTCTGTATACAACGACTTCGATCTACTAAACACATTTTCAAGGATTTCGTCTACTGAATGCGAAGGTTTTTGACAATATGGAATTACAGCACAACTTAAACTGGATGGGGCTTCCTGGTCTCCCAGGACTGGATCCCCGAATAAGTTAGTGCTATGAATAACATTTATCAAAGTAGTACCTCGACCCATAGGAAAACACTTGTGTATTTTGATCAGAATCCAGTATGTAATAGTTTAATTTCTGTATACAACGACTTCGATCTACTTAACACATTTTCAAGGATTTCGTCTAAGAATGCGAAGGTTTTTAACAATATAGAATTACAGCACAACTTAAGCTGGATGGGGCTTCCTGGTCTCCCAGGACTGGATCCCCGAATAAGTTGAACTATGAATAACATTTGCTAAAGTTGAACCTCGACCCATAGGAAAACACTTGTGTTTTTAAATCAAACTTCATTTCAGTATACGATGACTCCGATCTACTCTACACATTTTCAAGGTTTTCAACAATTGGAAGAAAAGGTTTTATGCCGAAACACCTCAACCTCGATCCAAGGAAAACACTTGTGTATTTTGATTAGAATCAGTTGCCAATTGTCATTGTCGACTCTGATCTACTCAACACATTTTCAAGGTTCTCATAAAAAAAACACTTGTATTTTTTGATCTAAGTCAATGCAGACAACTGTGCAGGGAATTGTTAGTTACCTTATTTATATCAATCCCACCAACAACAACGTATGCAATCACTACACACACACACACACACACACACACACACACACACATACATTAACTACGAGTTCGACTTTGAAACTTCCCGTTTCAATGCTAACGAAAACAATTTTAATACGGGTTATTCCCAAGCGCCATCAAAAATTTGTTTGGAAAATATAAGAAATCCATACATCAATTCCTATACTCCTCCAAAGACCAAATATTATAAAAGATATTATCGAATAAGAAATAAGGAGATCCGTAGACGAACTAAGGCAGCCGATATAGCCCGAAGAATTGCTAAACATAAGTGGCAGTGGGCAGGGCCTATCGCTCGAAGAACCGACGACCGTTGGGGCAGTGTGGGCAGGCCTCCAACAAGGTGGTCCGACGATCTGGTGAAGATTGCAGGTAGCAGCTGGATGCGTGAGGCGCAGGACCGGACGTGGTGGGGATCCTTGGGGGAGGCCTTTGTCCAGCAGTGAACGTCTTTTGGATGATGATGATGATGATGACCATTTTTTATCACGGAGGAGCATGAAAATTAATATATTTGTATTTTTTCTGGGGAGGACTTTGGGACATTTTGTTGTAGGAGAATGGGAATAACCTTTAATATAAACACAATTAGAAAGATAAAGCTAAGTCTATACTGTTTTAATTGACAAACGCATTAAACATACATTTTCATAATACATACAAACACAAACATCACGCCGTATTCCCACAAGTGGGATAGACAGAGCAACAAGTAAAAATTAATTATGTCATGCTGAAGTCACGTTTAGCAACAAGTGATCAGATAGGATTTTCATAACAGTACCTTTCAAATTATGGTTTAACTTATAAAGCAAATGTCGATTTGAATACGTACCCACTAAATATGGTTAGATTTAATTATTGTGGAAATAATATGAGTACATAAACACCGAAGTTATAAAAATAGACTGCCTCACGGTAATCGAACCCGCGTCTCTCGATATCCGAGCGACTAACTTGTAACATACCGAGACATTTGTTTAATTTAGTACGTACATCAAAATGTTTAACTTTTAGAGTGTGAGGAGCTCGATGACGTAGTGGTGAACTCGATCTGTGATTGTGGTGGTTATGAAACTCTCGTAAAGACTACATGACATGAAATGTAATAGTAAATTTCATGCTTATTGAAAACAGTCCTAATGTTGCACATCCGGACAATCGTCGTCAGCGCTTTATCGAAAGGTTAGCAATTACACAGGAAATGTAAAATACTTTCGCTGCAAGTTTTCGCACTAATCGATAAACTAAATATTTTGCTTAAAATTTAAAAAAAACAGAGGTTACAAACATTGCTTCAATTTTGTAATTACTTCCTTTCTTGCTACTAATAACACATATTTATTTATAACATTGTAATACTTATTTAATTACTTTTGCTTAAACGTACACTCGTTAAAATATAACAGCTAATGTAGTGGTTAGGTAGGTACTTGACTATAACGCGAAAAAGGCTCAGGTTAATGGTTTGATGAATGCAAGCATGTATGTGTACAGTCACGAGCAATAATATGTAAACAATATTAACTCTTAATACAACGGAATAAGTGGCAAAGTGTATACATATTGGTGCTCGTGACTGTACATCGTATAGGTAACAGTTTGTAGTACAGAAGGTTACGCTACCGATTAAGCTTGCTTTACTTAGATAATTTATGTGTTTATAATAAGCCCAATATGTACCTATTTGGTTTGTAATAAAGGTAATAATAATAATAAAATATTTGAAATTAACAGTTTTACATACGGTGTTATTCTTGAAAGTAAAAACTAGCACTAATAGTTTAATTGTATACAAGCAAAAAAAGAAAAAAAGTTGATCACTCCTGCTTAGTAAAATTGGTGTTAAACACTTTTCTCCAATAAATACCCGAAAAATGGTAGTTGTCGTATCAGTGCTTCCTAAGTCAGATCGACCACTAGTACGCCTAAGCTCAGTAGTTCGACCAATATTTAGTGCTTCGGTACTCTGACATCGCTACGAGAATCATCCAGAAGATATACACCAAAACAATGTTCGTAAGTTTTAAATATTTTTATTTTTCTATTAACATGTTGTGTTTGCTCGACTTCGTATATGCTTTGTAAGGTATGTCAACGGTTGATCCCTTCTGCATCTGCAACCGTTAGCACCACCAAGCCGCACTGGGTGTGCGTGGTGGGCTATGGTCCGTTATCTCTATGTCATCATCATCATCATCATCATCATCAACCTATAAACGTCCCACTGCTGGGCAGAGACCTCCCACGTGGATAATAGCACGGGGATATTAAGCCATAACCCATCACGCTGGTCCAATGCGGGTTGGTGGGTTTTAACGACTGCCATCTTACGACAACATCCGGGACCAACGGCTTAACGTGCCTTCCGAAGCACGGATCTCTCTCTATGTGTAAAGAAGTTATTAAAGAAGGTCTGTAGAGGAGCAGTGACCTAGACCAGAAAATGTTATTATTTAATCATACTAGTATTTACTGTCATATGTTAAATGTTAATGTCACTAATAATTATTGTTATTTTAGGTCTGAAAGCAAGCAAGTTAAACGCTCCGCCAAGAAAAGCTGTGTGTTAGCCAATTCATTTGACTCGGACAACGAAAGCATAAGGTAATTTGCTTTGATTACTTTTAAAACCTGTTAATATATTTTATGTTATTTCGTATATCGTCAATATTAATATTTAGTTTTTAATTACATTTCTTATCTTTCTAGCTCTAAGAAGAAATGCCTGTACTCATCGTCGGTGCCTAAGACTTCAACAACGATTGTGAAAAAACAAGAAGGGTCCAGCTCCGCTTTAGACTGGTTAAATGATTCAGAGTCAGATAACGAAGTTTCGCCGCCTCCACGCAAGACAGACCAGACCTTCGACAGTGTACTAACGCGACGAGTACCAGGCGGGGTAACGCGTCGGACTGCGAAGCTCGACGGTGAACTGGCGGCGGAGCTGCGTCTCTACGACGCTGAGGAGGTGTGTAGCCTCACCGGCCTTGAAAGGTGTGAAAAGGCAATAATTTGGGTTCGACTACAAGGCGAAGCTGAGTCTCCTGAATTGTTGACTATAAAAAAATTTATAAAATTAGCCAAATCAAAATTTACTGAAGAGGGGGTATTCTTTAGTGATAAAAAAAAAAAAAAGTCACAGTCAGCTAGGTACATATTAACTAGTTACACTCTCTTCGGTAAATTTTGACTTAACTAGTTTTACTTATATATTATATGTGTGTTAGGTTTTATAGATTTTACTTAAAAACTACTTTAACCTCTTGTAATTTTTAACACAGTGAAAACAAAATCATAATGGTTAAGACTATATTCTGTTCAACTTGCAACTTATCCGTTAAAAATAATGCTTTCTCTGCTCATTTAAAAAGTATTTTACACAAAAGTTCTGTAATTGAGAGCGAAGGTATCGAACAAGTGCATAGCGCTCTTCGCGGTCGCATAGCGTCGTACCGTGTTCGATGCGAGGACGTTGAAGAACGTATGCATGTGTTTGCTCCTGCTGATTTTTTATCGCAATTGCGCCTCCGCGTGAAACTTTTACTCTAAGCCCGAATTGAGGCTTATACAAACCTTAAAGTAAATTTCGAATTGTTTTCTGAATTTTTTCTGCATAAGGATGACTCGATTTCAATGAAATCTTTTGCTACTGAAAACATTATCTTACATAAAAGTTATAATTTTGATGATATGTATACAAACATTAGCCATAAAATTTGTAAAAAAGTTGAAGAATTTGAGGAAAGAGATAGTGGTTGGGCTTACTTACGAAGCTTGTATCTAGAAGTAAATATAAACAAATATAACCCGTTGAGAGCCTCAGGTTACTTAGATTTACCTAACGCTATAAAAAACAAACGTGCATGTATCAACATTAAAAATTCGGATGATTACTGCTTTTTATGGTGTGTCATGGCATCACTTTTTCCTGCAAAAAATAACGCAAATCGAACAACCGCATATCCGCATTTTGAAAGTGTACTTAAAGTTAAAAATATGACATTTCCAGTAGGATTCACAGATATAAGAATTTTTGAAAAGAATAATCCCAACATAAGTATTAATGTTTATGGCCTTAAAAATAGCAGTAAGGTTGTTGGACCTCTGTACAAATGCGAATTACGTAAAAGACATCACGTCAACATGCTTTTTCTCGAAAATGGAAAACGTACGCATTACTGTCTAATTAAAGATTTAGCTAAATTACTTCGCAAGCAGTTAACTAAACATCATTCCAAAATATTTTTATGTGAGGATTGTATGATATTTTTTGATAACAAACTTAAGCTCGAAGCCCACGTTTGCAGTGGTGTAGCAACGATTTTACCTAATCAAGGAACTCGAATACAATTTGAACATTATGAACGCATGCAAGACATGCCCTTCGTCTTATACGCAGACTTTGAATCTTTGTTGGAGCCAGTTGAACCAAATTCTGAAACAAGTTGCACAACGATTACGCAAAAGCATGTACCAGCTGCATTTGCTTACTACGTTGTATGCTCCTACGACAGCTCCCTTAATAAATATGTGTCTTATCGAGGACCTGACTGTGTGAATAAATTTTTTGATAACCTTCTATCTGATATAACTGTAATTTATAATATTTTGCATTCATCGATCCCTATGTTCTTAACAGATAAAGATAGAACCAATTTTGCTCAAGCTAAAAACTGTTATCTTTGTAACAAAATATTATTTGACGACAAAGTAAAAGATCACTGTCATCTTACTGGACGATATCGTGGTGCAGCTCATTCTTATTGTAATATAAAATATTGTTTGCCTAAGTTCGTTCCCATATTTTTTCATAATTTAGCTGGTTACGACAGTCATCTTTTCATACGACAGTTAGGAGAATTATCAGGTAGGATACAAGTGATTGCAAAAAATAAAGAAAATTACATATCGTTTACCAAATTTTTTCAAATCAATAACGAAGCTATCATACCTGTTCGTTTTGTCGATTCTTTTAAATTTTTAGGCACAAGCCTAGAGAAGCTAGTTGCAAATTTAAATACAATTGATTTTAAACATCTATCATTTTTTTTTCCTTCTCAGGAACATTTTAATTTACTTAGACGTAAAGGGGTTTATCCTTACGAATACGTCACTACTTGGAGTTCTTATGATGAAGAAGAAATACCTCCTTATAAATGCTTTTTTAGTAAATTGCACAATTGCAACATATCAATAGTAGATTATGAACACGCAAAAAGAGTATGGCAAACCTTTGAATTACGGAGCCTTGGAGAATACACTGATTTATATCTTAAGTCAGATGTACTTTTACTAGCGGACGTCTTCGAAAGTTTTCGAAAAACGTGTAAGACGAATTATAAACTGGATCCTTCTTTTTACTTAACAGCACCTAGCCTAAGTTTTGACGCTATGCTATTAAAAACAGATGTTAAATTAGAATTAATAAATGATTTGGAAATAATAAGAATGATACAAAAAGGCATACGCGGTGGTATATGTTTATGTTCTACAAGATATTCGAAAGCCAATAACAAGTACTTACAAACTTATGACCCCGCAAAAAGTGATAACTTCCTTGTTTATATTGATTGTAATAATCTTTATGGCTATGCTATGTGCGCTTATTTACCTCATTCAAATTTTAAGTTATTAAGTGAACTAGAAATTTCAAAAATTGATTTTCATAATATACCCATTGACGGGGACATTGGCTATATACTCGAAGTAGACTTAGAATACCCTTTCCATTTGCATAATTATCATAACGATTTTCCATTCTGTGCTCAAAAATTTGCTCCTCCAGGATCTAAAACTTCGAAATTGATACCAAACTTATACGATAAGTTTTTTATGTCATTCATTTTTCCCATCTGAAAACATGTCTAAAACATGGTTTATTGCTAAAAAAAATACATAGAGTAATTCAATTCAATCAGAGTCCATACTTAAAACAGTACATTGATATGAACACTGAGTTACGAAAAAAGGCCAAATCTATATTTGAACAAGATTTCTTCAAACTTTTAAATAATAGTATATTTGGTAAAACACTAGAAGACACCGAGAAAAGGGTCAGCGTGAAGTTGGTTAATAAGTGGAATGATGAAAAGAATATAACAAAGAAAAGTTTCGGTGCTGAGCAACTAATAGCTCGACCAAATTTCCATAGTGCTACTATTTTTACAGAAAATTTTATAGCTGTTCAAATGAAACCCGAGACAATTACTTTAGACAAACCCATATACATTGGCTTTTCTGTATTAGAAATATCCAAAAGTCATATGTTTGATTTCCATTACTCTATTATGAAACCTTTTTATCGGGAAAAATTAAAGCTTTGTTATACGGATACTGACAGTTTTCTTTATTCAATAGAAAGCAAAGATTTTTATACAGATTTAAAGTTGAATTTCCTTAGATATTTTGATACTAGTAATTATCCATTAAATAACTGTTACGGTATACCTGGTCTTAACAAAAAAGTACCAGGTCTCTTCAAAGATGAACTAGGTGGAAATTTAATTTCTGAATTTGTTGGTTTACGGTCAAAATTATACTGTATAAAAACAGTACAAGAGGAGTTAAAAAAGGCTAAAGGTATACAGAAACAGGTTTTGAAAAACGTACATTTCGAAGATTACAATAACGTATTAAACAAAAATACTTTTTTAAGAAAGAAAAACATAATTTTTAAATCCTTAAAGCATGAAATATTTACCCAAGAACAGAACAAGATAGCTTTGTCAGGTAATGATGACAAACGCGTAATATTAAAAAATAAAATATCTACTATGTCTTGGGGCCACTGGGATTATATATTTTAGCAATGATTTTTTTCACTGTGTTTTTAAATTATATTATTATATTATACTATAGAGTTATATTATACTTAAGGCTTGAGAAATAAAAAAATGTATTATTATCTATTACCATTACTAAGATTCATTGGTTGAATTTAAAATAATATTAACTTTTTATAAACTATTGTAACCAGTTTTTCAATATACTTAAGTAGGTACATATAATGAATATTTTGATTTATAAAAATTGTTAAAAAATATGTAAGTTGTTGCTTTTGCTCAGATTCATTTATTGTTTGAATAGGAAATGTAACTTAGATTATGAAATGTAATGTTAAATTTACTGTACCCAGCTGTATTAATATACCTAATAAAATATAAAAGTAACCGACTAACTTGCATTTTTATTTAATTTATTATATATCTTTGTATAATAAAACATTGACGGTAAATAAGTAAGAAAATTCTAATGCAAACAAGTTTGAACAAGTCAAATTCAGAGTAGGTTGTACTCTTCTGATTATAAGGTAATATGAAACCTAATTAATACAAATCAGGTCACGTTATTGGCAAGTTAATCATTCTTTAATAATATCAATTCTTTCTTTTTATTTTGCTGAATTGCCAATAGTAATTGGCAACATGTTTTACTACCTATATTGTGTTGCTGTATCATCATGTACATTAATATAAATGGGTTTCAAATTAGTTTCAATTTCAATTATTTAAGTGAAGGCGTCAGTAGTCCAGCTAGATAATATCAACATGGTAAGTTTAAATAATTTTGTATGATTATAAATTAATTTTGTTTGTGTTGTAATTGTGTCGTTATTTGGTGAAAAGTGGGCTATGGTAAAGGACTGCTTTTGCTATCCTCCTTGCGTAGTCGCTGACTAACCCTTCGGAGATAATAGTCGTGGTTTTATGTATGTAATGAATTATTTTATTTTATGTTTTAGAATACTCAAGAGAACCTGGTCTCGCTCAGCATCAACAAGGAGGTCGTACAACCGTCATCTCCCACTTTTGAACAGAACGCTCAAGATATGCTCGAGGGATTTACAGAGGAGTATCCGAATTGGAGAGCAGATGAACGGCGATGCGATTCCCCGCTGTATAACAAGGTGATGAATAATATCACCAAGAAGAGACTTCGAAAAAGAAGAAGTTATCTGAAGCATTCTCATTCTTACGTGATGAAAAGTACGCCGATTCAAGGTCGTCGATTAATTAAAATTGAAGTGGTGGACTTGGAAACAAATCATACTGATCCATTATTATCTGCGCAGTATGTGGTAACAGAGCATATTGACCCCTTAATGGATCAAACAGAGGCTATCATTAGCAATATATCAAAAAAAGTTTGTGGATATAGTTATAGTTTTTAAGAAATTCTAAAATAAATATTATTGAATTGAATACTAAGATCGTTTCATTCACCCTTTTTACTTTTAGTAATTAAACAAAAAGATATTTATACACATTTGATTTATTGAGGAAAATACTTTATTACATTAATAACTCAATTAACATTTAAAGTGTACCACTTTTTTAGACACAGAACATTTTTTAAAGCACACATTTTTGCATGGTACTCACAATTAAATTTATTTACATCTACATGGTTATCACTATATAATTTTAAAAAGTTAGGACAACCTATTTCTTCCAACTCCATTATTTCACAATCTTGACATAGCTCGCGAACCCATATTCCTTTTTCCAATCCCTTTACTAATACCTTCTTACTGCTTAAATACGGAACTATTATTCGTCTAAATTCACGGTAGTCAATGAATCCCTCACTCCATTTGAGCCCGCGATTCCTTTCTAACCACCGGATTTGCTTCTTTTCTTCATCTGTTAGATTTTTAAAAGCATATGGTGGTTTAATTAAGAACGTCTGCGTATGGTTTTTAGTTGCTATTGATAACTCTTTTACAATAAAATTATTTTTCAAATCCTTAAATCCTTGCACATCCACTATAATAGTATCGTTATTCATGATAGCTTTTTCACAATGTTACTCAGTGGTTTATATTCAAATATGCAATCGTTCAGTATAAGACAGTATGCAGCGGTCTGATCAGGTATCTCTTGATCTGTTTCGATTTCTACTCTTACGTCAATTGATCCCTTCAGCATTTCTTGTTGGCGAGAACAGTCAATAACGAATAAAGGAGCAATATCTTTAAACTCTTTTAAACTCGACAACGGTTCTGATCGAAGTCCGTGATAATACTGCTGAAACCTTGCATACTGTTCGTGTATTAATAAAAACTTGTTGTCAGAGAAATTTATGTTAAGTCCTTCGTAGGGGTAATATGATGAATTAAAAAACACTCTTACATCACGAACATTGCAATGGTCGAACTCAGCCATTGACATTTGAGCATTATGTTTTCGGTTTGTTTGTAAGGCAATAATAACAAATCGAGGTTTCTTTGTTTGCGATGAAGTTTTAATAGCCCAAGTATGCTTACGTGTCTTGGGTAGTAACGGATATTCATACAAGTCCCAATTACGAAACGCTAGTGTAATGGCTCGATCTTTTTCTAAATGTTTTAATAAATTAATTCTCTCTCGATCTGACACTTTAATATGTGGAACACGCCAAACGATTTTATTTATTGTTATATTTTCCACTATTTGCTCTTTACTCAATTTTATTGCATTGACATTTGTGTTGCTCCTCAACAGTACTAACTCATGTTTACAGTTAATTAAAACTTTTTCATAATCTTCTGCAAATCCTAATATTTTATTTAATGGTATCGAGACAGAGAAAACTCCGTTTGTAACATTGGTTATTCCTGCAGGAGACCAACCCCAAACTTTTGCACTTTTGGATTCGTTTTCATTCAAAGACAAATAAGACTTCATTGTCGTTGTGATACCTGCATTTTTTATTTTATCTATTGCTATTCCATTTAACTCATATCGAATATCTTGGAATAGAAATAATGCAGGATTGTTTACAAAATGCACACTTGTTACCTTTTATTTAGTGGTACTGTTATATACATCAGCTTTACCTTCAATATACAAAGTGCTGCGTGACGGCAACACATACAAATCTTGCTGATTGATTGGTATTCTTATTTCATCATTATTGTTGAAACTTGTTACATACGGCTTATACGAATGATATTCAAAACTCTCGATACTGCTATCGTATGACGTTGGCTGAGATATATGTAATATGTTCATTTTAACAAGCCTACTAGCTTCAGAAATTCTTTATTATTTTTAGTAACCTTCTTTTTTAAGTCAGACGGTGTTCTTTTACTTATTGCTCTTTTGGAACTGACTTGAACACCTGATGAGGTAGGGTTTTTATTAAAATTAATCATTTTTTTCTAAAATGTAAATAAAGTTGTACGTCTTCTCCACGTAAATTAATCTGTCTATTATCAGCGTCTAACAACCTAATATTAATTGCACTAATTGATCTTTGATTGACTGGAAAATAGATTAAGTTTTTAGGAATTTCAATAATTCTATAACCGGGTGGTACATTAGGCACAAATTCATAAATAATATGGCTTGCTTTCCCATTCACGAATGATCCGCTAACTACGTCACATTCGATGCGTACGATGGTTGTTGCTAAAATACTGACTGGGTACTGAGACTCACAACTTATATTTGCCTTAATTGTGTCGTTAGCAAAACTTAAAATTCTACCAATGGAATTATTTTTCTCGAAATGAACATCTTCTGAACAAAATATTTTGGTTTTGAGAGTATTATTATTACAAGTCAATTTTAATGCAGTGTTCTTAATGTTGCTTTTTAAAAATTCGCAAATATCTTGGAGTTCATATGATCCTTCAGGAATTTCGATGAATTCATTGATACCATAATAAAACTTATTGTTCCTTTCGTCTATATTAGGAATAGAATTAAAAGTAGAAAAGTATATAAGTCCGCACTCATATTGCCCACGTAATTCTAAAGTTGGTGAATAGTTAGTTATTAATGAGGCTCCTTGCCCAGTTATGGATACAGTGAAAGACATTTTTATACTGTCAAGTTATTTTAATTTTAACCTATATAAATGATTTTTCCAATACTTTCTTAAAAATAATAAACAAAGATGACCACAGTTTACAGTACCGAAAGATTGATACTGTTTGTAATTATAATTTATGTGTCTATCTTTCAAATATTTTATTAATTCTAATGGAGGTTTCAAGTTACCAAAACTGTTAAAATATTCACAGTAATTATTTTCTTTTACATAGGCTACCCAATGAGTTCCAGGATTTGCAGAACTATCTAAATTAAGAATAGCACATTCAATTTTTCTTGGTTTTGAGGGTAACGTATCTCTCATAAAAACGCCACGAAAATATGGAATATCAACTGAGTGCTTTAATATATCTAAATTAGTAAGTGCTCGTTTGGGTAACCGTTTAATTAGTTTTTTGGAGGTTGCAAGTACAAGCCCGCTCCTTTTTTGTGAGACTTCAAATACAACCCTTTTCCAAGTGCAACAGCTTCCATCATCTTGTTATGTCGTTCTGATTCTTGAAGATTTTTTTGAGCAACCTTGTAATCGTTAACAGCCTTTGTTATACCTGCAGCACCTCCAGCGAGTGAACCAAGAGCTGATAAACCAGCAAAGATTGGTATGAGGGGTAACAACCCACCAGTTTTCGGAACAGGAATGCAGCGTGGGAAGCGTATTCCTTTTATATTGGAAAACACTTTTTTTGCAGCTGCATGCGCATATTTTATAGCCGTGCGGTTATCATTACATTTTATTTTTTTCATTTGCTTTTGAATTTTTTTAACACCTTTCATGAATGACTGCACTCCTGCTCCGGCTTTAAGTTTTGCTTTCATTGCATTTTTTACTATCCATGATGCAATCTTTTCTCCTTTCCCAGCATCTTTCGATTTCAATCTTTTCTTTGCCATATTTAAAAGTTCTAAATGGGCGTTTTGTCTAACGTTCCAATCTTTATTATTGTAAGCAATATCGTGATACAAGCAAGCTTCATCCAATTTATTTATTCCCCGTTCACCTCTTAGTAAGCGTTTTTTAAGTTTTGTTCCTGGACCACAAAACTGATATCCAGGTAAGTGTAACTGGAACGGAATGTTATCTATTAAATTGTTGACAATGCCGCTTCCTTCCTTCATTGATGTTCGTAAAGTGACTGTACAACATAATCAGGCGTTATTTATATTAAGTCATTAATAATTTTCTGTCAACCCAACTGTTTTCACCATCACTGAGACCCAACCATTTGACAAAGAGTTTGTTTCCTTTTTTCTTTAAAACTTTTTCAATAAGATATATGATATGTGTCCCGATATATGTCGGGAAATTGGGTTTTTTGCAGTTCGTATCCGTAAAAAGATCCTAAAATGATTTGCTTATGTTTGTCTTCTAAGTGGTATGTGACAGGATTTGTATGGTTAACTTTCACAACGTTGAAGATTTCTGTTGACCAGTTGGGAGTATAACCTTTGTAGAATTCACCTTTGTATTTACTAATCCGAACATGATCACCAACACGGTACTTATTTTTTTCGTTATGTTATTATTTTGTGATTTGATGATGTTGTACTTTACAGTTGTCTGATTTCTTTTGTCAACATCAATAGGTTTAAATTTTGTTATACGATGAACAGTGTTATTATAGCTTTGTACCACGTTTTTCAAATTTTTATTTATCCACTGGTATTGACCGCATAAGCTAAATAGCTTATAATTTTCAAATTTTTATTTATCCACTGGTATTGACCGCATAAGCTAAATAGCTTATAAAGGTGACCTTTTAGCGTTCTAATTACTCTTTCAACGATTGCTGCTTTTTTCACAGAATAAGTGGAATAATGGTTAATGTCATATTTTTTCATCAACTCTTTAAAGTTTTCATTATAAAACTCTTTACCTAAATCTGTTTGCAAATTTTTTGGTTTCCGAGACGAATTCAATAATATATTTTCCATTGCGTTGGTGACATTAATTTTATCTTTACTCTTCAAAGGATTTGTCCAAACGTATTTCGATAAACTACTAAAACATATTTATATCCTTTATTAAATTGTGAATACTTTTGAAAATCCATAAGGTCAGCTTGCCATGAATCATCTACTCCTTTTATAATTGTACATCGGCGAGGAAAATTTCTTCTCGCCGCTCTGTGAATTTCTTCTACTATATCTCTTTTACTCATTTTTGTTTGACTTTGCTTGAATCATACGGTCTATTTCTGTTTTTGAGTAAAACATAGTAGACAAGCGATTGGAAGTAGCTGATTCTAAGTTCTGGATGTAAATTTTTACACGACTATTAACTTTATTTATTTCATTCCTTAGATCTTGTACAGTTTTATCCAAATATGCCTTATTTGCAGCTTCACCGTCCTTGTTTGGAGATGATAAACCTTTAAGTTTTGACGATTTTAAGTCGTATTCGCCCGTTTCGCACTTTTTTAACGTATCGTTTATGGTATCGATGTATTCAGATAACCTCAAACGTTTATGAATGTGATAACCGAATTTATCTATATTCATTATAATCTCGAAGTTTTGCTTACTGCGAGTATACTGCTTAATTTTCCCCGTGCTATTTGTTTATATTCTATATTTATGATGCCCGCTTCGCGCAGTTCTTCAATTATTGCAACGATTTCACTATCCAAACCCGTGTTACCAGCAGCTTTTGACGCAAGCAGTAATTTCAATCGTTCTATTAATTCATTTGGATCATCCCAATAAACTAAATCTGTATTTGCTTTAACTTTTTTTAAAAGATCGATACCTTTTCCCTGTGGAGGACTCTCAGTACTAGTAGGTTGTTTAGATAATTTAAATAATGGTTTTATAATACTCATGTATTTAAACCCTTTATTGCTGTTTATTGGTTTGGCAGGATCAAAGTTACGTCTGTGTGCATTAGTATTGATAAGTAGTAGCTCGTAGTTTTCAAGGTCGTCATCTGTAATAACATCTAGATTTGGTACCTTTTTATATAATAGTTCTTTTAAGCCAAGAGTCTTTTCAAAAGTAATGTTTCCAACTTTAAGAATTCTACCGTCATCATGAACGCGAGTGTTTCCAAGCTCAAGTTTCCCTCGCTCATTTCTAATTCCAAAAGGTATGGCATTAAATACTTCAGATGACGTAGACCATGAGGAAGACTCATCTTGATTTATAATGTTTGGTGATGATTGGAGGGACTTAAAAGAACCTTTACTTACATCATGGTTCTTAAAAGGTGACGTAGTTAGGATTTTGTTTGATTTTTGTGGTGTGTCTTGATATTCCTCTTCATCTACACTATTAGAATCAATATATTCTTCACAAGAAGAATACGACTTCTCGCTTTCATTTTTCCTGATTTTTTTTGATATGGGATCATAAAGCTTTACTTCCTGTAAGTTCTTTTCATCATTTCTATTCGCTAAAATGTTAAGAGGGTCAACAATAGGTTTAAATATTGTTTCCAGGGTAACATTGTTAGAATTTTTAGCATCCTTTATTAAGTCTACCTTCCTTTTAACAGCTGATGCTGATTTTACAATTTGTTCTTTTAAATCTCTTTCCATTTCAACAAATAGGTTTCCTTTCAGCTTTAAGTCACAAATGAAAGTGATTTTATGGCATAATTACAACTGCTTTTGTACATTAATCTAATTCTATAAACGTATCAAATGTCTTCCTATAACATCCTTTGTTTCGTTCACAATCCTTATTTATTACAAGATAATTGAATGGTGTCTTCCAAACAGTTGAGCACATTTCTCGAAATTGTGACCAAGTCATGTCCGACCCTACGTGTTCATCATATACGTGTTTCAAATTTACATCGTCCTGCTTAAATAATATAATTAGGTTAGAATTGTCCCTAATAAGTTGTTTTGGTACTTTTGTATAAGTTTGATTAATATAAAAACAATCGATATTTTTATGACGTCCCATAGCAAAATAATCTCGGATGTGGTTTTGGTTTTCACAAGCAACATCATCATATATAATAATCGAGTCAGACAAAGCATCATGTGGACTCAAAACTTCGGTGTTGTCATTATATTTATGATACGATGTACCTGCAACCATATTTAATACTTTTTCTAAAAATATGTATTTAGGTTGATACAAAGATTTTGAATAAACATAAAGGTTGCGGAACCGTGGACCATCTGTATGTAGTAATAAACTAATTACTAAGTTTGTCTTTCCACAATTCGAAGGGCCGCAAACAATACAACGGACACTGTTCGGCAATAAGTTGCCATGACGTTTTAACTCATTTGATGATGGTGGGCAAATGCATTTTAATTTTAATGACTGTTTTTGTTTAACAAATCTCATAGCATCTGTTTTCTTATTGACACAGTGTTTCGGGAGTTTCAATAAAATGACTTTGAAGCATAGCGCTTAAACATATATACGAGCGAATGGCAGTGATTTCCAAAAGTAATATTGGGCATTCTAGATCACTGTTTAACGACATTGATCGAACGTCAGTGAGATCAATGGAGTGAAAAGTGATCTAGAATGCCCAATATTACACTACTACTACACCTTCATTATTTTTCTTTTGCAATCACAATGTAACACGCTTTTAGAGTCTGGCCAACAGAAGGTTGACATACGAAATGACACCTCAGATAGACACATAGAGACAAAGCGTTGGCAATCAAATAACTTACTACGAGGTTCAGCTTTCGTTAGCCAGACTCTATTTATAAAAAATGTAAGGTGTAAAGTTTTATGGTTTAATAAAATGTCTCATAGGCATGTACCTACTTACGATATGGGATTATTGTGACGTAGACGAATATGGTAAATTTTAGTTAAAGGTTGCATTGTCATCAATAAGCGAACGTTTAAGGGCGGTATCTAATTAGTTAATTCTGAATACAATGACAAAAAATGAGCTCCAGTTATAGTGATTTTTCAAAGTTATGTTTTCTGACAAACTAAATCAATTAAAATAATGCACATCATGAAACATGCTGTATCTTTACTAACACGCACGCAAGCGTCAATAAAAAGATAGCTCAGTGTGCTCCGAGTTTAGTGTGCATATTCGGCTATCTTTGTGTGAGTGTAGTACAGCTGTACGGTTTGGAAAGGGTGTATTTTTTGGTGAATTATGATAATGTTTTGTTGATTATCTCGGTAACAAGCCTGTAGTTTTGGACCAAATTTGGTGAGCATACTCAGTGTGATGTATAGATGCTCCCCTTAAACGTTCGCTTATTGATATTGTTAGACCCTATATAATGATATTTTTCTTTCCAGCTTTAAATTATTATTTTTAAATTTTTAGTTCTATTTATTTATTTAAGGACAACCAACAAAACAAACACCATGTACATTTATAAAACAACAAATATTGGGTTACATTCTAAGGCGCTGTCTTAATTAGAGGTTGCAACGACATGCATAAACTAAATTAGAGTTATTAGGAAGCGTACTATGCACACACTATCATTCACGCAAACAAACTACTTAAGAACTACAAGATTTATAAAAGAAACCACAAGCCGATTTTGTATCAATCACCTTGTGTTTGTGGCCCCTCCAGGCAATCTTTTAATTCGGTTATTAATATGGATCTAAACTTACGTACAGGATAAGACATGTCAATTTTAACTGCAGGCGAGCGTAACAAGTGACTATATTGTGCTTGCATTCTGTTAATAGAAGATTATTATTAACAAGAACAATAATAAAAGCTTGTTTTAAAAAAGTATTTTTTTTTTTTAATTTTATGTTTAACTTTTTAGTATTATTTAAATAACTTTACATATCAATTAAAACGGTTCACCCATTAAGACAAATCGAACTTGACGCGGTTATGTCGCTTAATTATTGAGTTCCAATGACCACCTTCCAGCTCCATCATCAGACCCTGCTTACCATCTAGCACTAAAGTACTCGTCAAGACGAATCAAACGAGCCCATACTCGAAGGGGTTATGTCGTTTAATTACTGAGTTTCTATGGCCATCTTCCAGCTCATCATCAGACCCTGGTTACCATCTAGCACCAAAGTATTCGTCAAGACGAATCAAACGAGCCGAAACTCGATGGGGTTGCGTCGTTTCTTTACTGAGTTCCTATGATCACCTTCCAGCTCCATCATTAGATCATACCCTAGTAACCATCTAAAAACAAAGTACTCGTCAAGACCAATGAAATGAGCCGAAACTCGATGGAGTTGCGTCGTTTCATAACAGAGTTCCAATGACCACCTTCCAGCTCCATCATCAGACCCTGGTTACCATTGAAAGACAAACTACTCGTCAAGACAATTTAAACAAGCCCAAACTCGATGAGGTGGTGTTGTTTCATTGTGAAGTTTCTATGGCCACCTTCCAGCTCCATCATCAGATTAGCACCATGTCATCATAATATTGCATTGTCACGCGATTTACACATGTATGCAAAATTTCAGCTCAATCGGTAACCGGAAATTGGATCAAATTTAATTTGCAAGATTTGATGACAAACGGACAGGTGAAGCTAAATATAAACTTGTAAAATTATACTTATGTGATCAAACTTGGTAGCCGCACTATACATGCACTGCCCCTCGATCGATCGATATTGGCGCGAAGAAATTCGACACAGGTCCAACGCTGAGAAGCGCTCGCGCAGTACTGAAGTGCGGACGGCCGGCGCATCGCATTTTGTAGTAATTTTGCAGTTGTATTTATCGTTTTTATCGAAATAGAATAATAAATTCATGATTTAAAATTATAAATTCTTTATTCCTCATGAAGTAACAAAATTTTCTGGTATAAATTTTGCATCAATAATATTATCGTAGATAGGAGAAATTCACAGTTAACTTGAAGCATTTTTCGAAGTTTTATGGTTTAAAATAAGATTTTTTTTCTATATATAATCAACGATATCTAAAAATTCTGAGGCCGCTAAGCATTATACGACTATATAAGAGATAACATTCTATTTTTTTTAATTTCATTTGCTTAGAACAGTAGTTCAATCGATGAGCTCAAATAAATGCCTCCGCGCATTTTATGAAAATCTTGCTCTGCAATTTTGGGTTTAAGAATTAATAAGTTAAGCAAAATTTACAAAAAGCGAGGCCGCTACGCACTATTCCAATAGCTATTCTACACTATTCATTAAGTCAAAATTGTTTATATATTTTTGATTCCGAGATCCAGAGCGCCAAAGTTGACCATTTTACGCAATAATCACAGTCGAGATGTAATAGGCCTCTTAAGTAAAATTTTAAACACTGAAAAAAGACGACAACCTTAGGCGGGAATCGAACCACGCACCTTCCGCATTCCGGGCGGCTGCCTTAACCACTTGGCTACCCAGGTCTGGCTTAACCTTCGAAATTTGTCAGTGCTTGATGCTTATGTGTTTTAGTCAACATAGCTTCATCAAATCTTAGAAGTTTTCACCTCTGAGATCCGAAAGAAATATTTTTACAAATATTTGAACATTCGGTTAAGATGAAGCTTGATCTAATTAGTAACGAAATTGAATTGTTAAGAAAACGTTTACATGAAATTAAATACGTAAAGTTCATCTTCGTCATCGTCAACTTAATTAGGTTTCATACTAAAACGTGTTGGGCAACTTGTACAGGTTACTCCAAAAAGTACCTAACTAAAATTTGTATTATTGCTTAAAAGTGGCACTTTAGGCGAAAATACAAATTTTAGTTACTTTTTAGAGATTAAGATGCCTACAACTCAAATAATTGTAAATACCTTTTTTATGTAACATCCTTTGGATTTCTTCCTAAATTAATAAAAATCAAGCGGTGGCGCTAGTGGACCGAATCCGTGTGTCTTAACAATTTTTTTTACTGTATTTCATAAATATGCCTTAAACATGGTGTAAAACTAAATATCTGTTTAATGATTCCAGAAATAAAAGAAACACTTTTTAAGCAAACTGAATTTTATTTAGTATACCTATAATTATTGAAGTCATTTCTATATTGAGATCTGAATCTAATAAATAAAAACAAGTTTATATGTTAGACCGCAGTATGAAGTAATCCTTAGATTCCTTGGTTACCAATCGCACTCAATTTTGTTACTGTCCTCAAACATTTATAGACTTTTTCTCAGCTCATTACATATTTTATAATAAAGATTAGTTTTGACGAAGAACATACAGGGTATGAAAAGAAGCTTAACGAAGCCGTAATATACACATAGTGTACATCAAACTAAGAAACATTCAGCAAAAATAATTGCTGGGAAATTACTTTAATTTTTAGGTATTAAAAAACGGGTGTTTTCTAAGACACGCAATGAAACGCGTGCAACAAAGTGTGCATGGGTGTGTGTTACGGGACGAGAGAGAAGTCAATAGGCGTATGAGTGGGATAAAAAGCGCGCGCCATGTCTGTACCATACCACGCACCCTGCGCGGTCATATCGTTTATTCATGAACTCATTGTTTTCGCTTCATGATTGTTTGTAGAAAATTTTTGTTTAAGTCTAGGCTAGTCTACCTACTTACCTACTCTTCATCGATGTCATCAAGGGACCTTTCGACACTGACGAGCTGCGGCTCAAACTGCCGACCTCCCACGTGTTGCCTACACGTGGTAAGCGCGCTCTTTCCAGATTTTCCTGGTGGACCAACTCCAGGATTCCTCGGAGAGACCGCTGCTTAAGCTCTTCGAAAACGGTGACAATTTTTTGATGCATCTCATCAGCTGTTTGGCAAGGGCGGTCAAAAACCCTGTTTTTGACGTGGCCCCACAAAAAAAATCCAGGGGGGTTAAATCCGGCGATCGTTGAGGCCATTCATGAGGCCCATACCGCCCAATCCAATAGTCGCCGAATAGCTCCGTAAGCCGCTCGCGGACCGGCCTCACGATACGTGGCGGTGCGCCATCATGCTGGAACCAAGTTACTTGCAGCTGTGCCAGTGGCATATCGTCGAGAGTATCCGCTAAATAATTGTTTATCAATTCTAGATACGCAGAACCGTCCATTCTTGGTGGTAAGAAGACGGGTCCCAGAATCTGGTTACGGACTATACCTGCCCAAACATTGTGTTTCCAGCGAGTCTGAAATCCAGTCTCTTGCATCTGGTGTGGGTTTTGTGAGCACCAATAATGGGCGTTTCGGCGGTTCCACATTCCGTTATTGGTGAACGTGCACTCGTCGGTAAAAATAATGTTTTCCACAAACCGACGGCTCTGGCCTAGGACCCACGCACAATAAGCCATTCGACGTTGCCTGTCTCCTGGCACAATCGCATGAACCCTGTGAATTTTATAGGGTCGTTGCCTGTCTCTAGTGAGCACTTAGTGCACCGTGTTATACGACACTACATGTCGTGCGCGATGGCCATGGCGTCTCCTTAAAACTTTTGCTGCAATAGTCAATAGTCAATAGTCAATAGTCAAAATATATTTATTCAATAAATTCAATTAATAAGTACTTTGAAACGTCCAAATATTTTTTAACCTACCACCCATTCAGGACATCATTTTTTAACTGTGGCAAAGAACGGGCGCAAGAAACCACAGCGCACAGAAGCAACGACATTTACAAAATATATATATATTATATGTCGTTACCAGATCACAAAATACAAAATATGAATTTGAATGTAAATAGTTTAATTAAATATGGTGCTCTATATAAATTAATTATAGGCAATTAGAAATAGCTGTTGGAGTAGGTACTTGGAGCATGTCAGACCCAAGCTGTTTTGTCTTCTGTATAATCCGACACTTTATAATAAGCTTTTTTATAAAGCTTTTCTTTGATTTTGATTTTAAATTTATCAAGATCTAATTTCTGAATATCATTTGGTACTTTGTTGTATAATCGTACACACAGACCCTTAAAAGAATTATTTATTTTATGGAGCCTAGTATAAGGCACTGCTAATTTGTTCTTACTTCTAGTATTTAATTTGTGAATATCACTGTTTTTTGAAAACATTTCAATATTTTTATGAACATACACAAGATTTTCATAAATATATTGTGATGCAACTGTCATTATACTTATATCCTTAAATCTCTCTCTGAGAGAGTCACCAGCCTGTAGGTTATATATTGCTCGAATAGCCCTCTTCTGCAGCACAAAGATAGTTTGAATGTCGGCAGCATTTCCCCACAGTAAAATGGCGTACGACATTACACTATGAAAGTAACTGAAATAAACTAATCTCGCTGTATCAACGTCAGTTAACTGACGGATCTTCATTACTGCATAAGCCGCAGAGCTAAGTCTATTCGACAATTTAGCTATATGTGGGCCCCACTGAAGCTTGGCATCCAACGTGATGCCTAGAAACACAGTGGTGTCCACAGGATTCACATTCTTATCTTTAATTTGTACACTAGTTATTACCTGCTTAACATTAGGCAATACAAATCTTACACATTTGGTTTTTCCCTCGTTTAATAGCAAGTTATTAACACTAAACCAGTGAACAATCTTTGAGACCGCATTATTCACATCGTCATAATTTGGGTGTCGTCGTTTCACTTTGAATAAAAGTGAAGTATCATCAGCAAACAATACTATCTCATGACTGTCTTTTACAAAATAAGGTAAGTCATTAATATAAACCAAAAACAAGAATGGACCAAGTATTGAACCCTGCGGAACTCCCATTTTAACCACTGATCCCGGAGATCTTTTACCGTTAATGTCGACCTTTTGAATCCTGATACTCAAGTATGAGATTAGAAGGCTCAAAGAAGCATCCCTAATTCCATAGTGGTTAAGCTTCCTGACCAAAGTTTCATGTAAAACACAATCAAAAGCCTTGGATAAATCACAAAATACCCCTAGGGCATCCTGTGATTCCTCCCAGGTATCAAATATTTGGATTAAAAGCTCAACACCGGCGTCAGTTGTAGAGCGACCCCTAGTAAAACCATATTGTTTACAATGTAAAAGTTTATTTTTATAAAAATGAATTTGCATTTGATCTAGTATTAACTTTTCAAAAATTTTACTAAATGTGGGTAGCACAGAAATAGGTCTAAAATTAGAGGGGTCAGAAGTGCTACCCGATTTAAATAATGGAATTATTTTACTATATTTCATGAGGTCAGGAAAAACACCACAGTCAATGCATTCATTAAATATGCAAGCTAAAACTGGAGCTATTGTCATAATTACAGATTTAGCGACGTCCACGGAATTACCCCACAGATCAGCAGTTTTCTTTTTATTGAGAGTGTTAAATGTTTTTATTATATCTATAACACAAATTTTTTGAAAACTGAAATTATTTTCACAATCTTTAACATTCTCCTTCAAAACAGATTCAGCTACAGTGGGGGAGGAAATCAAGGCGTTTGTAGTTGAAACTGGAATGTCAGTAAAAAACCTCTCAAATGCTGCAGCAACATCAGCATCAGAAGTCAAGGTTTTATTATCACAATTTAAATTGTACTCATTATTACGACTTTTGACCTTTCCTGTTTCACTATTTATAATATTCCATGTCATTTTTATTTTGTCATTACTATTCTTAATCTTAGAACTCAGATAGTTTGCCTTGGCTAATCGACATACTCTTTTGAATAACTTTGAATAACTTTTAACATATAATTTGAAGTCATCGCTGGTGTTATAGTTGCGTTCACCATAAAGTTCATAAAGGCGTTTCCTACTTCTGTGAATACCAATTGTAGCCCATTCATTAAAAGTTACAGTACCACTAACTGAGATCTTTTTTGGAATAAAAGTTTTATTAAATTCTGAACAATAAATGTTAAAAAAATTATTATAAAAGACATTAGGGTTGTCATTGTATTCTAAATAATTTAATTTTGTATCTAGATTGCTTTTAAAGCGTTCCAGCCGACCTGCAGTTTTTGGTACAACAGTGATATTCTTTTTCGTCACTTGTTTACGCTGGTGTGGAAAGCTGACCATTTGGCCACAATGATCAGAGTCCAGGTTATTAATAATTTGCTTAGCCAGTGGTTTTACATTTGTATATATGTTATCAATACAGGTGGCCGAAGTGGCAGTTATTCTTGTCGGCTCCAAAAATAAATGATTCAAGTTGTATGATAGAAATAGGTTTTTAATTTTAGTTGACATCGTGGAATTTTCTAACAAATTAATATTAAAATCCCCGCAAACAATTATTGTTTTACCTACATTACGGACTTTATGTAATGCCTCATCCATAACTTTTTCGAAAAAATCATATGATGCTGAAGGAGGTCTGTACACACTTAATACAACAAACTGCTCCAACTCCACACAAGCTATTTCTATTGTTCGCTCAACCGAGAGGCTCACTATGTCTTTGCGTTCCTTTAATTTAAACTTTTTACTAACAATAATTAAGGAGCCACCATGTATTGCATTTCCTCGACTGAACGAACTTCCTACCAAATGATTCTTAAAATTGAACATGAACTGATGGTCTTTAAGCCAGTGTTCTGTTATGCAAAGAATATCAATTTTATTACAGTTCACGAACAATTCAATCTCCAAATCTTTGCCCATCATTCCTTGGATGTTCTGGTGGACAATGTTTAAAGATTGTACATTTTTTAAATTTAATGATTGACATGGGCTTTTGCTAAAGCTATTTTTACATTCATTTAATTTCATTTTATTAACAAACATTTCGCAAGAGTTTTCCTCTTTTGTCATATAATTTAATTTAAATAATTAATTGGAATGTCAGTAGAAACACTACTGACGTCTATGTCAAATATACATTGCTCAATAGAAGCAACTTGTTTAGCCAAGTTTTTGGCTGACGTTTGAATACAATAGGATAGCGATAAAGCTATTTGTCGCTTAAAATAATTTGGCAGATAATAACTATCTCTTGTCAAATAAAAATTACTAACATAATTGTTAGTGTCAATTAAATGCATTATGTCATTTTTGCAAAATAAATGTAATGTCAGGTTAAGCTTATGTCTAATAGAATTTTCCTCCTGTGGCAAACTACTACAATAAGGTAATGTAAACAATATAATTTTCTTTACAATTAACTTATTCAAACATTCTAAACATTTTAGAAGGCTTGTTTTGTTCAGATTACCTCTATTACCAACAAATAATAATAAGGTGCTATTGGGTTTATATTTATGTTCTACAGCTTTTTTCAAAATATGTTGATAAGAAGCACCCGGTATACAATAATTGATAACTGAATGTCCCAAGTCAGATAACAACCGACCCATGTTTTTACCAAATTCATCACTAAATATTACCAAGTCACTATTACAATCTGTCTTACATGGAATCTGGTTGGTTGGTATAAGTTGTGGTACATTTTTAATTGTGCACTGAGTAAGGGAACCTTTGGAAGAAACATCAATCAATTCGTCAGAGGAAGAATCACATGGGATTGATGAACGGCTTGGTAACTGTTTACATTTACAATTACTTGTGAGTGAATCAATCCCTTCATTGTTACCATTACACAGGACTACCAGTTCATCAATGGCCAACATGTGTTCTTTTATTTGACCTTGTGAAAGATCATATTGCTTAGTAATAGATATAAGCGAGTCCTCTAGGTGTGCAATTTTAGTTTGTAGAATTTGTGTATCATTTTTATATTTTAAATTTTTATTGTGTAGTTGTGACGAGTATATATCTAATTTGTCAATTAAGTACAATCTTTCTCTATTTAATTTTACATTTTTAATAAAAAATTTGTGCTTCTTAACTAATTTTTGCGTTTTCTTAATGTACTTATTTATCTTAATATATTTTTTTAGTTTATTTTTGCTACAGCCAACAATCTTCACTGAGTGGTTGCTATTTTTATTTTCTTCACATGTAAGATCTATAGTGACAGTGGGCTGACTGCTAGCTGTCGCAGAAACCATGGAGGGGGCACAGACTACCAACTCATCGAACAAGCTTTGATTTAATGAGGCAGTCATATTAAGTTTAGATGTTTCCAATAAAGTAATTTTGTTATTGGCCTCATGCAATTGTTGTTTCAACTCATCTATGCAGTTCAGGGCCTGGTCATACTCTGAACTACATTGGTCGAACCTGTCCACAATGTTTTGGAGCCTGTCCCGGGCATCAATAGCATCGATATAACGGTCATTTAACTGTACCAACTCATTTTTTAACTTTTGATGCCTGTCTAATGATTCCAAAAGTTCCCTTTCGTTGTCATCTCGCTCTCTGTTTAGTTGATCACACAACTCTTTCGAAGCCTTCAATTCATTTAATGTCAGTTGGAGTTTGGACTCCTCCTGACGAGACAAGGCCTTGCGAGTCATCATTATGGGAAAACTTAAAAATTGAACTGTATAAAAGAGAAATACAAATTTTTAAATACTATGTAGGTGACAAGTAAACAGCTGTACGAGTAGTCGCGTAACCAACAAACAGAGGTTATGTTTACGTATGTTAATCGCAACTAAAGTGGTTGGAATTAAACAAGATACGTATAATAATTAACAAATCGTCAATTTATGCAAATTTATAAGATTTTAAGTGAATTAAGGGTAGGTACCATAAAGATGACAACGGTTCACTTACATGCCGGTAACTGTCACTAAACAGTTTTACTTAAATTTTTGATTTTGCACATGAAATACACTAAAAGCGAAACGCTCACCACTAAAACACAACTTAACTTAATGATTGAATTGGAAAATGGGCGTAAAATGAGTAAATAATAAATTAAATTTCAAATTTTACACAGGAGACATTCAGATCAGCTGTTTACAAAAGTGTTGCCACAGAAGAAAAAGCTGCCGTTCGCGTTCCAAGGCGTGGGTTTACGCGCACCACGTCCAAAATTGCTTGTTCTGTCGCTATACGTATTGGCCTGCTACCTCCCTCTGAAACCGGCATTATCGGCTGATTGTCCAGCAGGCGCTGTACAGCCCGAGTAAAAACTCGCGGGTCGCGAGGCTGAACTGCGGTTGGGTGTTCAATCCCGTAAAGTCTTAGTGCCTCGGAGGCATTTCCATGGGCTATGCCGTAACACAGCACCATATTAACGTATTCGCGAACACTAAATGCATGGAAAGGCATCTTTCACAGAAAATACGCAAACACACACACACACCCAAACTACACAACCACGAACTACAACGCGAAGAGAAGAGATGAAATAGACGAAAGAATCAGTCAAGTTGTCAAACTATGCGCTTTCGATCACAGAAGAAACCGAACTGAAAGAATTTAAAAGCCGGCCTCTAGCACTACTAGTAAGTACTCCTTTCAGACTTAGTTAAAATGGTGGTAGAGAGCTAGCCAAACGGACTAAGAAGAAGCCTTTGCTGTCTAGTGGTTAGCGCTAAGTCCGCCTGGCAAGCTACTACCATCTTACCTAAGGTCTGGTGCAATGTGTTACATCAGTAAGAGATAAGATAGCCAGCCTCTCAGTGGTTGAGGGATCTAGGTGAAGTGCGCTTCCGCCTTTTCTTCATTTATCACCCTCCAGGTGAGATGAAGGCCAAGCGCTTCCTCGTTTTTGAATGAATAAATACTCAGCTCCTTCAGAGATCCAAAGTGCGTTATCGTCTTATTCCTTATCGTCACTTACCATCGGCCATGAGAGCTTTCAAATGTACCTACAGAAAAAATGAAATGAAATAAGAATTTTTCATTTCATTAGTAAATTAAGTAGGTACTGTCTTTACTTTATGGTAGCTATCATATCGTACCTATTCAATTCAAAAGACTCTTTTTATTTCGTAACGGGTAAGCACTTGGCTTTCATTCATCTCATCTGATGATTGTAGTATTGTACTCTATGCCAGGTGGAAGCGCACTACAACTAAATCCCCGGAAATGACCATTTTACTGACAACTGACGGTACACAAAAATGAAAACGACATAAATTGTTGCTACCGTGCCGGTGGAGAGGCAAATTAATAAATTAAACAAATAAATTATTAAAACTTGTGGCAAAAGAAAAAGTGTTTACACCTTATTTTTCATACTCCTAGTACAAAGCCTAACGTAGCATTGAACTCCTAGAGAGAAAAAAATAGCAATGCTCACTGTCGTTTAAACAGGAATGTGTTCTCTATCTATGAATGGCACTTGGAAATATCTATCTCGCTATCAAAGTATAAAATAACCCTTTATATCCAATCATAATAAATTACATAATACCACTTACATACTTTCTTTCTAATTTACTAAAAATCATTTTGCTTATCACGCAGAATTTCTAATAAACGTAACTTAATTTTTCCATACAATTGAAAGCAATCAGAGCGCCTTAGTGAAATGTGCAGCAATTTACCTTTGATAATTTGAAAGAGAAGAGCGATTCGATTACCTATTATTACCCTACTAGTTAACAATGTTGTCGATCTATTTCATGTAAAAGTAATTTGTATACCTAGACTGAATTTTTAACTGTTAGTAGCTTGTCCATCATCATCAGCCAGAAGACGTCCACTGCTGGACAAAGGCCTCCCCTAAGGACCAACCGACAACACGACCGGTCTTGTGCTGCTTGTAGAGAAACCCCGGGCATAGCCCTCTCCATTGCTCTTTGCGTGACTTTGAGCCTACTAATTAGGCCCATAGTGAGCGACCACGTTTCGGTACCGTACGTCATCACTGGCAACATACACTGGTCGAAGGCTTTCGTCTTAAGAGACTGCGGTATTTTGGACGAGAAGACATTTCGTAGCTTACCCAACGCTGCCCAGCCGAGTTGGATTCGACGATTGACCTTTTTCTTAAAATTGGACCTACCTAACTGGAGTGTAGCTTGTCCGTTCGCGTCTAATTATTTGTACTCTGTGTTTGCTGTACTTGCATGCAACCCACATACCTACCGAGCCATCGAGCTCCTAGTTCTTCCTAGTTTAGTTAATGAAACTTAATTTAGGACGGTAATCTTACTTTTTAACATGCAGAAGACCTGCTAGCAACTCGTAATTATTAAGTTTGCGTAAGTAGTAAGTTCGGTCGAAAATAAAAAACCGATCAATACAAATTAAGTGATAAATAAGTTAATAGTTACTGAGATGTAGGTACTTATTTATCTAAATTATGGTAAGGTCATTGCCCGCGGCGGCGAGTCGTGCTGAGTCGTGTATCTTCGCGTGCTGCCGGTACAGCTGATTTGAGCTGATATACGCGTGCATTTGTGTGCGTGTGCGGCAGAGGCTGCGCTGCCTGCGCTCGACATTCATTGCGTTTTGAAATTTCAGAAGCCTATTTGACTAAGAAATTTAAATAATTTTGGTAATGTTTCCTTAGAAAAAAGTTTAGTAATCACGTTTTACATTTATTTTTGTCAAAACCAAAGTCACAATATTGTAACTTTAACACTTAATATCTCCGTAATTAGAAGGTTCCCAGGTATGGCCCAGTAGAGAAAAAACTTCGTAATAATGGACAGATAACGTGGCTTTCGGCTTTGTTAAGCTTCTTTTCATACCCTGTATATTCGATTAACCTAGCATATTAAATATTAAGGAAAATTAAAAAAATAGTTAATTTTTTTAATTTGGTATCAAAAATTAACTTCACCAAATTTATTTTTGAAATTAATAACTTTTTTTTCAAGTTTATTTCGGTTTAACTTAACGCTTGTAATGATGTTAATATTTTATGTATAATTTTTATTTCATAATTAATTTTGATGAAATAAATAGTAACAAAATTGAACACAGATAGTAACCATGTCCAGAAAAAACTGTTCTTATTATTGTGCTGAGTAGGGAGTTATTGGGCATTCTACCCCACCGCAGTGAGTGAGGGCTCGGCAGAAGCCCGAACGAATGAAGGTGGGGTAGACCACCTTCATGAGATCATCGGAGAACTTGAGTTTGCAAATTCCAATGCATTCTACGACATTTTACGACAAGTCCTTTACGGTTCACGCTGCCGTCTGTGGAATCCTTTGCCTGTTACTGTAAGACGTGCAAAGTCGCTGCATGCCTTCAAGAAACTTGTCAAGGATCACTACTTATCAATGTAATTCCACTATTTATTAATTATTTATTTTTATTTATTATGTGTATGTAACTAGTTAAGTATTTATTTTTGATATGTTTGTGTATGTTGTTTGTGTGTGTTTATATATGTGTAGGTATATAGATATATTTTGTTTAAATCATAGTCACTTTTTTAACGCCTCCAACTGTGTCTGATGTATATCGTCTCCATCCCTAGGTTGCCTGGAAGATATCGCTTTTAGTGATAAGGCCGCCCATTGTACGACTTCTTTTAAATTGTAATATTTTATATTTTCTGTGTTTTTCGTTTTGTTTATATTGTGCAATAAAGAATATTCTATTCTATTCTATTCTAGGTTAGGCTGTGGTACCGCTTTGTGCTCAAGTTTGTGACTCAATTTACTGCTAAGTATTATGTTTCATAACTATATTAATTTTTGTAATAAATAATGCTTTCACTTTCACTACGGTGGGTTAGACCACCTTCATTCGTTCGGGCTCGTGCCGAGCCCTCACTCACTGCGGTGGGGTAGAATACCCAATAACTCATATTGGTGATCCCTTTCTTATACCTGCCAGGCACTATTTTGACATTGACTGATACTGCTAGCTCAAAATGGCCGCCAAAAAATTTTGCGACGGGCGCTGCATACTATGAATTGAGCCGTTTTTTGTTAAATATGATGTAAAAACTATATATTTTTGTATTACTTATAAAATAATGTACCCGATGTTATACATTTCGTAAAAGCCACAAGAATCTTAAAAGCCACAAGAATATAAGTCTCAGAATCACCAACCTTTGAATATTTGTATACAGTTCTAAAACTATTGATTTGTTCACTAAATTGTATTTCTGGCATGATAAATTGATAAAACATGAAGTTTCTGTCATCAAACCTCTTCAAGAGTAGTCCCAAAGATATTTTTTACAAGAAAAGCAAACACTCAGTCAAAAACACTGACTTTGCTGTTGTCAAACAAGGCTCTTTGAATGAACAAATTAAAGTGCTCGAGGCGAAATCAGCTGTCTTTTTTTATCTTCTAACCGTTAGCAGTGAGATGAAAGAGATAGATATAATTTTAAACATACGTTTCAAGGGAGAGACACACTGAGGACACACTACCGTTTCTGCCCGCTACGGGCGCGTGGCAATTGGTACCCAATTTTTATGTCGGTAGCAGGTAAGTTGGCAGGTGAAAGGATACAGGTTTGTAGAAATATACTTTAAGCTCATTTGATTGAAACACACTAAACACTGCGGTCGCGTTCATACTTTGTAATGAACTTTGTGAAACAAAAGGAATCACTAAAATTAGAGTGTATATATCCTCCGGTTTCAAATAAGCCAAAGCGTCATGGTAATTTATTACCAAACACTATACGTTGTATTGTTTGTGGTCCATCAAACTGTGGGAAGACCAACTTAGTTATAAGTTTGCTATTACATGAAGATGGTCCACGCTTTCGTAACCTTTACGTGTATTCAAAATCTTTATATCAACCTAAATACATATACCTAGAAAAGGTGTTGGGTATGGTTGCAGGCACATCTTGTAACAAATACAGTAATAACAATGACATTTTGAGTCCACACGAAGCTATGCTAAACTAAGTTATTTATTCGACTATGTTGCCTGTGAAAATCAAAATAATATTAGAGATTATTTTGCGATAGGGCGTCACCAGAACATTGATTGTTTCTATAATAACCAAACTTATACCAAAATAAATACACATTTAGACGGGGATTAACGCTAACTACGTCCGCCCGTGACCACGACCGGTGCAACTCGGTTGAAACGTCGGGTATAAAAAGGTATGCGTAGTATGCCTATAATATGTACATAGTTAGCGTTAATCCCCGTCTAAATGTGTATTTATAATGGAACGCGAAAGTTTATACCAAAATACCTAAATAACTGGTAAGGGACAATTCTAACCTAATAATATTATTTAAACAAGACGATATTAACTTAAAACATGTTTATGATGAACATGTTGGGTCAGACATGACATAGACTCAATTCCGTAAAATGTGCTCAACTGTTTGGAATAAACCTTTCAGTTATCTTGTAATCAATAAGGACTGTGAACGAAATAATGGATGTTACTGAATGGCTTTTGATACAATTATAGTGCTATATTAAAATACATAAATGGCTGTTGTACTGTTATTGCACCACTTTCATTTATGATTTGGAACCGAGTGGAATCCTACTAAAATGGAAAGAGATCTTAAACAAAAAAATTGTAAAATCTGCAAAGGCTGTAAAAAGAAAGGTTGAAATGATAAAGGATTTAAAAAATACAAGTGACATGACCTTGAAAACATTATTGAAACCCATCGTTGAACCGCTTAACCTGTTAGCAAATAAAAACAATGAGCAGCTTCATGAAGATTTGAATAATGAAATTGTTCCAAAAAAAGTAAAAGTAATGAAAGCGAGGCATTACACTATTCTAGCGATGATTTTAATAGAATTACCACTGAAGAAGAAGATGACACTTGTAGTATATTGGCTATGGAAGACAGATGAGTAAATTGATAAAGTGACGTTGGGCTTGTGTCAGGTCAATCTCGAATAAATGGTTGGATCAATTACGTGCTTTTATTACAAACACTACATTGGCGACGAGGATTAAAAAAAAAGAGGTTCTTTTTTTCGTGGCGTGTACCTGAAGATTGATAATGGCGTCAATTGGAAAAATCGGAGAATTTCAAGTAGTCGTTGGAATTTGGACATTATACACGGAACGCCTTGAGATGTATTTTAAGGTGAACGGTGTGGAAAAAAATATGTGGTTACCAAATTTAATCGCGGTAATGGGCGAGGAACCATATGAACTACTGAGTAATTTGATGAGTCCCACTTAACCAGCTTCTAGTACATATGAGGAAGTGGTGAAAATACTCCAAAATCATCTGCAGCCGAAAACGTCTATAATGGCGGAGCAGTATCGTTTTAGACAAAGGAAACAAAAAGAGGAAGAGACGATATCTCAATATTTGGCGGACTTAAAAAAATGTACACTTTTAAACTTTCGCGTTCCATTATGCACACATATTTAGACGGGATTTAACGCAAAAACTACTTAGTAAAGGCATTCTACGCATACCTTTTTATACCCGACGTTTCGACCGAGTTGCACCGGCCGTGGTCACGGGTGGACTGCTGTCGCGGTGTATCGCCTCCGTTTGCGTCGCTGAGTCTTCATCCACCGTCACATTATTTATCCAACTACCGTCACACACAACACTAACGGTGTCCCTATTCCGTATACAAGCCTTATTCTGGTAGTTAGCCGATTGCAGACTAAAACGAAGTGGCGTTTTTGCAAACACTGGATTCCACGCTGATGATAGTTTGTGACCATCTTCCCGATTGAAATTGTTCGGATGTTTCTTAATTTCAATCGCTTCACGCACTACTCTGGAATAAAAGTGGCGATCTGTGGAGAGGACTTGCGTACGATGAAATTCGATCCAATGATTTGCGCCTCTTTCAAGTAAATGCTCCGCAATGGCTGATTTGTTAAACTGGCGGTTTTTCACAGCCGCAATATGTTCCTTGACCCTCTCATGGATAGTCCGTTTTGTCTGGCCTATGTAGGAACTACCGCAGCTGCAGTCTATCTTATATACGCCTGGTGTTTGAAGTGGCAAAACATCCTTCGGGGAGCCCACAAAAAATGGCCAAGTTTTGTGAATTTGCTGCGGAATTAGAGGATAACTTACGGGACCAGTTGGTTTGTGGGTTGAGGAGCGACGTTATAAGACAACGTTTGTTTGCAGAAGACAGTCTAAAGTACCAGAAAGCCGTTAAACTTGCATGTGCTTTGGAAGCAGCGGAGCGGGATGCGGCGGCGGTGGAGTCGGGAGCGGGCATTTCGCGGGCAACGGGCGAGATGCACGCGGTGACACCGGAGGCGTTGTACCGCGGGCGCGGGCGCGGCGGCGGCGGCGGCGGCGCGAGCGGCGCTCGGACAAGCTCATCCGGGACTCGACAGCAGTGGCCGGATACTCACTGTATAGTGTGTGGTTCTCGGGACCATCATGCCGATGGTTGCCGTTACAAGAATTACGAATGTAGTAAATGCAGACGTTCAGGTCATTTGCGAAGAGTTTGCCCGGAACGTGGAGAACATCGAGGACCTCAGAGAAGTATGTATTACGTCACTGAGCGACTACAAGGAAATGACAATTCCTCGAGTGATGGTGATGACGGCGTATTGGAGACTGAAGAGGAATTTAACCAGTTGTGTTTGAACGGTTATAAACCGGCAAGGTTATCTTTTTTGATTGATAATTATAATGTAGTAATGGAAGTCGACACGGGCTCAGCTATATATTGTATTAGCGACTTTACGTACAACAAATATTTTAAACATAGGGCTATGGAAAATTGTAACTTAACGCTAAAGTTTTATGATGGCAGTAAAATTAAACCATTGGGTATTATTAAGCCAAAAGTAACATATCAAAGTAAATGTAAATATTTAGAATTATTTGTTATTAAAGGCGGAACGACGTCTCTATTGGGCCGTCATTGGTTGTCGGAATTAGACATAAATATTCCTAGTTTTCTAAATAGGCAAATTAGTGTCGATACTCGTTTTTGTAAAATGAGCTGTAGTAATGATTGTTTATTGTTACTTGACAGGTATAAACAATTGTTCGCGGAGGGTCTGGGCAGGTATACGGGCGGCAAGGCGACGCTGCGAGTGCGCGACGGTGCTGCGCCGGTGTTCTGCCGCGCGCGCCCTTTGCCGTACTCTCTCAAGCAGCGCGTGGACGCAGAGCTGGATGCCATGCTAAGGGAAGGCGTCATCGACCCGGTGGACTGCTCGGACTGGGCGACTCCCCTGGTACCAGTACGTAAGGCGGATGGGGGACTCCGAATATGTGCCGATTATAAGGTTACTTTAAACCCCGTTTTGTTGATCGATAGGTTTCCCCTTCCACGCATAGAAGACCTCTTTTTAGGTCTTAATGGTGCTAAAATCTTCTCTAAGATTGATCTTTCCCAGGCTTATAACCAGATTGAACTGGATGACTCTAAAAACTTGACGGTTATTAACACCCATAGGGGTTTATTTAAAAATAATAGACTCGTTTTCGGTTTGTCTTCGAGCCCGGGCATATTCCAGCGTATTATGTGTAACTTATTAGGTGATATACCGAATGTAGAAGTTTTTCTAGATAACGTAATAATTGCCACAGGGGGAGGCGAAAAAGAACATTTATTTATTATAGAAAAAGTATTAAATAGAATACAGAAATACGGGTTGAGATTAAAAAAAAGTAAATGTTCATTTATGGTGAGTGAAGTAAAATACTTAGGGTATATAATAACAAAAGAAAGAGTTAAAGTAGACCCTGAGAAAATAGAAGCGATATCCAAAATTGCTCCGCCCAGAAATACGACAGAATTACGGTCATTTTTAGGATTGGTTAACTTTTATGCGAAATTTGTTAGAAATATTAGCAATATATTTGCCCCATTGTACCAATTGTTAACGAAAAAGAAAAGTTGGGTTTGGGACAAAGCATGCGATAGTGCTTTCAAGAAGGTAAAAGAAATATTGTGTAGTGCGGAAGTGCTAGCACATTACGATCCCGATAAAAAATTGATTTTAACGTGTGACGCGAGTGCACGGGGAATAGCCCACCTATTCCCCGTGCACTCGCCTACCTATGCCCCGTGCTGACTCAGTGCGACGCCGCGGTGGGCGGCGCGGGCGGCAGCATCGGCACAGCGGCAGCCAGCGCTCACGATAAACCGGTTATCTATGTTTCGCGCGCTCTGAATGACGCGGAAAAAAATTATTCACAAATTAACCGAGAGGCTTTGGCTATTGTATTTTGCTTACAAAAATTACATCAGTATTTATACGGTCGACGATTTACGTTGCGGACTGATCATAAACCTTTAGTGAATATATTTGGGCCCAAGGTAGGTGTACCACAGATGGTGGCCAGTCATTTGCAACGCTGGGCTATAAAATTGTCGGCATATAACTATGATATTGAGTACATTAGGTCTAAAGATAACGGGGCGGACGGTTTGTCTCGGTTACCTGTAAATGTGAATGTACGAACCAAAGATAGCTTAGCATTACCGGAGCAGACTTATTTACATTTTGTACAAAATGACATTTTATTGGAATATGAAGAAATTAAAAAACAAACCCAGCTAGACCCGATTCTAAGTAGAATTTTGTTTTATCTACGTAACGGATGGCCAGCTGAATCAGAAATAATAGCATTGCAACCGTATTTTAATCGGAATAAGGAATTATATGAAGAACTCAGTTGTGTTACATAGGCTAGTCATTCCCGAAAAATGTAGGTTAAAAGTACTGTCCGAACTACACGAACCGCATATGGGCATTGTTAAAACGAAGGCGATAGCATGCAGTTACGTGTGGTGGCCAAGCATAGACGAGGCCATACAGGCGGCGTGCCGCGGGTGCGCCGTGTGCGCGGCCGACGCCGACGCGCCGCCGCAGCACCCGCCCAGCGCGTGGCCGTGGCCGGCGGCGCCCTGGTCGCGGATACACGTAGATTTTTTAGGACCTATTTTAAATAAAACTTACCTGGTCATCGTTGACTCTAGAACAAAATGGTTAGAAGTTTTTCAAGTATCTAGTACTTCCGCAGTTTGCACGATTGGTAAACTGACAGAAGTGTTTGCGCGTTGGAGTCTCCCCAACAAACTGGTTTCTGATAACGGCCTACCGTTTACGAGTCGAGAGTTTTCGCAATTTTTAAATAGCGGTGGTATCCAACACGTGACTATAGCACCCTATCACCCGAGCTCGAACGGTGCGGCGGAAAACGCGGTGCGTACAGTAAAGAGAGTAATTAAGAAAGCAATTCGGCAAAAAGTGGACATAGGCCTATTTCTAAATACATTCTTGCTTAACTACCGTAATACTGAACATTGTACTACTGGAGCCAATCCCGCTTCACTAATGTTAGGTAGGAACTTGCGCATTAAACTCGATGCTATGAAACCTAGCTGTGACGATAAAGTAACGCAATCTCAATTACGTCAAAAGCGTAGTCATAACAAGCCGAACTCAGAGAAAGTATTACAATCAGGCGACGAAGTTTGGTTGCGCCAGTATCAAGGGAAAGAAAAATGGCTCCCGGGGAAAGTAACACAAAAATTAGGCACTACAGATTATAAAGTTGCGGATATCTTAGGTAGGGATTCCCATAAACATATCGATCAACTGAGGCGGAGGTCACGGAGTTCACTTATTTGCCCTACTACTATAACCGATAAGAACATTAATAATAGAATAGATACCAGGAAAAAATTTACAATTATCAGTCCGTGCAGTCAACCTAGCGTCACCGAGCCGATACCTACACCGACGACCAACGATCGGACACATACGGTTAGGGAGGAGGGTGATGTAACGGAGAACCCAGGTCCGAGTGGAGTAGTATCCTCACAAGTGTCGCAGAATCCAGGACCAAGTGGAGTAAGGTCCACAC
>OY992506.1:3848940-4093083 GCA_963921215.1 Scoparia ambigualis | reverse complement strand
CAGGTTTACGTCACCTCATAATAAACGTAGGAATGTACATTTCTTAGTTGACTCAGCAGAACAGTCTAATGACGAGAACGAAAGTGAACGTCAGAGTATACGTCAGAACGAACATCATAGCGATGATTTTTTTCGTTCTGAATAGCGCTGAGGTAGATATTTGTAGTTATGGTAGTGGTAATTACGTTTGTTTTACTTGTAGTCAAACTCAAATTTCTCTATTAGTAGACACAGGAGCAAGCATTTCAATTTTAAAGTTAGATTGGTTAAATAAACTCCGTAGCGTGTCCCGCGACGCAAAGCTAGTAAGGGATGAAATTAAGATTAAAGGAGTATGTGGGGATTTAGTATCAATAGGTTATGTTTATCTAGACTTATGTGTTAACAATTATAATTTTAGGCATAAGTTTTATGTGTTTAGCAACTTCCACTGTAAAAATGATGGAATTTTAGGAGAAGATTTTTTATTAAAATATAGTTGTAAAATTAACTATGAAAATAAGCTGGTTACATTACAGGATAAGATAAGTCTAGAATTAGGCTTAGGTAAAAACATAATAACGACTATTCCAGGGAGATGTGAGGTCGTAAAATATGTTTCGTCAGAGATAAAGGGCGAATGTGTCATTTTAGCGGAGGAAGTTATTGCAGGCGTATTTGTAGCAGGCGCCGTGGTAGTAGGAGACGGGAAAAAGATTCCGGTGCGATTTTTAAACACACGGGAAGAAGATGTAAAATTAAATAACTTTAGCCCGAAAATTAGAAAATACTCGGATTATTTCGTATGCTCTTTTGATACGGAAAACGGAAAATCTGTCGAGAGGGTTAAACAACTATTCGATTTTCTTAAATTAAAAACATATCTTGGTGATGAAGAGAGACGGTCTATTGAGAAAATATGTGCAAAATATGCAGATATCTTTCATATGCCGGGTGATAAGCTATCCGTTACAAACTTATACGAGTACAACATTAAACTGCAAAATGACGCGTCTCCTGTTTATGTCAAACCGTATAGAATACCGCACGCTCAGAAGGCTGAGTTAATAAAACAGGTAGGTAAATTGTTAGAAGAAGATATTATCGAAGAGTGTACCAGCGAATGGTCTTCTCCATTATTATTACTTCCGAAAAAAGCTGACAGTAGCGGTGAAAAAAAGTGGAGAATCGTAATAGATTATAGACTTTTAAATAAAAAAATAGTAGACGAAAAGTTCCCGTTACCAAATATACAAGAAATTATTGACTCACTTTCGGGATGCTTATACTATTCTCATTTAGACCTCAGTTCTAGTTATTACCAGCTAGGGTTATCACCAGAATGTAGGAAATTCACTTCTTTTACAGCTGATAAGCAATATCAACTGAAAAGATTACCTATGGGTCTCAAAACGAGTCCTAGCGTATTTTCTAAACTTATGTCTATGGCTCTATCGGGTTTAAATCACGAGATATGTTTTCTATATCTCGATGACGTAATAGTTTTCGGGAAAAGCCTATCGCAGCATAATACAAATTTAATGAGTGTATTTGAGAGGTTTAGGTCAGTTAATTTAAAACTAAACCCTTGTAAGTGCGAATTTTTGAGGAAAGAAATTAATTATTTAGGGCATGTTATTACGCCAAACGGGGTGTTGCCAGACAACAGTAAAATCGAGGTCTTGGAAAAGTTCCCAGTACCTAAAAATGTAAATGAGATTCGTCGTTTTGTGGCTTTTGCGAACTTTTATAGAAAATTCATAAAAAACTTTGCCACAATAGTGTACCCACTAAACCGTCTTTGTAAGAAACATGTCGAGTTTCAGTGGACGGAAGAATGTGACGTGGCATTTCAGACCTTAAAAAAGTCACTTAGTTCATTTCCTGTCTTAGATTATCCAGATTTTGGAAAAGATAATGTTTTCCGGTTGCAAACCGATGCGTCAGGGGTAGCCTTGGGGGCTGTATTATCAAATGGAAATAATAAGCCCGTAGCTTATGCAAGCAGACAATTAAACAGTTCAGAAATAAACTACCCAACCATTCATAAAGAGTTATTAGGGGTAGTGTGGGCTATAAAACATTTTCGACCATATTTATACGGACGAAAATTTAAAGTATTAACAGATCATAGACCATTGGTTCATTTATTTAGCATAAAAGATCCTAGTAGCCGTTTAACTAAGTTTAGACTTTGTTTAGAAGAATATGATTTCGATATTGAATACATAAAAGGTTCCGAAAATGTAACGGCAGATGCCTTATCGAGAGTCATTATAACATCAGACGAGTTAAAAAATCTAAATTCAAATTTTTTGGGGGTAGTAACCCGTTCAATGAAAAGAACCATGGAGCAAAATAATGAACCCGCTACCTCTGGAAGTAGCAGGGTTGAGCCCCCTGTTGATCATAGGCAACCAAGAGTGGTAGATATTATGCAGAAATCACAAAATGATGTAAGGTTAGATATTTGTTCGTATGAAAACTTCGTGAAGTTGAGGAAAAAGAAAAGATACGTCTCACAGACGGGTGATATGTTATTTAGTGACTCTACTATTTACATAAATCAGGAATCTCTACTAACGGAGGCGCGCCGAGACGCAACGATAGGAGAACTGAGTGCATTATGTAAAAAATATAATATGGTAGAAGTCGTTGTGATTAAAAATGGGTTTAATAAAAAGTTTATTAAAATTTTGACCCAAACTTTCATGAAACATAAAGAATTACCGCGGTTATGTATTATTAATAACCAAGTTGAACATGTTACAAATAAAGACTTGATACGTGTTATACTAAATGATTATCATTTATTGCCGACAAGTGGTCATGTAGGCATAAATAAAATGACTAAGAATATTCGAAAAAAATATTTTTGGAGTAATATGCAAAAAGACATAACTGAATATGTGACTCGCTGTAAAGATTGCCAAAAGCAGAAATTTTGTAATAAAAATAATAAAGAGAAAATGGTAATAACCACTACAGCATCTACTTCTTTTGAAAAATTATATTTAGATATTGTGGGGCCGTTGGAGGTCGATAATTTGGGTAATAAATACATATTAACAATACAATGCGAATTGACAAAGTTTGTAGAAGCTTACCCAATACTTGATAAGTCAGCTGAAACTGTTGCTAGGGTTTTTACTGAAAATTTTATTTTACGATATGGTACTCCCAGGGTTATTGCGACTGACTGTGGAACGGAATTTATTAATTCCACGTTAGAAACAGTATGTAAATTGCTAAATATTGATAAGTTAAATTCAACACCCTATCATCATGAGAGTATAGGTTCGCTAGAAAACTGGCACAAACATCTCGGATGTTACTTGAGAATACAAACACAGAATCAGTCGGCAAATTGGAGTACCTGGATACCATATTGGTGCTTTGCTTATAATAATTCTGTAAATACTAGTACCAAATACTCCCCTTATGAACTAGTTTTTGGGAAAACATGTAACGTACCTAGTAATTTAGTTAGTAAAGTTGATCCCTTATATGTATACGACAATTATCCATCGGAGTTAAAATTTAGATTGCAAAAAGCTCATAATGATGCCAGGAACAACTTATTAATATCAAAACAAAGTAGAAAAACTAATTATGATTTAGATTGTAAGGAAGTACACTACAAAAAAGGTGATCTACTCTTGTATAAGAATGAAAATTATAATAAATTGAATGACTTGTATTTAGGTCCATTTGAAGTTTTAGAAGAGCTAGGTACTAATGTAAAAATATTAAAGAATAATAAAGAATATATAGTTCATAAGAATAGGACTAAGATATTTAGAAAATAAGAGTTTACTTTTCAGGGAAGGGATGCCTAGCCTTTTCAGGGGAGGTGTGATATAGTGAATTACACTATCAGCACGTACTCAATAGTACGTGATAATTAAGGTCTTCCTGATTGACAAGGCGTCCTTCCTCTAGTCACGTATAGATGTGATGTTAATTAGTATTTAAGATGATACACTAGAGGATAAAGGGAATTGATTCAACGCAAGACATTGTTTCATTTCGGGTCTCCGTCCCAAAGCCATTACACCGACTTTTAAGAAAGGAATAGGGCTAGGAAAGAAATAGGAATTGTTAGGGGGGAGGGGGCGATGCAGCGTGGCACCACGTGCACCATGATTTAAGATTTTTACCATTTGTATTCATTTAAAAAAATAAATCCGAATTTTGCGGGACTGCGAAATCTGTAAATTTTTATAGTAACGTTGTTAATAATAATGACAAAAATGGTAACCTATCTTAAATTCGAAAGTTTCCTGTACAAATAATATATTTAAATTTTATTTGGCCGAAAACGTTTTGTAGTTTTGTTTTCCATAATTTTCTTTTTACCGAAAACACAATTGACAAATATCTATTTAATTGAAATTTTGCATTCACAATGCTATATCGACGGTGGAAATTTCAAATGTCGTAAGGGACATTTTGTCGTAAGTACACTTGATGCACCATTATACTCAAAATTAAATTCTCTATCGATCTGTCTATTTCAAATTTTGATATCTCTTACAGTTTAGAAGTTACAGCAATTATCACTAGAGTGTAACTTAAGCCCGCGCAGACGTGGAGGGGCGAGGCGGCCCGCGAGCTGAGGAGCAGGTGGGTGTAACGCTCGCCGCCGTAGCTGCGTAGCTGCGAAACCCTCGAAATCTGTCTGCGACGATAAGCTCACGTGGGACCGCCGGAACCTCGCAGCGCCGGAGTCGTGACGGAAACCATGCCTGCTGCATGCTGCGCGCATGGATGATGCTGCATGCTTGGTTGCCTGCTGCATGCTTGGTTGCATGCTGCGGCTAGCTTACATGCTCCATGCTGGCCTGCTTACATGCCGCATGCTTGCTTGCATGCTGCATGCTTGCTTGCATGCTGCGTGCTTGCTTGTATGCTTAAACGTTACTACGATTACAAGTTGTTCGATGATGTTATGGATTTTAATTATTTGAAATGTTGTATTTTTATAATATTGGAAACGTGTTTCTGGAAAATTAATCATCTAGCAATAATAACTTCAGCCAAACGTTGAGTGGGATTTGAAAACAAAGATTTTGAAAAATATAATAATCGTTAAGTTACGTTAACTTAAAAGAAAATTATGGAAAACCAAAAATTACAGAACGTTTTTGGCCAAATAAAATTCGTACAGGAAAATTTCGAATTTAAGATAGGTAACCCTAAATGTTAACATTATGGTATTCTATATATGACTGCCAATAAATGTAAAAACATTTATGCGAAAACATTTGATGCTGATATATCATTATTATAAAAGAAGTTATGGGGAAATAAAGTATGCCTAATGATTTATTCTAAATGAAATTTATGCGAAACGAAGAAAATACAAAAAAACGTTATGCAACCTTAAAATATTGACAAAGTTTTGAAATGCCAATTAACAATAGTATTTTTTTCAAAATCTTTATGTTTGGAATCTCACACAACGTTTGGCCGAAGATATTTCTGTGGGCCAAAGCTATTAATGCTAGATGATTAATTTTCCAGAGAGAAACACGTTTTCAATATTGTATGATATAGAGAGTCTACATCAACCCTGCTACCAGGCTATTTCTAGCCAACTTAAATCTATACTAAATTATTAAGTATATAAACTAACTTACGTACTATGAAGACGGTGGCTGCGCGTCCCGACGCCGCTCCGCCTCGGTCCGCCGCGCCGGCTGGCTTCGGGCTGCTGTGGTGGTGGTGGTAGCTCGCCTCCCCGGCGACTGTCTCTGGCTGCTGCTGTGGTATGGAAAGGCCCTAGGCGTCCCGTCTACCCCTCAGCGCTGAACCCAGACAAATACGTACCGCCGTGCACAATACCACATAGCACCGTTCACGCCACCAAACAACTCACTGAGTTTAGACTTATTAAAGTTCACACTATTTATTAGTCATTACGGGCCCCCCCCAGAATCAAACAATCTGCCCCACATCAAATCACCAATACAAAGTCAATATTATCCACGCGACCCCGCGGTCCAGTTCCTAATCAAAGTTCCAACGTGAGTGTGTGTCACTTTGACATTGACAGCCGTCTGTCAAATACAAATTAAAACTAACACAAAAGGTTGCCAGCCGTAAGTGGCCATTTTGTTCCGAACAAATATTGTAAAAATACAACATTTCCAATAATTTAAATTCATAATATCATCGAGCAACTTGTAATCGTAGTAACATGCAAGCAAGCATGCAGCATGCAAGCAAGCAAGCAGCATGTAAGCAAGCAAGCATAGAGCATGCAAGCAAGCTGCAGCATGTAAGCAAGCATGCAGCATGCAACCAAGCATGCAGCATTATCCAAGCACGCAGCATGCAGCAGGCATGGTTTCTGTCACGGCTCCGGCGCTGCGAGGCTCCGGCGATCCCACGCGAGCTTATCGTCGCAGATGGCTTTCGCTCACCACCGCAGCTTCGAATTGCTGGCCAGCTAGCCTCAGCTACGGCGGAGAGATTACACTCTAGCATAGGGCAGACAAGACTACGTGGAGTCGGTTTTGCCGCGAGTCACTGACTTTTGTAGCACAACCTTACCGAAAACACAAAGTATTAGCTTTTTAAGACATTTTACTTTATTTACCTAATAATGTGAATATTACGACTATATTAATTCGAATTTTTATACTTCTTGATATGAAATTTATTGTAAGCATAACATCATCCAAAAGAAAAAGAGGAGTTTTGATAATCGGCTAACAGTTTTTCTGGAAATTGAAACGTATGTTTAATAAGTTTATGGATTATCAAAATTATGTAAAAGCAACAATCTGGTATATGAAACTTCGTCATACCGCTTTCGAACAATTGAAATTCGTACAGGAAAGTTTCGAATTTATGATAGGTTACCGACAAAAATACACTCTTAAATTTATATTTTGCATGATTTACAATTTGTTTATTTAATTGAATGTAAGTTTTTACAGTTTAATGACAAAATAGACACCAATGATTTCGACTTGAGTCGTAGGCAACATTCATAATAAAATGTATAGTAGGTATCGTGTGAGAATGTTTGCACTCCCTAAAGAACAGAATTAGAAAATTGAATTTACAGGCAAACCTATTTGTAGGTACCTACTTATTTGTAAGTAAACAACAACAACAAAACACTGCCATCAATATCATTCAAAAGGGAAACTAAAATATTAAGTTTAATGATATTTCTTGCAACTTAATATTTTTGGATGTAGGTATACAATTAAAACTGTTTATGAACTAATAATCCGGTAAGGTAAGTATTACTTTAGTCACGAACACGCCTAATTTTTTTATTATATACGGAAACCTGTATTCCTGAAGCAAAATATAATGTAGGCTTTAGGCACGGAGTAAATAAAAAGGCTTTGGCATGAAGTGTTGGATGATTGTTGAATAAGTATTTCAGCGGATTTTACCTAAATGACTAGCGTCTGAAATTAGTAGGTAATCAATATGATGTTTTGCTTATTATTAAGAATTTTATTATTAATTAATTATACATAATAACAAAATAATATAACTGTAATCCCCGAATGGTTAGTCAGAGACTAGGCAATGAGGACCGCAAAAACAGTCAATAAAATAGATAGACAGATTATTAATTTTGACAGCAAATTTGTAATAAGTGTTTAGCTAATGAATTTATAATAGGAACAAGAACTCTAGTCAAAGGGCCACCGACTTTCTTCCGCTGCGGCGCCGTTTTACGCATCGGCTGTTCCAATTTTAAATGTCAGATAGATAATTGTGCAACTGGCTGGCGAACAGTCAACACCGTTTCACACGTAGACCTGTCTCCCACAGAAATACTTCAGTGGCCGGTCTTTGCCCGCCGCGTTAACGCGTTGCCCGCTGCGTAACCGCTGCGGCGCCGACGCGTTTGCGTTTGCCGCCCGTTCCGCGAACAATTGTGACAGTTATTTTGGTGTGACAAAATAATGTTTGATTCGAAATAGTTTTGTGCCAGTTCTGTTTTGATTAAGTGCTATGGAAAGGAAAAGGTGATTGGTCTGGTCGAGATAAAAGAAATGTGTTGTCTAATTGTTTATATTGTTAATGCTTTTTAATTTTAACTTAATAACAAAATTCAAAAGATAAACATGATATTACAAGCATTTTAACAAAATTTTACCAGTTTCTAAAAGTTTGATTTAATTGATGATGGCCGACTCTTTCTACGTTTGATAAAGTCGAATAGTTTTTTTCTAGAGCTGAATAACACTTTAATGCATGGCTGTTATATCTACTCATGTTTACTAAACTTCATCAAAAGAATCATATTTCACACATGACTAAATTAAGAACAATAAGTAGACACTCTGTGACAACACACCACACAATACCCTTACAGCAACAGCCTACCTACGGTAGAGCGACACGCATGCCGTGTCCAGACAAGTCTTAATAGATTGGAAGATTAATTGGTGTCGTAAAATGCTTTACTAATTATCCACTCAAGTAAAGTAGTCAAGGAAGCACTTTTAATTGAAGAAATGTTTCAGACAACATTTATTTTGTTATTAAATTTTTTTTTGTTATATTTACAATATCATTATATACTATATTTTTAATGAAACTAAAAAGTAATCTGATGTAAGTCGTCTTTTCACAGGTTCTTTATCTGTTAATTAAATTAAAATTAAATTTGTTTACGCTCACACCAATTACCTAGACCAGACCTATTCTTTTAAAACTCGTTTATATGGTACGATAACGGATAAATATACATAATCATAGATAAAAAACACCCAGACCCGAAATCAATTTAGAAAAACAGTTTTTCTTTAAATTGAACCGACCGGGAATTGAACCCGGGACCTCTGAGATGGCGCGACGCCAGACCCGGCGTGCTAACCACTCGACCACGGAGGTCGTCCATCAGTGACGCTATTAATTAATGTTAGAAATAGAAATTGAGTGATTTAAAGCACGTGCAACTGCAAATACAAAATATGTAATTTTTATTAGTGTGCAAGTCATTTCGCTTTCTAAAACTTGGGCGTTAGGTAATCCTTAGAAAACATCATGATTGTCAATTGGTATTATTTATTAATTTATAGCTACGTTGACTGATGAGAACAACAATTTACGCAAAAGTCGGATGCACCAAAATAGTATTCGTAGGCGAATACCACAAAATATCCTTCTAATTATATGAGTTATAGAGCATTTTTCATCTGTTCTGTTTGTTTTGTGACCCTGACGAAAGAGTAAAAAGAGATTTTTCTCATTCGTCTTAGTATAATATCTGCCACCGTAGACATTTGCAAAACAATGGCTTTATAAGCTTGACTTTCGCTCTATTTTTAAAAGGTTCAAATCATTTCTATATCCTGCATCATCATTCATCACAACCTTACGGAGACTGGACACTAACTAACTTTTCGATTAGCCCAAAAACAAAAGAAAAAAAAACACAAAAGCTAATCCAAGAACAGCTCTAATAATATTCCGCCCGTGTTTGGTGTCTTTGGTGCCGTTGCTGAGGGCTGAGCCTCGACTCTGACCCCGGGTAAGGGTTTGCCAGTGACCGGCGCAAAAATGTTAAACATTAGGTACCTACTATCTTGCATGATCAAAAACTTTCAGAGACTGGCCATTAACTAATTTTTCGAACGGCGCATAAAACAAAAGAGCATAAAAGTTAACCACAAAAAGAACAGTTTAACATAATGTTCCGCCCGTCGCTGGTGCGCGGGTTAAGCCTCGACTCTGACCCTGGCTATGGGCTTGCCAGGAGCCGTCGCGCCTCGCTGTCGGTGGAGCAGCGCCGCAAGCTGTCCATGCTGCGCAGCGCAAGCATCCCGACGCCGCTGACTCCGGTGAGCCACATTTACCATTTGGTCCCCTGCCCGAGAAACTGCTGCAACCAGGTATTCATTATTCATGGGTGCTCAATTTTTATGTGGCAGCAGCTTTGTGCGACAGCTTGAGATTTACATATATAAGGTGACTGCTAGAAACCGCAAGAAACTTCAAGGGCTGGTCGGGTCAAGTGTTTTAAACATGACAAAAATGACAAAAAACGAATTCGTGTTTTTTCATTTTTAATGAAGAATTCATTTTGTGTATTTTGGTTGGATAGTCTTTGAGTATCAAAGGAGAATGCCCATTTTGTATGGGCACTTGGGTCCCTTTCTTAAATTGTTGTGCCTTGATGATTGTTGTTCTATATTATAGAAGAAACACGTTATATTCATAATTAGAAAACATTTTTAATTTATTCACCCAGGTTCACGAGATATAATTTTTTTTCGGTTAATTGAAGTTATAATTAGAGATTGACAATAATATTTCCTTCCTACTCAATACACAATCCTTCATCACTAATGGTGATTATGTCTTAGCATAATGTATACTAGAATAGCATCGCATTCGCAATGTTTCAGTCAGATTGCAGACAGCCATAATATCATACCATATAATAAATAAATATAAAATTTGAAAGTACCTACTCGAACATTGTCAAAAGAATACTTATGTTTAATTATGATCTTTACTCTATTTAGAAACATTTAATTCAACAGTAATTCATCATTATCATCGGCCCGTATCAGTCCACTGCTGGACATAAATGTGCCTCTCCCAGTGCACGCCACTGAACCCGATTTTAATTATTACTTATCATTTAATATTAATTATAGGATTTACACCTTTGGAACTGGACTTTCCTTTTTTAAGGTAAGTAATTGGTAGTTCAGGTCTTCAAATACGTAGGTACTTACTCAAAAAAAAAAAACAAAATAATCTTTGCTACTAACTAACTACTAATACTAACTAATACTAACTAACATATACTATCTTAAACGAACAATTTCTTCAAAAAGACTTACTTAAGTTCAATGTATTTTTGAAGAAAGACAATAAAGACAATATGTTACTGTAAATGGCACGGGTGAATGATATATTTGGTTGCATCGTCGTAAAAAGAAATAATAGAATTACTTAAACGCTATTGTGTTAATATTTCTTTTTACGACGATGCAACCAAATATAGGCCCTCTCCGAGTGCATGCCACTGAGCCCGATTTAGAGCCTATAATTAATATTAAATGATAATAATTCAAATGGGGCTCAGTGGCATGCACTGTGAGAGGCCTATGTCCAGCAGTGGGCTGATACGGGCTCATGATGATTATGATGATAATGAATTAAGTGATTCTACATAGAGTAAAGATAATAATTAAACATAAGTATTCTTTTGACAATGAACGAGTACTTTTAATTAATATATTTATTTAACATATGATATGATATGGCTGTCTGCAAGCTGCCTGAAACATTGCGAATGCGCTGCTATTCTAGTGTAGGTACGGTCGGGGTCACCGTCGCTTTACCACTTTGCAGCGATTTTCGTATGAAGCGCACCGACCGGCCGGGTACGTGCCCTTACCAAATAGACGACGCGGTGTGCGTGCAAGGGATTTTGACCTTTAGACTGGTAAAGCGACGGATTCCGCGATAGTACATTATGCTAAGGCATAATCACCATAGTGATGAAGGATTGTGTATTGATTAGGAAGGAAATATTAATGTCAATCTTTTTTTTTTTTTTATAGCAGAAGGAAGCAAACGAGCAAGCGGGTCACCTGATGGAAAGTTATCACCGCCGCCCATGGACACCCGCAAAACCAGAGGAATCGCAGGAGCGTTGCCGGCCTTTAAGGAAGGAATAGGCTCGTTTCTTGAAGATCCCTAAGTCATAACGGTCCGGAAATACCGCCGCCGAGAGCTGGTTCCACAAAACTGTAGTTCGAGGCAAGAAATTTCTTGAAAAACGCACATTAGTAGACCGCCATCCATCAAGGTGATGTGGATGGAATGACAGTCGATTGCGTGTAGTGCGGTGAAGGAAATCAGCGGCAGGGATCAAGCCGAACAATTCCTCAGAACACTCCCCATGATATATACGGTACAATATACAGAGAGACGCAACGTCTCTCCGAAGAGCCAGTGGATCGAGCCGTCCTGAAATAACCACGTCGTCGACAATTCGAGCAGCTCTGCGTTGAATGCGGTCAAATGGAAGGAGTTGGTATTGGGGTGCTCCAGCCCAGAGATGGGAGCAGTATTCCATATGCGGCCTGACCTGTGCTTTATACAGTTGTAAACGGTGAGCCGGCGCGAATACTGACCCGCTCTATTAAGCACACCCAGCTTTTTCGAAGCTAATTTAGCTTTACCTTCCAAATGACCACGAAACTGAACGTCACTCGAAATATCGACGCCAAGGATTCCAATAGTCGGATTGGTATCAAGGGGAGCTTTCTCAAAGTTCAGAGGTACGACGAAGGGATGTTTTTTCGCGGTAAATGCGCAAACTTGTGTTTTGGAGAGGTTAAAGCGAACTAGGTTATGTCGGCCCCAATCCGAGACATGACTTAACATGTTCTCGGTGTCAGTTACAAGTTTATTCCGGCTCTCGATGACGCTTTCCAGAGAAATATTAGCTCGCCCGGTGTAGAGCGTATCCCCAGTACTGTCGTCTGCATAGCAATGAATGCTGTTGTTATGCAGCATGTCATTGATATGCAGAAGAAATAAGTAGGGGACAACACACACCCCTGCGGGACTCCAGCATTCACGGGCTTCATGTCGGAGCACGAACCGTCGACTTCGACTCTGATGCTACGCCCAGTGAGAAAGCTGGCAATCCATGAACACAATTTCTCAGGAAGCCCGTATGATGGAAGTTTAGAGAGAAGAGCCCTGTGCCATACCCTGTCGAAGGCTTTTGCTACGTCCAAGCTAACTGCCAGTGCCTCCCCTCTACTCTCGACTGCCTCCGCCCATCGGTGAGTAAGATACACTAAAAGATCACCAGCCGAACGACCGCGACGAAAACCATACTGGCAATCACTTAGTAGCTGGTTCTCTTCTAGGTACCTTAAGAGCTGGCGGTTTGTAATGGACTCCATTACTTTGGAGAGTAAAGAGGTAATAGCTATTGGCCTGTAGTTGGACGGATCTGAGCGATTGCCTTTTTTTGGAATCGGGTGGACAAGGGCTGTCTTCCAAGAGCTCGGGACGACGCCAGTAGTATAAGAGAGCCGGAAAAGGCGCGTTAGAACTGGTGCCAATTCAGAAGCACACGTCCGAAGCACAATGGGTGAAACTGCATCAGGCCCACTCGCCTTGTGGATATCAAGGGAAAAAAGAGCCTTACGAACTGACCTTTGCAGGATCTGAACGTTTGGCATTGTACAAGCGCAATGCGGTATGGTTGGTGGAGAGTTTTCCCCATCGTCCAAGGTCGAGTTTGAAGCGAAAAGAGAGCCCAAGAGATCGGCTTTCTCCTTTGCAGTATAGGCCAGGCAGTCATCGGTCTTGTGCAATGGTGGTAGGGACGGCTGACAAAAATTCCCTAAGGTAGCTTTGGCGAGAGACCAGAACGCACGCGTCCCCGAAGGAAGGCGCACTAGTCTCTCGCCAATTGTACCTATGAATGATGACTTAGCCTTGGCAATGTCCTTCTTAAAGGATCTGGCGGCAAAGTTGTACTTCTCTCTGAGCGCACTGGTGTTTGGATCCTTTGATGACACCGCATTAGCCCAGGCTTGGTAATGTTGTCGCTTTTGGCGAGACGCCATTTTGCAGCAACGACCAAACCATGGTTGGGACTTGCCGCCAATGGGAACCACAGAGTTTGGAATGAAAAGTTCCATTCCCTGCAGTATCACATCAACAACAGAGTCAGCGGCGACATCAGGATCATCCAGCGAGAAGCAAACTCGCCACCACGGGTAGGACGCAAAGAAACTTCGCATCCCATCCCAGTCCGCTGACCTATAATGCTAGACTCGACGGCTAGCCGCTGGTTGCGGTTTTGAAGTTTCTGTGAGAGGCACAGTGCTGCGAATCAGACAGTGGTCTGATGAGCCTAGTGGTGCATCAACAGAAACTTGATAGCCGTCTGGGTGCGAGGTCAGCAGAAGGCCCAATAAAGAAGGCGCATGGCCCTCCACATCTGGAACCCGTGTTAGCTCTGTTACCAATTGGGACAGACTGTAGGCTAAAGCGAAGTCATGAACGGCTCTACTCGCGTGGTCAGTTGTGCGTGAACCAAGCCATTCGACGTGATGGGCATTGAAATCTCCCAATACCACAATCTCGGCCGAGGGGATCCGTTGGAGAAGGGAGTCCGTCGCCGCTTGGACGGTCTCGATAAGTTGGTCAGTTCCGATATTACCGCTGTGGGACCTATACAGGCACGCGTAGATGCGAGGATGGCGTCCGCAGTCGACGTGTAGCCATAAGATGGAAAGGTCCCTATCTTCAAGATTGCCAAGGCGACGGACGCACATATCCTCCCTGACATAGGCACAAACACCGGCTCTTGGCACAAATGCATGTTCCAGGTTGTATCCCGGGTAGCGCAAGTAGGAGATGTCAGGAGGGGGGGATATCTGCGTCTCGGTGAGGAAGAGCAAGGCCGGTTTCGCCGTCTCGAGGTGGTAATGGACGGCGCTCAAGTTAGAGTGGATTCCCCTGATGTTGCAGAAGTCCACACGAAGCGTAGGAGGGGGTGCCAACTGTCTTGCCTTTCTCCTGCCTGCAGCATGCCTTAGCACGAGCGAACTTTTGCCCTCCCCAGAATACGTAGGGCAGCCTGAGCGAGAACGTTCAGGGGAGGATTCTCCGACACTGGGTGTGTCGGTACTCCCCTGGGGTAAATCTAAATTAGAGTTCGCTGCCATATCAATTGTGAGGGGGGGGGGGGGGGAGGGTCTCCAGAACCCTCACTCGCCGGACGAAACACAACAGCACAGAGTGCCATTGTTTCACGCCGAAAATTCGTGAGGGGGTGGTATTACGCTGGGCGAGCCGACCCAATGCGTGCTGCAACGCAGCGTAGCTCTACCACTCAGTTAGTGTCACTCATTTAGTACCACCCAGGGGTCACGTGTAGGGTCTCAAGAGTAAACCTACGGACGCGAGTAACTTAACCCCCAAAATCTCTAATCATAACCTCAATTTCTACAAAAGATAAAAAAATATGTCTCGTGAACCTGTGTGAATAAATTAAAAATGTTTTCTAATTATGAATATATCGTGTTTTTTCTACAATATAGAACAACAATCATCAAGGCACAACAATTTTTAAAAAGGGACCCGTGTTTGGGCATTCTCCTTTATTTTTAAGCATACGGCCGTCTATTGACCCGTCCGCGTCAGCTGGGCGATAAGTACCTACGTTGACGGGTCAACAGACGGCCGGCCGGCCGGCCATTGCCCCCGTCAGCTGGGCGATAAGTACGAAAAAACACGAATTCTATTTTTGTCATGTATAAAACACTTGACCTGACCGGCCCTTGAAGTTTCTTGCGGTTTCTAGCAGTCATCTTATATATTATATTACATAAAAGAAAATTGGGATGTGCTCAGCACGCAGCTTAAAATGATTTTTTTGCAGCTTAAATGATAACATTAACGACTTTGGTGGCGTTGCGTTGCCACAGAAATGATAAACACGGTAAATAATAACAGAAAATTAATTTTGTACACTTATTTTAATCTGTATTAAACTAAACTAAAAACACTATAACACCAAGTAGTTAACTTTATGTAATTTATAACCAAATTAAGCTTACTGATGCCAGTGAAACGTAACTTGTTGCCGCAAAACAGTGTCGTGTTTGCAGCGTGTTTTTCGATGTGATAAAGAATGGTGACAAAAGTTATTCAAACATGCTTATAATTTCACATTTTGAAAATGTTTATGCACAGCGTTTTTATCATTAACTGTTTCTTGTTCTTTTTTTCATTAGGTACCTAGGTGTGTAATTGTATTTCTAATATGATTGAGTAACGTCGTTGAGCGAACGAAAGGTTGTTTTATTTAAATAAGAATGAAACAAAATAGCAGAACTGGTAGAAAATACGTCACGATGAAATGAATAAAAGCATGTGATTAAGTGGGAACTTCACAGAGAATCTACAAATACAAATCTAGAATATACAGTGTGTCCCAAAAACAAAGTAGTAAAAATATCACGGTTTTTAAGATTTTGGACTTGCGTCTGCTACGTGCTCTATAGATACAAGAAGGTACTTAATAAACGTCACACACAACACAAACAAGGTTTGTTTTTATAATGCCATTTCTACAAATAAAGAGGTTTTTCGATCTAGTTGAGTGTCACGATAAAAACAAACCGTAAGTGGGTAATTTTCGAAAACTACAAAAATTCCGAAATCTTAAAAACCGTTTTATTTTTACTAAAATTTGAGATTAAGAGGGCCATGATGAAGCCTATCGTTGGCTATAGGGTTATCCATTCTTTATGGGACATCCTGTATTCTACTATATGTATAAGGCATGAGGACATTGCTACGGAGTAATGATTAGTCATTACTCCGTAGCAGCTTTCGGGGAGTTTCGCCCACGACTCCAGTCCAAGGATTATTGCGTCAAGCGTGTTACTTTTATTTCCAAAATCGTAATTCGCTACAATCATGGTTCGCTACAAAATTTGCGTTAAATATAATATGAAAGTATTTAAAATCTTCTTATTTTGAGTTTCAATCAGTTGTAGCACAGTAACTGTAATTGTATAAAAAGTATGTAGTGATCAAACTCCTCTGCATCTTTAGATAAGTGTGCGAGCTATTAGTTTGTTGTTGCGTAAATCTGTTAATGTGATTCCGCAAACGTCTAGCGTCTGTCAGCTCCATTTCACGCGTTTCACTCAGTGGTGTATGAAATAAACAGGAGTTGAAACAACAATTACATTGTCGTGCGGACGCATTTAGCCAGCCAGGGCCTGCGTTGACGTCGGCTGCCGAGCGACGACGCCGCGCGTAAACAATTCTTCGTGTTCGCGGTCAATGCGTGTGGTATTGTTGAGTCTACCTACAGATCTGGAGAACGGGATAGGTTACGCGTTATGCGGTAGACTGTCGTGATGAACGGGATAGGTTACGCGGTAGACTATCGTAATGCCAGACCTCTAGGAATCTTTGTGACATACAAGTTGACAAGGTGTTTTATATTTATTTGTCTAGTGCATTAATACACTTCTAAGTTACGTACAACTACAACTGTCAGTCTGGTTACTGACAAGTGACAACGTTAACTTTTATTTCACATTTTAAAAATTTTGATTTAGAAAGATTTATTTGTTGGCAATTAGCAGAAAATTCAAAACACTTCATCTTTCATTTAGAATTATAGCTTTACGTATATCGGTTTTCCATACAAACTTACTCGACCTCAGTTTGGCAGCAAATCTATTCTTTTACGACCACAAGCTCAACAAGTCAAAAATATACTTACATAAAACATGTCTGTGTGACAAAGTGTTCTTTGAGTAATGTATTAGAATCATAAGAATAGATTTATTTGGCATGTGTAACTGGACTTTAAAGCTCGATAAACATGGCCTAACCTGAATAAATGATATTGAATCTTGCGCTTTCGGGTAACGATCATGAAAGTTAAGCAACTTTCACAATGCAAGTAGGTATACCGAATGGGTGACAAAATTAAAGTGTAAGTATCGAACTGCTGGTTAAATTTTTTGTGAAATAGCGTCGATACGAGTATATACCTACGTCAAATACGTCCCACTGCTGTAACTAATTTCATGACGTCACAGGCTGTCGATGATGAAAATGATGATGAACGCAACTTTGATGTTCTGTTTGTCTCATTGCAAACAAATGGTCCATTACGTGAATAATCGCTGTCTCCCGTGCTGTGCGGTCCGCCGCGATATCGCAGACGCGTAAAATACGCCTTTGAGTGGGCGGCTATTCAGCCGTTGTATTTGACACGCGCCATTACAATGACATACGGTCGCGCGCGGACTCGCCTCAGACGCACACTGTACTCAGATTGAACTCGTGTAAAGATGAATGATTGTGACTACTATATTATACATATAATATGGTGGTCACAATTATTCAAACATTGCAGATGTGATCCATCAGTCCATAGAATAATTTTAATTCCTTTTTCCGACGTCAAACCGCTTGACAATGCTCGCCCTTGGTACATCGCCGATTGTGCTCTTGTTGATGCACTGAAGCAAGCAGCGTACCAGGCTTGGTAATGCGTAATGGCGTTGGGACGGAGACCCGAAATGAAACAATGTCTTGCGTTGAATCAATTCTCCTTTATCCTCTAGTGTATCATCTTAAATACTAATTAACATCACATCTATACGTGACTAGAGGAAGGACGCCTTGTCAATCAGGAAGACCTTAATTATCACGTACTATTGAGTACGTGCTGATAGTGTAATTCACTATATCACACCTCCCCTGAAAAGGCTAGGCATCCCTTCCCTGAAAAGTAAACTCTTATTTTCTAAATATCTTAGTCCTATTCTTATGAACTATATATTCTTTATTATTCTTTAATATTTTACATTAGTACCTAGCTCTTCTAAAACTTCAAATGGACCTAAATACAAGTCATTCAATTTATTATAATTTTCATTCTTATACAAGAGTAGATCACCTTTTTTGTAGTGTACTTCCTTACAATCTAAATCATAATTAGTTTTTCTACTTTGTTTTGATATTAATAAGTTGTTCCTGGCATCATTATGAGCTTTTTGCAATCTAAATTTTAACTCCGATGGATAATTGTCGTATACATATAAGGGATCAACTTTACTAACTAAATTACTAGGTACGTTACATGTTTTCCCAAAAACTAGTTCATAAGGGAAGTATTTGGTACTAGTATTTACAGAATTATTATAAGCAAAGCACCAATATGGTATCCAGGTACTCCAATTTGCCGACTGATTCTGTGTTTGTATTCTCAAGTAACATCCGAGATGTTTGTGCCAGTTTTCTAGCGAACCTATACTCTCATGATGATAGGGTGTTGAATTTAACTTATCAATATTTAGCAATTTACATACTGTTTCTAACGTGGAATTAATAAATTCCGTTCCACAGTCAGTCGCAATAACCCTGGGAGTACCATATCGTAAAATAAAATTTTCAGTAAAAACCCTAGCAACAGTTTCAGCTGACTTATCAAGTATTGGGTAAGCTTCTACAAACTTTGTCAATTCGCATTGTATTGTTAATATGTATTTATTACCCAAATTATCGACCTCCAACGGCCCCACAATATCTAAATATAATTTTTCAAAAGAAGTAGATGCTGTAGTGGTTATTACCATTTTCTCTTTATTATTTTTATTACAAAATTTCTGCTTTTGGCAATCTTTACAGCGAGTCACATATTCAGTTATGTCTTATTGCATATTACTCCAAAAATATTTTTTTCGAATATTCTTAGTCATTTTATTTATGCCTACATGACCACTTGTCGGCAATAAATGATAATCATTTAGTATAACACGTATCAAGTCTTTATTTGTAACATGTTCAACTTGGTTATTAATAATACATAACCGCGGTAATTCTTTATGTTTCATGAAAGTTTGGGTCAAAATTTTAATAAACTTTTTATTAAACCCATTTTTAATCACAACGACTTCTACAATATTATATTTTTTACATAATGCACTCAGTTCTCCTATCGTTGCGTCTCGGCGCGCCTCCGTTAGTAGAGATTCCTGATTTATGTAAATAGTAGAGTCACTAAATAATATATCACCCGTCTGTGAGACGTATCTTTTCTTTTTCCTCAACTTCACGAAGTTTTCATACGAACAAATATCTAACCTTACATCATTTTGTGATTTCTGCATAATATCTACCACTCTTGGTTGCCTATGATCAACAGGGGGCTCAACCCTGCTACTTCCAGAGGTAGCGGGTTCATTATTTTGCTCCATGGTTCTTTTCATTGAACGGGTTACTACCCCCAAAAAATTTGAATTTAGATTTTTTAACTCGTCTGATGTTATAATGACTCTCGATAAGGCATCTGCCGTTACATTTTCGGAACCTTTTATGTATTCAATATCGAAATCATATTCTTCTAAACAAAGTCTAAACTTAGTTAAACGGCTACTAGGATCTTTTATGCTAAATAAATGAACCAATGGTCTATGATCTGTTAATACTTTAAATTTTCGTCCGTATAAATATGGTCGAAAATGTTTTATAGCCCACACTACCCCTAATAACTCTTTATGAATGGTTGGGTAGTTTATTTCTGAACTGTTTAATTGTCTGCTTGCATAAGCTACGGGCTTATTATTTCCATTTGATAATACAGCCCCCAAGGCTACCCCTGACGCATCGGTTTGCAACCGGAAAACATTATCTTTTCCAAAATCTGGATAATCTAAGACAGGAAATGAACTAAGTGACTTTTTTAAGGTCTGAAATGCCACGTCACATTCTTCCGTCCACTGAAACTCGACATGTTTCTTACAAAGACGGTTTAGTGGGTACACTATTGTGGCAAAGTTTTTTATGAATTTTCTATAAAAGTTCGCAAAAGCCACAAAACGACGAATCTCATTTACATTTTTAGGTACTGGGAACTTTTCCAAGACCTCGATTTTACTGTTGTCTGGCAACACCCCGTTTGGCGTAATAACATGCCCTAAATAATTAATTTCTTTCCTCAAAAATTCGCACTTACAAGGGTTTAGTTTTAAATTAACTGACCTAAACCTCTCAAATACACTCATTAAATTTGTATTATGCTGCGATAGGCTTTTCCCGAAAACTATTACGTCATCGAGATATAGAAAACATATCTCGTGATTTAAACCCGATAGAGCCATAGACATAAGTTTAGAAAATACGCTAGGACTCGTTTTGAGACCCATAGGTAATCTTTTCAGTTGATATTGCTTATCAGCTGTAAAAGAAGTGAATTTCCTACATTCTGGTGATAACCCTAGCTGGTAATAACTAGAACTGAGGTCTAAATGAGAATAGTATAAGCATCCCGAAAGTGAGTCAATAATTTCTTGTATATTTGGTAACGGGAACTTTTCGTCTACTATTTTTTTATTTAAAAGTCTATAATCTATTACGATTCTCCACTTTTTTTCACCGCTACTGTCAGCTTTTTTCGGAAGTAATAATAATGGAGAAGACCATTCGCTGGTACACTCTTCGATAATATCTTCTCCTAACAATTTACCTACCTGTTTTATTAACTCAGCCTTCTGAGCGTGCGGTATTCTATACGGTTTGACATAAACAGGAGACGCGTCATTTTGCAGTTTAATGTTGTACTCGTATAAGTTTGTAACGGATAGCTTATCACCCGGCATATGAAAGATATCTGCATATTTTGCACATATTTTCTCAATAGACCGTCTCTCTTCATCACCAAGATATGTTTTTAATTTAAGAAAATCGATTAGTTGTTTAACCCTCTCGACAGATTTTCCGTTTTCCGTATCAAAAGAGCATACGAAATAATCCGAGTATTTTCTAATTTTCGGGCTAAAGTTATTTAATTTTACATCTTCTTCCCGTGTGTTTAAAAATCGCACCGGAATCTTTTTCCCGTCTCCTACTACCACGGCGCCTGCTACAAATACGCCTGCAATAACTTCCTCCGCTAAAATGACACATTCGCCCTTTATCTCTGACGAAACATATTTTACGACCTCACATCTCCCTGGAATAGTCGTTATTATGTTTTTACCTAAGCCTAATTCTAGACTTATCTTATCCTGTAATGTAACCAGCTTATTTTCATAGTTAATTTTACAACTATATTTTAATAAAAAATCTTCTCCTAAAATTCCATCATTTTTACAGTGGAAGTTGCTAAACACATAAAACTTATGCCTAAAATTATAATTGTTAACACATAAGTCTAGATAAACATAACCTATTGATACTAAATCCCCACATACTCCTTTAATCTTAATTTCATCCCTTACTAGCTTTGCGTCGCGGGACACGCTACGGAGTTTATTTAACCAATCTAACTTTAAAATTGAAATGCTTGCTCCTGTGTCTACTAATAGAGAAATTTGAGTTTGACTACAAGTAAAACAAACGTAATTACCACTACCATAACTACAAATATCTACCTCAGCGCTATTCAGAACGAAAAAAATCATCGCTATGATGTTCGTTCTGACGTATACTCTGACGTTCACTTTCGTTCTCGTCATTAGACTGTTCTGCTGAGTCAACTAAGAAATGTACATTCCTACGTTTATTATGAGGTGACGTAAACCTGGTGTTGCGCTGACCCTGAAACCTATTCGAGTTATAGTAGGCACGACCCCGACCTTGCTGACTCGTCGCGTTGTTGTTACGTGACTTATTATATTGTTGATGATAGTTTTTATTTATCTTTTCAAATCGCTGGTTCGAAACATAGTTAACATAATTGTTTATTGGTGGTTTCACTACCGAGTCTTCTTGTTCTAAGGCTATAGTTATTGCCTGCCTAACTGTGCTTACGGACCTAGACGTAACTATAATGCTTGTACGAGCATTGTTTAGGCCGTCAGCGAAACGCTTGATAGCCATTTTTTCATTAATCGGCTTTAATAAATTATATGCCGACTCGTCTCAATTAGCCTGTGCTGTACTTAAATCGTTGGACATTTTTTCGATTTCACTACCAAACACTTCTATGGTCTTGTTTCCTTGCCTACATCGTAGCATTCGGTCTAAAATGGCTGTGTATGATTTAATCGGAATTAAAACATTTTTTATATCTTTTATTAGGTCTGCCACAGACACATAAGACTTATTAATTTTTGTTTTAGCACTGCTAGAAAGACGAGTTTTTAAAACAAAATTGATTAACAGAGGCTGGTCCTCGTTTCTAAGGGTACTACTATAATACTCTATTCCGTCTATTAGTTGGTTAATTTGCGTTTCGTCGCAATCTACTACTGGGAGGAGCGTGAGCGCGACTTTTAGATCGAACGTGGCCATGGTTGTGATCGTTTCTGAATGATGCGGGTTAACGAGTGACTCGATTTCCTCAAAATTACATAAAAACTTTGACGATATTGCTTTTGTTATTTGTAATTCTACAGCATCTATCCCTTTTTTTTACATAAGTCTGCAGATATTTGTTCAAAATTATTTTTAATTTCCTTTGCTCTTAAAAACTTATTCTGCCCCTGAGCGGAATAACGTTTGTCCTTACTTAATTTAATAATAGAGTCTCTAATAGCCTTAAGCTCACTCAAGAGTTCTGACAGGTTTGCCATGAACACACTTTAGAAAAAAAAAATCACTCACACCCACACATAGATTCTTGGTAGCATAGTTATATTAATTCGTGCTGGCTTACACGTTCTGTGCTGGTCCAATTGCCCGTCGAACCGCTCTGCGTTCTACCTCTTCTAATAGTCGTGCGTTGAAGTAACGTAGCAGCCTAAGTACTATATAGCCCGCTAGTACAACGACGATGGTCAGTAAAAAGATCTCTGAAAGTTGCATCCCAACGGCCAAGGGAGTTGATGCTGCCGCCGATTGAGTTGGTGATTGACTGACAATAATATTGTCTTTAGATTGTGGGTTTCCCATAGTTAAACAATTTTGGCTTACAGTTTTTCTTCTTATTTCCTTCGTCCTTCTTGTAGGCCCGTGTAGCACTATTTTCCTGATATTTTGTAGACTTCAACTAGCGATTTCGCGGCGCGGACTTGTGACACCATGTCACGGTCGCCATGTAATGGCGTTGGGACGGAGACCCGAAATGAAACAATGTCTTGCGTTGAATCAATTCTCCTTTATCCTCTAGTGTATCATCTTAAATACTAATTAACATCACATCTATACGTGACTAGAGGAAGGACGCCTTGTCAATCAGGAAGACCTTAATTATCACGTACTATTGAGTACGTGCTGATAGTGTAATTCACTATATCACAGCTGCAGCCCGCAGCCGCAATGCTTCGGATACTCACCTTAAAAGGTGTCATTCAATAAAGCCACCAAGTCCTGCAAGAAGACACTACGCAGAGTTTGCTTTGACCACATCGGCCGAATCGGGTCTAAAACCGCTTCTTACCCAGCGGGTAGTAAGGATTTTTGGTCTCTTGCCCAAATCTGTTTAATCGAACTCCTGCCGCCCGTCATTGCCTCCCATGCTGAAGCCCGATGGTTCGCTGGCACATACCGCGGTAGAGAAGCGATCTGGTTTGCCTCTCTCTTTGCGTCCAATTCGCATCTGAATGCTGGCAGTGGCTCTCCACCTGTATTACCTCACTGCGGATCACAAATGCCTGAGGTCCGCATTTACCAAAAAGATGTACTTATTTAAGTAAGACACATAAGTAAGTAAGAAATTCTTTTTGGTAAATGCGGACTTTAGATGTGAACAAAGCCAGTGGGCCTGGCATTCCAGTAATTATTCTGTATACTTGCGCGCCTGAGCTGTCTCCAGTTTGAACACGCCTATTTCGACTCTCTTTAAAGGCTGGCCTTGTTTTAGAGCTTGGAAGTCTGCTAATGTGCAACGAGTCCAGAAAAAAGGTAGACGATCTGATCCTACCAACTATCGACCCATCGATGCCATCACGTCCTTACTTTGTAAATGTATGGAACCGTTAAATAATGTGACGGTGGATGAAGACTTCTCGGCGCCAACGGAGGCGATATACCGCGATAGCAGTTAACCCATAACCACGGCCGGTGTAATTCGGTCGAAACGTCGGGTATAAAAGGTATGCGTATATAGGATGCCTTTACTAAATAGTTTTGTGTTAAAGCCCGTTTATACGTGTGTGCATAATGGAACGCGAAAGTTTAAAAGTGTGTGTGTGGAACGTGTTTCAAACAACAAGCTCCTTGCATATATGGAAATTAACGATCTTCTTAGCGACCGTCAATTCGGATTTCTTCCAAGGCGGTCTACGAGAGATCTTCTAATCTTTGCAACACATCTGTGGAGTGAAGCGATTGAAAAGCACGGTGAAGCCCTTGCCGTGTCTTAAGACATTTCTAAGGCTTTTGATATGGTCTGGCATGCGAGCTTACTTAACAAACTTCCATGTTATGGGATCCCCGTTGGTTTTTGCGTTTGGATACAAGATTTCTTGGGGGAACGATCGATTCGAGTGGTCCTCGATGGCCAATCTTCCGATTTAATGGCGATAGATGCCGGGGTACCTCAAAGGTCCGTTCTCTGCAAGACTTTTTCTGCTGCAGTTAAATGATCTGCATTATTGGGTATGCAGATGACAGCACAGTTGTGGACAGATACTTTTCAATGCACGAGCTACCAAGGACGACACTCACGCCCTGAGACTTCATTTGGTCGAGCGTATTGACATGGCCCTCCAAGCTGTCTCCGAATGGGGCGAGGCCAATTTGGTCAAGTTTAACGCCACCAAGACGCAAGCGTGTTTATTTAGCGCCAAACGGAGTCCATTTAACCTGATTCCGACTTTCTAGAATGTATCTGTAGATATTAGCGACCATTTGAATCTTCTTGGCTTAGATTTATGACCGGACCTCAATTTCGGCCGCTCTATATAAAAAAAAGCCAAAACCCCCGCAAAAAAGCTGGGTATTCTCTTAAAGGTGAGACGATACTTTACCTCGGGACAGCTTCTTACTCTTTACCAAGCTCAAGTCCGATCGTGGATGGAGTACTGTTCTCATCTTTGGGATGGATCTGCAAAGCACCAGCTGACTGCCCTGGATTCTATGGAGCGCCGAGGAAAGAGGCTGATTGGTGACGATGAGCTGGTCGATAGCAGACTTTTAAGTTTGGAACAAGGACGCAAACTGGCTTGCTTATCAGTCTTCTACAGGTTACATTTTGGAGAGTGTGCTCAGGAGTTACATAACCTCATACCTCCTTCCCCGTTCCATCATCGGACTACTAGACGGAGGGAGGGCTTTCATCCTTATGTTGTCGATATTCCACCCGCCCGGACGAAACAATTTGCTTCTATTTTCCTCATTAGGACAGCTAGGATGTGGAACCTCCTTGCGTCTGTTTTTCCTGAACGCTACAACTTGTGCGTCTTTAAGGCCAGAGTAAACAGGCATTTACTAACTGCGCGTGCTCCATCTTCGTCCTTATTATCACTTTCCAATAGATGAAATCGAGGACAAACGCGCAATCAAAAAATAAAATAAATAAAACATAATCAAACCATTTTATACTAACCCGTGGATTATTAAATTAAAATGAAATTAAATGAATACTTAAGGGGATCCTGCACGAAATTGTGAAAATTTACGTATTTCTAAGTTGTACTATGCGCTGAATTAGTTAAATATATTAAAAGAACTTACGTCAGTTAGCCTGATCATTGTACAAGGTCGTGGCCTTGTTGAAATAATTCTTACATGAAAATATTTGTATTGATATTCCGCAGGTCACCCCCATCTTAAAAAAAAAGTAAATTTTAATTTTTAACACAAGCGCGTGATAGTTTTGTACATTTCGCAGAGTAAAAACATTGCTCTAATCAAATTACTAGGTCTGACACTTCGAAGCAGAATTGTTCTAATTTTAAATATCAATATGGTTGATTTTGCTTTGAAGTTCATTATGAGACTAATGTCAGTTTTTGCGACCGCGCGGCACCCCCTTAATAAAATAAAAAAAATTAAGTCTATACTCGCGCGATGTATACAAATAATTTTGATGCATACGTACACAGATTCATGACTATTAACCCACCAACCCGCATTGGGCCAGCGTGGTGGGTCATGGCCCAATATCCCCTCGTGCATTGTCCACGTGGGAGGCCTGTGCCCAGCAGTGGGACGTTTATAGGCTGATGATGATATCCCCAAAGGGTTAGTCAGAGACTAGGCAATGAGGACCGCAGAAGCAGTCCTCTGCCGTAGTCCACGTTTCACCAAATTACAACTGCTGCACATGTGCTCAGAATCCTACTGGTACTGCACATGTGCTAGAGCGGCGATGGGCTCACCACCCGTCTATGCTGTTGGATGTATGTACAATCCTTAGTCCGTTAGTCGCCTTTTACGACACCCAAGAGAAGAGAGGGGTTGGTAGTTTTCTTTTAATGAATCGCCACATACACATAGCTCTTTTGTTAGAGAGAAATAAAATTATTTATGATGGTAGCCGCCCCGCTTCTCCGAGAGGTGTCTATCCTGTAAACGACGCCCTGCTTGGAACTTAGGGAGCACGGGTGATAAAGTAAACCCAGCCAACACGCTGGCTAAATGAGGTTTGGTTAGTTTTTAACGACGAAAACCGGGACCAACGGCATATCGAGCTTTCTAAAGCACGAAGAAGCTTGAGACAGTCACAGCACCGATCCCGTAAGTGCTGATGGATGGAAGGGGAGAGGGAATTAAAAACTGATGGGCTTTGTAAATGATGACATGAATGCGAAATGTGAACAGGTAACGGCTGAGAAAGGAGAATGGAAGAAAATAACATTTTTCGCCCCCCCCCCCAAGTATAATGGGACTAGGGCAGGAAGAAGAAGAGGTCACAGCACCCATCCGTTGACTCGAAATTACAAAAGTTGCTATACTTGCAAGATCGTAACCAGAACGCGCAGCTGCGCCATTAAATTTCGCCATATGCACAGTATAGCGTACTTTTGAACAAAGCTGTGTGGTGTGCGTTTCCGCATTCATCATCATCAGCGTATAACGTCCCTCTGCTAGGCACAGGACTCCCACGTGGACAATAGCACGTGGGGGATATTGGGTCATAACCCACCACGCTGGCCCAATGCGGGTTGGTGGGTTTTAACGATTGCTATTTTACGACAACAACTGGGACCAACGGAAGGCTTAACCTGCCTTTCGAAGCACGGAGGAGCTCGAGATGTTTTTAATTGGTCACCCATCAGGTGACCCGGCATCGCGAAAGTTGTTTAGCAGGCAAGATCGCAAGGATCCGAATTCAAACAGTAAAATTATTACAGATTTAACGTTACCATTATGAAAATAGAAATTGAAGTTTACTTTGATTAAACGATTGCGGGCCCGTCTTTTGTGCTGGCGGGAGTGTGTCTGCGTTTGATGTCTGCCGGTCATAATGGCACATTAACCCGTTTATGACCCGTAAAACGATCGCTAGTTGCACTGCGCGATTGTTTGTGAACTGTTAAAAATGTTCACAACACGACAGATAGATACACCCCATATTTGTATGGTAACTTTCTGCGTTGCACGGATAGCACAATCCGAGATCTATCATGTTTGTAGTATCCGTCTAATAGTACTTTAAGTACATTAATAATAAAATGAATACCGTGCAGTGGGCCTTTATTATCGGACGAATTAGTAGTTTCATAAGACTTTAAACTATCGCGTTGCATTGCATTAAAACTGTTTTAACGGGACCTAACACGATTAATTTTATCAGTAAGTAAGTACATAAAATATCTACTTATTGCTTGACGTTTCGGCCGCGATGCTGCGGCCGTGGTCACAAGCGAACTGATACTTACTTACAAAATTAAGCTTGTTAGGTCCCGTGAAAACAGTTTGAATTAGTAGTTATTTTAAAATCTATGTAAACACGAGGCTGTCTATAAAATATGTAAACTTAAACAAACAGTATTTCTTATTTTCCTTACAGACATTACAAAAGCAGCGTACCTACCTAGTTAATAAAATATATATAAAAATCGTCTAAACCGCAGTGTGGGCTCGTATGGTTGTGAATAACGACGTTTAACATTGTATAAATTTATGAGGACGGCCCATTTAGAACCACAAACGACCTGCGCCGCATGTACACCTGTGGAATTGACGACCGATGCGACCCTGGGCAATCACGGAAATAACTTACGGTGGATGTCTCGTCATTTAGTCTATTATAATTTGGAAAAACTGTTTGGTGCCACGTTAAATATAAATTAAGACGAATGACGTCTACGTTCAGTTGTTATGTTTTTGTTTGTTAATAGCAAGATAGCAAGCCAAACATTATATCTACTTTTATTGCATACAGACGCGCAAAAACTCCATGTAATTTTTTTTTATTGGTTGTGGTTTGGGAGCCGCGTAGTATAGCGGCTCACTAAAAGAATACGACTACCAGTCCCACTCTACCCTTGGGTATCGTAAAAGGCGACTAACGGACTAAATACTGCACATACATCCAACAGCATAGAGCGGCGATGGGCTCACCACCTATCACGCTGAGCACGTGTGCAGTTGTAATTTGGTGAAACGTGGACTATGGCAGTGGACTGCTTCTGCGGTCCTCATTGTCTAGTCTCTGACTAACCCTTTGCCGGTAATTGACGAATCGAAAAAAAAACTTTTTATGTATTTTGTGACCTTTCGCTTGCTGTGTTTAGTATCCAATGCCGCCGTTCTCGCAAAATATTTTTTTTTCAATTTTCTTTGCTGATACTGTACCCGTCCTCTGCCAGTTGTAGACAACGCAGTTGCGATTGCAATTGTTGCAATTGGCGTACGTCTCCGCGAGTGCGCTGCCCACAGTCGTAGTACGTAACAGCGCTAACAGCGCGACAATGGCGCTATATTTAGCGGCACGCCCCCGCAAGCGCGCTGTACGCAACCAACACAATTTATATTTATTATTTTTGGTATGTTCAAAAATAAACAATGCTGTAATTGAACTTATAACTAATATAATAAGTAATTAATAACTATAAAATGGAAATGAAATATTGGTCAGATGCTTTTCAGCTTCATTTTAGTTATATTTTAGGTAGGTAAGTATATGTATTTTTTTGTTTCAATGTTTATTTTTGTAATTTAAACAAAAATCAATTATCTACTAACCCAACATTAATAAACGTCTATTGGTCTGGTGGTTAGATCTGAAAAACATTACTTTGATATTACTTTTATTGTTATCCTTTAGGTTTTTTATAGGGAAACACTTAATGACAAGTGATAAAAGTATAAAGTCTACTCCATGGAAGCACACTTCACCCGAATTCCCTAACCATTGTGAATCATCTACTTATATCATTTAAGAAACTAATATATCATATTAACTAACATTCGAAACATAAGTGAATGATCGTGGTATAAACAGTAGCAAGTCACAACGCTTACCTACCACCAATAAAAACTAGTAGGGGAGAGAGGGCTAGTTGTAACATTTTTTCCTTCTTTCGATGAAGTGACTAAACTATTAAGTATTTTTATTAATAAAGGCTTTAAAATGAGTAATCATATATTTGATATTTCCACAATAAGTTTTCCTAAATCTATAAGATTTTTTTATTTATAGCACTTTTTGTGGAAAAAGTCGCTTGTTACAACTTACCCCGTTCCTGGGGCAAGTTGTAACTAGGGTGGGGCAAGTAGTAACGTCATATTTAAACAACAGGTTTCATTATTTAAGGCTTATATTTATAAAATAAACAAACAAAAAATACAAAATTATATTTCTTACGCACTAATGAGGTGAATACTTATCGTTTTCTCTAACAACAATAGTCTATTTTGACTTATATAGCATATTTTAGGTTAATAATAAACTCAATCATCAGTGAAAATAATTTACACCAACAATCGACAAAATATTTTTGTTTATAACAATTCTTAATATTTTTGTATTTAACTTAACTATCACGATCAGTGTGGCAAGCTACGTGAGCTTCGGAAAATGAAAAGAAACTAATCGAACATTATATTTGATCAAAAGTTTAACGAAATGATCTCAATCAACTAACTTCTTTAGCCTTGGCTGCTTAACTAAACTTAACTAAACATATACCTATATCACAATAAACATGGCAAGATTGACTAACTTCTTATAAAAGTATAACAAATATAATAATAAATCAGTCGTCATCAGAGTCACAGTTAATAAAAATGTACGAAACAGGATCACCCACCTCATACACATTTAACGTGTGACTATAATTTACAGATCATACATTCGACCCAATCTTCTTTGCTTGATTTACTATATTCTTCTCCACAAATCAAACATGACTCTTCTTCTGAGTCGGAGTCTTCATTGAAAATTTTTTTCTTCACTTTATCAATATTGGTTTTCTCAGCTCTATTCAACTGCTTTACCTTTGCCCTTTCCTGTCCTTTGTTTTTTTGATTTAGCTTCTTCTGACTTCCTTTTGTAATTCCGCATCCCGCAATACAACAATGAACGTGACAAATAACATGTTAAGTATAACCATTAAAGTAATAGAGAATTAAAAAAACATTGATTGCAAGCTTAGGGCAATTGTTAACAGGTTACAACTTGCCCCAAAATTTTGTTACAACTAGCCTCAAACTGAAATTACTAACATTTTTGTTCATAAAAAAATATTTAATGGCTTGGGTTATGTGAAAGTAATATCATACGATTGTTTAATAAATGCATACCAACAATGAATATAAACATTTTGCAATTAGACACTGTTTAATCTTGAAATCAAATTTTACGAACTAATATTTTTTAGGTTACGTGACAAAAAAAGTACTACTGCTGACAACCGGTCGTGCCGCCCTCCCGCGCTGTATTGGCTGCGCTTACGTCGTAGGCCCTAACTTACAGAGCATATTGAGTTCAAAATCGAAACAAAATATTAGAAACCGACTGAGTTATGAAGCTGTTACTACTTACCCCCGTTACAACAAGCCCCTCCCTCCCCTACAACATCTTACCGTTTGAAATCACATTTTAAACCTCTTAGACACCGATGGTCACGCCCCGACCGCAGAGGAGAAAAACCTATTATTTTTTGTTGACAATAATTATAGTTGTAAACAATCATGCAGTTGAATTGTTTTAATGAGACAGGCACGTTTCAGAGTGTCGTGTCAAACGCAAGCTATATTTAAAGCGACGCCCGCCCCCGCGCGAGCTTCTTAAACGATCCACTTGTGTTTGTGTCATCTCTTCGTTGTTGACTCTTCTATTTCATTTTAATAATTGGCACATAATTAATAACATCTGCAACGTATTAGAGATCTGTCAATCAATATACAGGTTTCGTACTTTAACTATCGAGAGGTAGAGTTTCTCCCGTGTTCTTTTAGCAACAACACGTGTTGTGACTCCATTTGAACTCAATCTACCGCTACATTTGAACTCAATCTACCGTCGTAGTACTATTATTTATGTGTGTGTGTGTGTTACTGTGCTACCGAACAAAACTAAATAAAAAAAGCATCGCGGCCGAAACGTCAAGCAGTAAGTAGATATGTACTTACTTACAAAATTAAACGTGTTAGGTTCTGTTAGAACAGTTTTTTTATATTAGAAGGAGGCAAACGAGCAGGCGGGTCACCTGATGGAAAGCAATCACCGCCGCCCATGGACACCCACCCGCAAAACCAGAGGAGTCGCAGATGCGTTACCGATGCCGACCTTTAAGAAAGGAATAGGGTTAAGGAAGGAATGGAAATTGTGAGGGGGGGGGGGAGGGGCCTCCGGAACTCTCACTGGCCGGACGAAACACAACAGCACCAAGTGCCATTATTTCACGCCGGATATTCGTGACTAAACTAAATATAATTTTTAAATATATACTACTTCAAATTGGCTTAATGCTAAACGCAAAGCCATTAAATAAGATTATTAATAATAATAATCGAGAGGTAACAAAAAGTATTTACAAGGAGACCGCTTTTCTAATGCGCGTCCCACACTTTAATGCTAACACAAAAGATATTAAAGCATTATATAAAATATACTAGATCTACTTGTTTTTTTGTGGTTTTAACGTAGGTGTAAGATAAATATAGTGTGCGATGATCAACATTGTAGCTTTTGTGTGTCCCATTGAAACCTAGACTTGTTTTTGTTTGTTGCACTAACGACGCGGCGACGACGACGCCGGACGATGCCAAAAGGCGAAACAATTCGCAATCTTACTAGAATAATATAGATCAAACTTCAAATTTTCATATGTTTAAACTAAGTTGTAAATTCTATTCTCTCTGCTATTTAAGTCGATATTTCAGTAAATCAAAATTTTAAGTTAGGTCTATAAAGACTGCAAATTATTATTAACTAGCTGACCGCCCGCGACTTCGTCAGCGTTATCAGTGATTGATTACACATTCCAATTTCTATGATACTTCGTTTCAATTTCTATTTTCCAAAAAAATCTTTTTACACATGAGTGGTTTGTACACCGGTTTTCATGGAGTCGCCATCTCTGAGGTCCCGGGTTCGATCCCCGGTCCGGTCAATTTAGAAATTATTGTTTTTAGGGTCTGGGGGTTTTCTATGTATTTAAATATTTTAAGTATGTTTATCCGATGTCTAGAGTTTCATAACGAAGCTTTACTTGGGCTAGATAATTGATGTGAGAGTAGGAAAGGAGAATGACCTTTTTACTATAGGAGTTAGGCTAGTTTTTTAGCTAGCTAGCGTAACACAGCGCTTTAATAAAATAAATAGTAATCAATAGCAGCAACGCTCTGAATTATGGAGAAAAAATTACATTACAATATCATGCGGGAGTTTGAAGCTATCTTCATTTTTAGCTTAAGACTTTTTAGGTATTTTGAGGTTATGACAACTGTTATCGTATGACTATCAGTTCAGTTCAGCCTTTATTTATCACTTGACTCTTAACGCGGCGTTCTATAGAAAACCTTTTTTAACAGTAATCATTATAACTTAAGAGAACACTTTTGATATGTGAATGATTATAAGTTAGTTAACTGTGTTTTTATTATTATTAGTATTGACGTCAATAAGTGCCTGTAAAGGTTTACATTGAATAAATAATTTGACTTTGACTTTGATTAAGACGCAATAGATATCGAATAGGCTGGTTTGGTCATTCTCCTTTATTTATTTATCTTGACAATTATCGAACACAACAAAAAATAATGGTCCTCTTAGTGATGCATGCGCGTTCATGCATTTGGTATTAATTTTTATTTACATGTTTTATGTTATTCTATTTGATGCATAATAATAATCACGAAACAGAATAGAAACATGGCTATCGAGCGCAAAGGACTTTATGTTTTTCCATTTAACCCATTTATGATGTAACACGCAGTTAGATGCCTCCTACGTGCGGCCCATTATACGATGAAGATATGTCTCCTGTGCTAAGAATAGCGCATCGCCGACAAGCCCCCTCAATTATACTAGTGCTCAAACGGGTAGTCCAACTGCCATAGATTATGAATAAGTACTTCGTTTTCAGACACGACATCGCTTGGGGTAAAAATAACAAACAAATTAATGAGTTTTAATGAAAGTTTTGAATGAGAGTTTAAACGTTTTTTTTGCCTACTTCATACATTCATAAAGTTTCTGCACACAATCAGTCTGGTATTTACAGATACAATATCTGGGCAACGTGACATTTTCGGGTACCATCTTAGAGCATTAAACCAACATGCTCTAAGGGTACCTACCATACATGTTACAGTTCAATGGCGCATGGGGCGGCGCGAAGACCATGTCAGCGTTCATACAAAAATGGTAAATCCCTATTCTAATTACCTACTATTATGACCCTGTAAAGGCATATTATGTCATTTATTTATTTATTTTGTTTGTTCAGATAGGCACACTTACAGCAATACATAATAAATACACTTAGAAACTTATTACACATTAAAACACGCATTATATGTTTGCCACTTAAAAGTGTACACAACATTTAAAAGTAAGGCATGAAAATACTATAAACACTACTAAAATAACAATACCAAAATAAAATAACAAAACAATACAAGAACAAAAGCCTAGATGGATTTCAGCATCTTACGCTTAAACTGTTGACTAAGCGTAAGATGCTGAAATTCATTAACGAGGTCAAAGTCCAGTAATTTAACGTCCATATCTTCTAACGTCATTCCTTTAATAAAAAAACAAAATTCGCGGAAGGTTTAGCCGAGGTGCGATTATTTATTACCAGTTAAAAACTTTACCATACGTAAGTATGTATACCATACATAGATTCAGGACTATTATCCCTAAAGGGAAAGTCAGAGGCTAGGCGATGGGGACCGCGAAAGCAGTCCTCTGCCATAGTCCACGGCATAGCTCACCAAATTACAACTGCACATGTGCTTAGCGTGACAGGTGGTGAGCCCATCGCCGCTCTATGCTGTTGGATATATGTGCAGACTTTAGTCCGTTAGTCGCCTTCTACGACACCCAAGGAAAGAAAGGGGTTGGTAGTGCTCTTTTAGTGAGCCGCTATACCAAACGGCCTTAAAAATTAACCGGGTACTAAAAATGTATGCTACAAGAAAGTTATGCTTGAAAACATCCCCTCTCCTTACATCACTAAGTTTATTTGTACTGGCACCTCGAGACCAACCGTTAGGTTATGCAAGAAGTGCCAGACGTCCCTGCGCCAGTAAACTACTCGCGCAGGAAACCATCTGCTTTAGGTCTTGACGCCAAATCAGTGCCCGCCGCAGCGCGCTCTTCATTCGGTACTCATAAGACTAGTGTCTCGGGAGAGTATCCCCGTGAACACGTGTAGTTCACTGCCTATTGTCCAGATAGGTAGCCGGAGCTGTCGAGCTCGCTCACTTCTCGTTGCACGAAGGGCACAACTCGCAGTTGCCACTGCTAGGGTCATCGACTCTAAAGTCGACTCCCAAGTGTCCACCTTGGTAGCGGAGTAGTAAGCACACTCACTTCTCGGAACCCATCCGGGCGCCTAGCCAGTTCCCACGTCCTACGCGGCTGGCTGGACCGGAGGCTACGGCATCTAGGAGGCCGCCTCTACTAGTTATCCAGACTAGTACCGGAGATGTCAACACCAATGTCCAATGAGAACCACCGGACAAAGCTGCCAACTATAAGGGAAACTCACGTTCCCCGCAGGACTTTTCGCTTCTGGCCCCTCAGAGACCGCTACTAGGCCCCGCTCGCTGTGCACGAGTTTGGAAGTCCTGGCACACAATACCAGGACAGACGAACATTCCCAAGCTCTACAGCTAACCACGAGCCACTACGAGTCCAACCCACGTCCGGATCCCGCCGGAGGCGCCGGGCAAGGCACAACCAGCGGGGGGCTTGAACCGGAACCCCGTAGTACCCCTGAAAACACAACCGGACCCGTAGTTCCAGTTGCGATACCTTATCTATTGGGGTCGGTAGATAGGGGCATATGCATACATGCATGAAAACAGTCTGTCTGGTAGCTGAATAATCTTTGACTGCTGTCGCCTTTTGCGCCGGGCCCGCAGGAAGCGGTGCTGACGTGACGTGCCGCGCCGCCCGCCGGCCGCCGCCGACTCGATGCACTTTTGTGCAATTGTTGCTCAACTCAACTATACTATTACAAGATGAGGCAATGGGTACATCGAATACATAGTCAAGGAAGTTCCCGGTTGACCAGTTTTCGGCGATATTACTAAATAATATATTAAAATAAAAAAATATTAAAGTGAAACTAAAGTCGCACTTCCTAAACTGTAGTCATTAATGATCTCGTGTTGTATAGGATGCTAGTGTTAAAGTAATGTTTATTTTTGTTTTGTTTGAATTTGTTATTTATTTGATTTGATAATTTCTAATTTAATTGTTTCAATACTTACCTACTTCTTCATTTTTTTTATTTTTTTTGTAATTGTATTGACGTAGGCTTTAACTAGGTTGAAAGCGCTCACTATAAACCTCATATTATAGGTTTTCGAAGTGCTTCTTTAATTCGTATTTTTTTTTTGCATGTGTTGTTTTAAATTAATTAGATTACTAACAACCTTCTATTATATTGTACTACTAACCGATATGGATTAATCCGAAATAAATGGTTTTATGTTATTATTATTATGTTGGTAAATAAATGAAAAAAAAATGGAGAATATTGCCCAAAACATCATGTCCGTTTCCCGGAGCGGTTAAAAGTACATATAGTATAGTACGGTAGATTGAAATAAAATGAAATCTCAAAACACGTGTTGTTGCGAAAAGAACAAGGGAGAAATTCTGATTTTTAATTAGATGTAAGTGACATAAGTAATGATACCACTAAACGGCAAATAAAAAAAAGTGTTGTACCTACCCTTACTCAAACGAAGTTCAATTGTTCATTCAATTTCGCTTTTTGGTAAGTGTTTAAAGTTGGTAAATAAATAAAAAAAAATTGAGAATATTGCCCAAAAGTGGTGTAGCGGAAACTTTCTCGACTGTACATCATGTCCGTTTCCCGGAGCGGTAGGCAGCAAGCCAGCAACCAAAGCTTTCCATTTGCTACATCCTGACAACAGGGCCCTGATTATGTATCGCAATCTATAGATTCCACACCTAAACCTTACCACGCACAAACGTCAAACGCATACGTTTTTGGGAAGATATCGTAACTTTTTAAGGAATTAACGTGGTTTTGAAACAAGGAATCGTTACAGAATAAGGGCCCAAAGCAAAATATCTGCTTCGTGATTTTGACCCATATTTGGTTCATTTACTCTCTTAACGTTCTTCATACATGTGTTAGTCATGAAATATCCTTAAGCATTATTAAACTGTTCATATCACTTTACAAATACATCATTCTCATCAGCTTATAAACGTCCCACTACTAGGCACAAGCCTCCCACATGAGCACTAGGGGATATTGGGCCATAACCCACAACGCTGGCCCGATGCGGTTTGGTGGGTCTAAACGACTGCCATATTAATCTATTTTCAAAAACTTAAGATTTTTAAAGACTACTTACTCGGCCATTTGTTAAGTCCGACAAAGTCTAATCTGCTTGCTTAGCTTCACGATCGTAACCACAATTATTGTTCTGTGATCTTTACTCAAACACGGCCGCTGCTTCTGCATAAACGAACTCTTTCTCATAAAAACTCCAGACTACTAAAAACATATATTTTTTAACTATAAAAATATTATTTCTGTCGCTATAATATTACTGTTAAAGTTGTAAAATTATAATAGCACTAGAGAATACAAGTACGAGTATGACGAAAACAAGGTCAAGGCACCGGAAGATGAATTCGCAACGCAAACCTACTAAAAAAATACCGTCGGAATGGTCACGTTACGCTTGCATTTTGAAACATTCCGATAAAAATTGCCTACAGAGTGACAATATTTTCACACCAAAAAGCTTCGATCATGATGAAAGTTGAAAAGAAATATGTATTTTAGTATATACTTTTTTTCAAATACTTATGTATTTTATTCTGATGTTCCGAACTTTTTCTGGGTAGTGGGTTTTTTTACTGTGATGCTTGCGAAGACATAGAACCTTTAAACTATAACTTGTTGATCCGATTTTAGTGTACAATTTTACACAATTGCAAAGTAAACACGAGCTTGTGGCGCCGCGCGCCGCTCTGCAGAAAATGTCGGAACTAACCGCTTCAGTGCGATTTCCCGCTCGTTCTGAAACTTATACAGTTTACGCTACAGTAATTAGATGGCGCGATGTTCTAATATTTGTTTTAAACTATTAATGTTTTGTATTCATTATTATAATTATATATTCTGCTGTAATAGGATTTCTAATACCTTATTAAGTAACAAGCAGTCAAATGAAAGTGAAACAATTGAAATTCCGGTCATTTACTAAGGTACCTACGAGTACCTGTTTGCTCTTCAAGTGTCGTCTTCTGCATGGCGGTCACAGTGCATCGACGACTCAGCGGCCATCTTCATTAATTGTCTAATTGGGTCGCCTAAATTGTTACGTCCCCGTGGTACCATAGACAAGAACCTTTGAATGAAATCGTTAACATTTTATCACTTAAACTTACTGTGAATGTGTTGATCGTGTCATGTCCAAATATAGAGGACTCAAAGAAACCCTGTACACATTGAGATAAACAAAGATGACACCTAAAATAATAAACCATGTGCACACATTTGTCTAGGCGAAAAGCTACATTTTACAGTCTCTCAGTAACTTATATAAATATTGCTCCCAACATTGTATCGACCGTTACCCCAGTTCCACGATTTGAATAGCTAGCTCATAACACCGCAACCAATATGATGTTCGTCGTCAAATACATTCTGGAACAATGTGACGTCCGCTGAGTTTCTAGGCCGTAACAATTAAAGGGCAAACATAGTTACGATCCACGCAGGTACACGTACAGTTCGCGGTCGACCACTTACGGGCGATCTTCGCTTGCTCTCCATTCCGACCGCGCCTACGATCCGTACCGTGCGCGTAGATAGTGTACAAGCGAATATCGCCGCAATGTGGTCGACCGGTTCCGCGACTGTACGTGACGCGCGCCCGGAACGTCTCAGACGAAGGGAGCACTTAACGTTGTTTCCTGTTACTTTCTTAATGTGTTGAAATCGAATTGACGAACTAATGCATTTTGTACTTGTTTATCTATATTACGCCTTATTGGTTGGTGGCCAAGCGATATATATATATATATATACACCGAGATTTTGTATTGGTTTTGGAGCCGAAACCCTGTTCATGTTTAACATCAGTAGAAGCTATTTAGCTTGTAAAACTAAAAATATCAGCATAAAGAAATCATTAAAAAAATATCAATAAATAATTTAAGAACCCTTAGTACCGGACGATCTTACAAAAGTCAACGACCGAGGCGCTTCAAACGCGCCATCTTACTATGTGAACTAGAACGTTACTATGTGTTTTCGACAAAAAGTCACTTTTACAACTTTTTTATCTTTGCTCGTAAATCGATTATTAATTCTTAAATAGGTACAACACTTTATTTGTATTATAACGTTTTCGGCTCCAAAACCAGTGAAAAATCTCGGTGTATATAATATAAGATATTTATTTATTGTCTCTCTTAAACGATTACTTAAAGTTGATTGAAGTTTGAGAACCTACTTTTAAGTATCTATTTAGATACTTGCTTCAGGAAATCTCGCTCCTTCATAAAATATTGATCTTAGATATACTCTAATTTTTAAATGTACTAGAGTGACATTAGTAATTATTTTTTTCTCTTAAATAATGGCTTTTAGCACATTTAGCCAGTGTCAAGTTTTTAATAGTAGGGTAAGATGGGGGATGCCGGTCAGTGGGCAATGCCGGTCACATCAAAATCTAATACTTCTAAAGATATTAAACAAACGATACGATGGAGATATCCATCTAGTATATACCTGAGTAAACTAATTTACGAAACGCCGCCATGTTTCTTTGTGAGATGTGAGTTTGACAGCTGATTCAAGTTTCGGACGCACTTATTTATTTATTTATTTATTTATTTATTTATTTATTTATTTATTTATGGAAAAAGGTACACCAACAGTATACCTATGAAGCATTAAACAAAACATTACTTATACAAATTAATACTTATACATATACCTATTAAAATTAATTAATTACAAACTTGATTAAAAAAAACTTTAAAATATCTGATAGAGGTAAGTTTTAAGTGATTAAACCATCCAATATTTTTGTACAAGTCATTTATTACATATGTTTTAGTGTAACATAAGTGCTTGTTGGATTTTATGTCTATTAATAATAGTAATCTAGTAGTAATAATAATAATGACTAGTAATACTAATATAGTTGACCGCCATTACCCGCAGGTTACGTGTACTGAAAGGTTTTAAAAAATACCAAACAATTACAAAAGCTTAATATATTGAAAGAATGTATCTTAGACAACTTAAGTCCACTAAATAAGCTATGTAAAAAGTCTGTTACTTTTACCGTAAGTCCTTCAAGTACGAAGATGCTCGGTATGGATATCCGCTGCGATCTGAACCAAAAGGACTACATCGAAACCGTGATTAAAAATGCCTCACGTAAACTCGGTGTCCTGAACAAGGTGCGGCGATTCTTCACGCCTGATCAGTTGTGTCTATTATACAAGACACAGGTGCGGTCTTGCGTGGAGTATTGCTCTCACCTTTGGGACGGCTCCGCAAAGTACTTTCTCGATGCCTTGGACAGATTGCAGCGCTGCGCTGTGCGCATTATCGGCAATGCAGAGGTCACTAAAACTCTCGAGCCTTTGCAATTGCGTAGAGATATTGCGTCACTCAGCGTCTTTTACCGTTTATACCATGGCGAGTGCTCTGAAGAACTCTTTGACCTCATCCCTCCCTCTCCCTTCCTCCATAGACGTACGCGTGCTGCTCTCCGGAGTCACCAATTTACAGTCTCTAACATTCCATCACGCACAAAGAAATTTGGTGACTCGTTTCTTTGTCGCACTTCCAAAAGATGGAATAGTCTACCAGCACACGTATTCCCTCCTACCATACCCTATGTCATAACATAGGGTCCTTCAAACGAGGCGTGAAGAAGCACTTTGTGGGCCGGCAGAGTGAGGATGACTGATGCTACGTCTCTTACGCTGCACCAGTTGTCCTCGCGCCTGGACCTCATTTCCACTTAACATCAGGTGGAGTGGGGTCATTTGCCGGGCTTAGTATAAAAAAAAAGAAAAGATATTTCGTTTACTGCTTAAGTGACCGCCATTCCCCATCTTACCTAATTATTATTTTCTTTACATTAAGTGGACGTTAATGTAATGAGTGATAACGAACGTTTAATGGTAAATGATTTTCCCCCAAATCCCTCGAGATTCAATAAAGCTGTGGGAATTTATTGAGATCTCACACGGACTTCTTGAGAGAATTTGAAAAGTGATGTTGCGCTGTTTTGTTTTATTTGCTAACACTCATGCACGTTCACGAACACTTAACAGTAAATAACCCACCATTATTTCACATTAATATTCGACAAAACACAAATTATAGAAATAAAACAAAACTGCAGACATGACGCTTCACTTTCCCGCCAAGAAGTCCGACATTAGTAATGATACCACTTAACGGCAAATAAAAAATAGTGTTGTACCCTTACTCAAACGAAGTTCAATCGCTTATTGGTTAATGCAAAACACTCGAACTACGTTATCTTGATATAGAACTTACATTTACAAGTAACATTTAAAAAAAGTAAGATTTTTCGATAATAATTATTTATTAATTTCAATCTCCAATATGACAGGTTATCAAATTTTGTACAAAGTTTAATAAAGTTATAATGATCTTTTTTTGAATTAAATAGTATTGTTGATTGAGTTAGGCTCTTGGTTGTCACACACACAATATTAGAGGTAGCTAATCATGGACTAGCATTTTAGCAGTCCCTAAACGTCCCTAAACCTTTCAGTAAAATAAAAAGTAGGCTGAAAAAAGAAGCATCTAGATGTTAATATTATGTCGTAATAGGTTACATAATTACCAGACTTTGGACAAAATTCAAGTTTGATTTTTGCGAAAGTAAACCGTTCTTTAATAACATTTCTTCAGCATAATTTCATATTGTGTTTAATGTTAACGTAAATAAATCACTAATTAGGAAAAAAACATATTATTAATAATAACTTTTGCGCATCTTAAATGATCGATGAAACTTGAAAACAATATTTATTTACTGACGTAAATGGAAAACTCTCCTCGGAAGTGTTTGCAAACATTCGTATTTTGTTGATCGTGCAGATTTTCGGCTCACCTATAAGTAAGTTAGTGCGCAACGCACATTGACTGAATAAAACAAACAAAAACGCAAACTCATATAATAATTATGGTGACGTGAGACAAATAGACAAACCCAACTCGACACAGTCTATTTCTTTTGTTTGGTTCATACAGAGTAAAACTAAATCTCAATAATAAATCCATTAATATTTTTTGCGTCAATAACGCTGAAAATTATACTTTAAGATAATCAAACGTTGAATAAAATTTACTACCACAGGTGGTTTCCCACCGTTGCAATACCTTAGACTACTGATTTTTTAAACACTAGACTTGTGATCTTTGATAAATGGCCTATGGCTTATGCCCTTTTATGAAAACACATCCCTAAAAAGTATTTTTTGCTAATTTTTATAGCGCATTATTGTGTTTTACGTCAGCCGCAGAAACCTAAGATAAACATCGCACTTTAATCACGCAAGGTATTGGATAAACTGCGTGTTAATGACTGTTATGTCTGATCACAACAAACCAGTTTTTACAAAAAGAATACGCCTCACTTCAGACATAAGGTCTGCAGTGACGATGAGCGGTTACCGTAGACTCTGGACGTTAGCGACACTAGAGGTATCATTCACGTTTTGCAGACCCTGTACCTGTGTGTCAAAATTTTTTATGCTTTTCCCATGCTATATGCCATTGAGATTAAGGAATCTCTTATTATATTAAGGAATATTATTAGATTATTATTACATTCAGAAATATCTAATTAATTTAAAAGGTTAAATGAAAGAAATACGTAAATATTTTAAAAATGTAAAATGGTTAACTACCAGCTATCAGATGCTACCAGTGAATTCCCTGGCTGCTAGTACACCGCATTTTTCCACTCGCCACGCTGCTTTTTAAAAGGGCAGGGTTTGGGGGTTAAAGTCACTCGCGTCAGTAGGTTTACCCTTGAGACCCTACACACGCGACCCCTGGGTGGTGTTAAATGAGTGCCTTAGTGGTAGAGGCACACTGCGTTGCAGCACGAATTAGGGCAGCTCTCGAATAGCACCGGTTGCTATTGTGTTTCGTCCGGTGAGTGAAAGTATTCCCATCTGTCCCCCCTTCGCCCCTCACAATTCTTATACTCCTTCCTTAAAGATCCTACTTCTTCAAAGCCGGCAAAGCATTTGCGACTCCTCTGGTTTTTGGTGTCCATGGGCGGCGGTGATTACTTTCTATCAAGTGACCCGCCTGCTCGTTTGCTTCTTTTTTACATTGCAAAAAAACGCTTGCGTTACAAAACTGCGTTGACGCGCCTCAGTGCGCGTCGCCCCGCGCGTATGTGCGCCGCGCTTCCCGCCCGCCGCACTGCACTCCAGTCGCTCCAGGCACTAGGTCGCCTGACCAGTGACACCGGTTGACTCCTCACTTCACCTGATCGCGCAACTTTGAGTCTCTTTCGAGTTCTAATCATGGCGGAGACAGACGAGAAAGGATTGCACGTGAGTGTTTTGCTTTCCCTTCAAATTGTAGTTTGTTTTAATTATCGCTATTTCTGGAATCGGGTCAAAGTTTCAAACTCCTGAAAAAGTTGGATTTAAGTCCTTTATTTAACGAAGGTTTTTAACTTAATTAAAAGGAATGAATATATATTTATTAAAAAGTCATACGTAACTTTTTATGAACTTCTTGAAACATAAAAATGGTTTCTGTTGGAGATAGTTGGTGTTGGGTTTGTGATTGTTGGTATCTTACTCGCACATTCATCTATCTGGCTATTGCAAGTAAACACTCAATATTTATGAAACGATTATGTGGGTTACTGATTTATAGCATATATCCCAAAATAGCTTTAATCTTAAAGTTCAATGTCGACGGCGGCGCGGCGGAGACTTTGGGCTCGATTTGTAGTTTTTTAGGATGCTGTTCGCAAGCAGCTTTTATTTTCATAACATCCCATCTATTAAAATTTTGGAATAGTAAAAGTGACATAAAACAATAATAGTGATAAAAAGTGATTTGATTATCCTATCTAAAAGGTATTACTACTACTGTACTATTAAGCCTGGCTTGTCCCATTGCTGGGCAAAGTACTCCCTACCCTCTTTCCACCTTCCACGGTTCAGGGCTATTAAGATATTGTCAATTAATAATATTAACATGATAAATACTAATTAAATTCTACCAAATATGAAGATATCAATAAAATTACTTTATTAAGGCCTCAGAGTCAGTAACGCGCCCGTTGTAACAGTAGGCTTACTCTTGAAATACAATTGCATTAATCAATTTCCAATCACAAATCTAAAAAATGTCAAATGGTACTTTTGTAAGCGACACATTGGAATTAAATTGCGTGGAAATTGATTGAACAAATAATTATCGAGATGGCGTTCCGGAATTATCTTGACTTATCCCGATATCGATACATATAAATCGCATTGGAATTGTATTAAGATTGAGATTGCGTTCAAGAGTAACTCCCCAGGGTGTTACACGTGTCTATGAGAACAATATCAAACCAGATAAATTGGAGAAGGAGGCATAATCTAAGCATCTGCGTCTCCCTGGAACAGTGGTGTAGAAAATGAGCTTCTACAGACTACGGTGACCGCTCTTCAGACGGTTGCGTGCAGATGCATCGAATACCTGATAGAATCTTTTTTGACGGTTATTACGTGAGATCTTGAAGTACATTTAATACTTTGCGTTGAAGTTTGAATTAAAGTTTTCTTCTTGCAAGTCTTGTGAATTCTCCCAACATTTAATAACCTGTTGATGTGTTTACAGATTCAATAATTCAATCATTTTTAGTGTCTTTACTGTAAAAGGCACGTAGGTATTTAAGTCACGAACTTTTACATGTTTTTTAATCACATTAGAGGCCATTTCACTAACAACTAGTATGTATTTAGTAATTTTACTGGTCCTCTTTTGTTCTTTTAAATGTTTAAGGTTTAAATATATGATAAAAACACTTAAATATATGATTTACTAATAACCTGTAGGTAAAAAATGTACTTACATTGAAAATAATGAGGAAAAAAAAATCAAAATATGGACAAACATAAAATAAAAAGTACTTAACTAATAAATATCCTATTTTATTAGCTTAGACATTTTATTTTAATAAGTAAATGATGAAACAAATAAACAAGTTTTACATTTCAAAACGCGGTTTGTTTTGTTTAATTAAGTTATGAGAACATAAGTAACATACGTAATAAAAACCCTACATAGCCAAAGCCCATTCTCGTTTAAAGCAACGCAACGTACGGAAAATCAATCGTTATTTTACTCCTAAATAAATCTTCACACTGGAGAGAAAATCCAACTCTTCACAAACTAAATCCCGATAAAAGTGACGCGACGCAACTCCCGAATCAGCTCCATTGTGTTAATATTTGGTCAGCGTGCCGCCAATCCATGGATCGAATACGGAACCCCGAATTATCTGGAACCTCTGACCTTTGTCGACCTACATCGCCCTTCTATTTCCGCTACGGATTTGCATCTGTATGAAAATAAAAAAGGTCTATTTTTTATTAAGGGATGAATGTTCTTTTTATCTTATCTGAGATAGGCGCTCTTCGCGAGACTCTTTGAAGTGTTCCAACCTTTACATATTCAATGTAGTAATAAAAATAGAATTATGATACAACGTAAACTTAAAAAAACTTACCATATTGGGTCAGCGCGGTGGCTTATGGCCCAATCTTCCAAGGCCTGGACCTGATGATGATGATGAAACTTAACAGAGAATACTTTGTGCACAGCTTTTTAATTTTCAGAAAGAAGTCGTAGAAACGAAGACACAATTTTTTTGTAAGTCGATTAAAGGAGCTGTGGTTGTACAAAGTCCCTGAAGGATGTACTACTACGTTAAAGAAAGGAAGTGAAAAAGTACCAACAGACTTCGATTCTGCTAGCAATTACTTCAGGACCCGCCCTATCCGTCTGCGTAACTCACACGGGGTGCTCTGTTAGATAGCTAATGAGATCCAAATAGGGTTAGGCATACAGCTTTCTCTAATTAGAAACTTGGAAAGAAAAATACTCAGACTATAACAAAAGAAATCACTATTCAACTGAACTACATAGATAAAAATAATTAATAAGATACTGGTGACTTATTTTATAAGCCTTTGTGTCATCCTTTGTAGCAGTAAATAAGGTCATATAACAGTGCAGTCGCTATTTGGTGAAAAGTGGACTATTAATGGTAGAGGACTGCTTTTGCTGTCCTCATTGTGTAGTCTCTGACTAACCCTTCGGGGATAACTTGGTTCAATAAATCCTGAGACTAAATACCAAAAAAGAGTTTTTAATATATGCGCCATCTCCAAGTAAGTCTCGGGACTTATTGAACGATCTAGTAGGTAGCGTTTTTGTGAACAGGGCAGCCGTCCTCATAGGCTGAAATAAATTAATCCTAAACAAGAATACTTCACCATCAGTCTAAAATCGTCCTACTGTTGTGGGACAGGCTTTCCCACGGGGACAACGGCAAATGGGGCCGTAACCCTTCATGCTGGCCTAATGCGTGTTGGTGGGTTAACAAATACTAATTATTACATATTGTTATTATAAAGTAAAGTCGCCGTTATTCTCTGTCTGTGGCACCGCACTATTCTCCGAAGCCACGCAATGGATTTTATGCGGTTTTCAATAAAAGATAGAGCGTTAACTGAGGATGGTTTTTGTTTATATTTGACGACCTCCTTGGTCGAGTGGTTTGTACACCGGTTTTCATGGTGTCGCAATCTCTGAGGTACCGGGTTCGATCCCTGGTCGGGTCAATTTAGAGAAAAACTGTTTTTCTAAATTGATTTCGGGTCAGGATGTTTTTTCTATGTTTATGTATATTTATCCGTTATCTTACCATATAAACGAGTTTAACAAGAATACTCATGTTGGTCTAGATAATTGGAGTGAGCGTAAACAAAATTTATTTATTTTTTATTTTATTTTATATTTTGTAGATATATTTTTTAAATGGCTGCAGTATGACGGTCTTTCTAAGTTAGCGTGGACGAAGGCGCGGGCGGGCCGCTAGTGTACCTATAAGAACACAGTTGTCGTAAAACCAGACATAATAGAGATTTAATTGTTATTAACCTCTAGAAGTTTTCGTGACAGAGAATGGGATAAGGCACAGCCCTAGGTCGCACACAGGGCTGATTCCGTCGCTGCGGCCACGAGCTCATCAAGGGATTGATTGAAACCTTATTAGTTTGGGTCGCGGCGAACGCTCCGCAATCGATACCACTCTCGCCTACACTTATAAAACATGCTTGCTGGCCCGTAACGAATTATATTTATACTATTTATTTCGGTCGGATTCCCATATATCCCAAAGGTTCTATTCCCAGCTCGAGCAAAGTGTGTATTCGGATTTTTTTGCTGCATAGCCTGGGTTTGTGATCACTTAGCCGCACTTGGCAAGCGTGGTGATTAAGGGTGGATTCGACGAAACTGGAATAAGACTTACTACGAGATTAGTCTATACAAATTCGGCGTTTAATCTAGGTATAAGACCTTATTCCAGTTTGGTCGAATCCACCCTAAGTGGGGTTAGGCGGTCAGCAAAAATTTTAATGTTGCGCGTGGCCTCGCGGGTGTTGTGCAGTGCGGGGTCCGCGGTAATTAGGAAACGCCATTCACATTTTTATCAAAAAGTTAATAAAAATGTTTAGTTTTTTGAAAATCCAAAACAGTCAAGAAATTGAAAAGGTAAATACCTGTATGTCTAGAATTTTTCACACAACACACGGTCGTAATGTGCAATTATATGAAATTTTAGAGGTAACTTCAGGATTTTTTTCCTATCGAGCCAAATGTTTCCAATCGTGTTTTGGCTTCGTTCATCCCCTCACACATACGCTCTGTAATACACATTAAAAATTACAGTGAGATATATCTAATATATTTTGAATAACAGTTAATAGAACAGCCAATTTTTCTTTTTTCACCGCCTAAGGCCCTTTAAGGCAATACTCATTAATTGTGCGTCTGGTCGTTACGTTCCATAAAACATGGTTGAGTGCAGCGATGGCTGATTCCGTTCCAGTACTGATGCACGTTCCACTACTGATGCAGGTGTTGCTCTAATAAAACATATATTTGATGCCTGGGTGAAGTCTCAAAACGCTCTTGGAGTTTTCTACGACCTGTCCAAGTCTTTCGATTACGTTGAGCACCGGTTTTCTTGCTTTTGTTGGAGTTGGTCGAGTGTGTCATGCTCTCTCAAAGTGTCTCTGCGGTAGTGGCATGTGCGTCGGGTCGTTATGTTCCCTAAAAGATGGTCTAGCGAAGCAATGGCTGATTCACATTCACATGTCATACTCGTGAACGGGTGCCGCCTGTGGAGACTGGTCTACTCTTGCTATCATATTTTTATTAGTAATATTTAGTAGTCTTTCTTTTTCTTTTTCAAAGATACTGTAAGAAATTGTTTATTTTATTTTAAATTAAGCAAAAGCCACACATAAACTACCGTACTTTGACGCTGTAAAAGAAAGGGAGAAAAGAAATCCCCTTGCTGAGTTTCTTGCTGGTTCTTCTTAGTACAAGGCTCCCGCCCCATAGTAAACTTACGAACCGATGCACAGTGTTCCCAAAGACGTTGTGATGGAACATTTTTTACTGACCCCGAAATGGGACGTAGTTAGCTATGCTGATCAAATGACTAGAAGTAACCCCGGGTCAAAAATGGACAGTTTCGAGAAAAAAATTCTTAAAGTGGGCTGTATAGGAGGGGTGAAAAAAAAAGAATAATTGTAATATATTATAAGTGTTGTGATACTAAATTATGGTTCTTAAAACTAGTCATAAAATGGAAATTGTTTTTAACTTTGAAGACTTTTGAAAATAAGTAATTTTTGAATTATTTTATTTTTTTAAAAAGTGGTCACGTAATTTTTTTGCAAGTAATACTTATGCTTTGTACCTACCTACAGATATTCGCGATTTTAACTTTAATAACTTTAGCGCGAGAAGACGTAAATGATTTTTAAACGAATAGCTAAAATAACTTCCGTGCAAATTTGCTATGAAAAATTTAGCAGGCGCTTAACAAAAAATTATTAAAATCGTGAATATCCCAAATTAGACGAAAGATCCTTATTTTTTTAGTAGGTAGATACAAAGCTTAAGTATTACTTGCAAATAAAAATTACGTGCGCCAACTCACGACTTTTAATAAAAAAAATATAATAAAAAAATCTGTTTTTCAAAAATCTTTAAAGTTAAAAACAATTTCCTTTTTATAACTGGTCTAAAAGAACCATAATTTAGTAGCACGAAATACAATAAATAATTTTTTCTATAAGAACTAAAAACAAAAAAAATATAACAGTTTTCTGTTTTTTCACTCCTCCTAAACAGCCAACTTTAAGAATTTTTTTCTCGAAAACTATCCATATTTGATCCGGGTTACTTCGAGTCATTTGATAAGCATAGCTAATTACGTCCATTTTCAGGGTCAGTAAAAAATGTTCCCTCCCAACGTCTCTGGGAACACTGTGCGATGGCATAGCGACATTCATAAAGTGCTCAATTATTGTAGCCTAAATTGAATAAATAATTTTGAATTGAATTGAATTGAAGCGATGAATTGATTTTAATGATAGATGCCTTTGCCCTGCAGTGGGATATTACTTTAATGGCTGTACTTTACTTGTTACTAATTATTTGGGCACGCATTTATTTCTGCAACGCACGTGTGATATTTCTGTGTGTTGCAAACATAGGATAGTGTCATGATGACTGTTTACCACCAGGCGGACCATATGCCTGATTTCCAACTTAAAAAACTTTTGTTTTTTAAATGAGTTACTTAGGGTATGCGAATGATGCCTTTAATAAGTAGTGGCTAATCCTCGTCTAAATATTTGTTTTTAATTGAAAATTCAATTCAATCAAAATTAAATCATACCTATACGATTAATAAACGAAGGAACCACAGACGGCCAGCAGTGTAAGGTAATTCTTTATATTTCTTTGATCTGAAGGTGAAAGAAAGTGAGTAACCCTACAGGCGGCGTCCCACGGCCCGTCTGAAGACAGGCCGCGACAGGACAGGCCGCACCAGGGCCCTTATTCTGTAACGATTCCTTGTTTCAAAACCACGTCAATTCCTTAAAAAGTTACGATATCTTCCCAAAAACGTATGCGTTTGACGTTTGTGCGCGGTAAGGTTTAGGTGTGGAATCTATAGATTGCAATACAGAATCAGGGCCCAGGCCGACTCGCGCCGTGGAAACGTTTTATTGCCAGTATTGCCACGTCTGGCGCGGCCTGTCTGCAAACGGGCCGTGGGACCGGTAATGCCTGGCGCGGCCTGGCGCGGAGAGCCACAGCGTGAGTCGGCCTGGTGCGGCCTCTCTAGTCGCTCTGGTTTATTTTTGTAAATATATAAAAAATCAAATGTAATTTCATTCGCCACGGCAGGTTTCATCGGATGCGACGATTCCCACGGCCTGTTGGCCAGGTCGGGCGCGCTTTGGTCTGCCAAAAATCAGGCTATGGGACCGCGGCTTACGAAAGTGTTTGCACCTATTATCATAATAACCGTAATGTAAATTACTCTCCTAAACCGCTGAGCTTTGATTATTTTGTATGAGCTTTGCATGGTAATAGGCTTTTATAAAAATGTAATTAAACAGCATTATTTAAAATTGGAATGACACAATTAAGATATTTGATTACAGATTTGTAACGTAACCCAATTCGTAACTGGTCTGTCACGAAGACTCCTAGAGGTTGCTAAAATTGAATTTGTATTGTGTACGGTATTACGACGGCTGACTCTATCTAAGTAACTGATTGTGATCTGAATAGGATTGAAGCACTATTTAGCATTATATAAAGGAGTGTGCAAATAGATAATTACAATTTACAAGAATAAGCGTAAGTACCTAGTATTGAATGATGCAGCGAGTGGGCAGGCGGCAATCGGCCTGTCCATTCCGTGTATCCCGCTGCATTGTTGGAGTGGTTCGCTTCGCTGGGCCCACTTACCAATTTTGACTTTTATCGAGCGGCTCCGGAAATAATCGGCGAAGTCTCGGTTAGTTGAATAATAGAACGGATGAGAGTTATAGATTTAACGGCTATAGATAGAAGAGTGGAAAACGAACGAAATTTTCAATGTCGAAAATAATGATTGCTTGGAGGTGTAGCAAACAGTAGGTAATCTTAAGTTTGAAACCCATGAGTGCGACAGTGCGGGTTCGAAACGATCAAGGCACAAAAATTAGATCAGGACCTATTTCTCGGTTTTGTTAATTTTTAAATGACTAGAGGCCGGCTCGCGACTTCGTCCGCGTGAACTTCATTGGCGTGAACACGTCATATCCCGTGACGAATTTTTAGAAATTTTCGTTCATACTAACCGTGCCCTGACAATTACAAACACAACAAAAAGACAATCAACCAAATAGGGTGCAGCCGTTCGAAAGCGATGCGTAAACATGTATTAATTGTCACAACACAAAAATCAATTACCACGAAAAAAAAAATATATAGATAAACATAATATATTGGTTGATGGTTCAGGCTGTTGCTAATAGATAAGGAGCAATATCAGATTAGCTTTTTCAGCTAAACCACTCGTTACTTATTTGTAGATATATTTGATTCAAAATATCATAACGAATGGCAAGATCGCAAACACCATCGCCGCTGCGCCATCGAGCTCCCTAAGAAATAATGAAATTAGAGTTAGGTACATATAAATTCAAAAATGTTTGTAGCATTGTACTAAACGACCTGTTATTGGTAATTCTAGACTGCTGACGTCATCATCGTCAAGCAGCTCTGAATGTAGGGTGGGTGTTTAATGAATGTCTGCTTAACTAGTACCTACTACTACTCTTTAAGCCTAGGTCACCGTAACCGCTGTTCGGCCCACAACGCAAATGCCGGTAATAATCTTGATTTCGTTTTAACCGCCTCTGTGGTCTAGTGGCTAAGACCCAGGGGCACGGGTTATGTTTGTGTACCTACTTGGTTTAGTTGGTGGTAGAGCTTGTTAAGTCCGCCTGGCTAGCTACCACAATCTTATCTAAGTCTGGCGCCATAATAACAATGTTAATGGCATTAATGTGTTCCAAGTTTTTAGAGATGAGATAGTCTATTCCTCAGTGGCTGAGTATTCCGGGTGAAGCACGCTTTCACTTTCGGCCTTATCGTCACTTGCCATCAAGTGAGGAAGGACAAGAGTAGGGTTGTTGAGGATGTGGTTATGAGCAAAAGGAAGAGGAAGAGGAATTGTATAGCACAAAGAAAGAGGATGCGGATTAGGATGCGAAAAATTTATTTATGAGGAAGGGGATGCGGATGCGGATGAGGAAGAGTAAGAAAAATAAAGTGTGATGAAACAGGCACATTATTAAGTGTATTTTATCACACTCTCCGTTTTACTTTTAGTTATTAATAAAAACAAAGTACTTACCTACGTAGTATTTTATTTATTTGTTTTTTATTTGTTGCCGGCCTGAGATTTCGCGCGCAATTTAAATTCCCATTAATTTCTCTTAATTTATGAGGAAGCGATAGCAGAAGAGGAATTTTTAACTTTCATTAATGGGGAAGCGATAGCGGTAGGGGAACGTAATAATTGCGGAACTTCCGCACAATAACATATAAACCTTACGTACTAGTGATAAACATTTCTCACTGTGCCACCAACAACATTATTAACCAACCAAATATTTATTTTAAGTAACTGCGTGAGGAATGATAGTGTAAGTAAGTATGTATAGTATAAAAAGAATTGCTAAATAGGTAACATTAATAAAAAAATCAGGTTACAAGAAGTACTTTTATATATATACAAGTTGTCTTTTAAATGTACCAATTCGTGTAGCAAACATATCTATGTTATTGAAGTTCATATTAAAAGAATTAAAGATTCTATTTAAGGGCGATCTACTTGTGTTTATTTGCGTTGCTGTAGGCTATAACGCTATGCTAAATCTTGGCTCGATACACAAACACGTTAAAAATATTTGATTATAATATGTACACATAAAAGTATTTCAAGCAAATCTAGTAAACTCCTACTTCGTGATATATATCTTTACTAGAATCAATTGTTACTCGAAATGTAAACTTATTTTTCTTTACAGTTAAAGTTTTTCATTGCCATTTGAGTTAAAGCTTATCATTTTAATGCTAATTGTGCAAATTTTTTTATTGATTGTACTGGAGGGATCGGCAAATTATGGTCCCGCTTAGTGTGAGGCTAAGCCTTCGTGGGCCCTACCGTCACCTCTTAAAAGCAGTACCTACAGTACTTTAATCTGACTATGTAAATTCCCATATGAAATTTGCAAATTAGCAGGGGGTTAGGAGTATACGTGTCATATCGTCGCGGAGACATCGGCTGGCAATATAATGAGCTGTGCATTTCGCCGAAACTTTTTAAATCTCAAAGACTTGGAGTTTCTTAAAATAGGTAAGTTGTTTACAAACAACGCGCGAGTTATGCGGCTTCGGTGTGGCTGTGCGGATTAGCTCCGGCACTGGAGAGGAACAATCAATTTGTATTCTGTTTTGTTTGTAGCGATATCTAAATTAACTTCAAGTGTAGTACCTAATTATGGCACTTTGCAACCTGCCTTCATTTTGAATCATATTTGAATTATTGAAATTTTGCATTCACAATGCTATATAGATAACGGATAAAATGTTTACTAGAAAAAAAATCAACCAGTCTCAGGAAGCTCGAGTGGGATTCGAACCCACGACCTTTGGATTGCCGGTCCACTGCTCTAACCGCTGAGCTACCGAGACCCCAGAAGACTCGTTGAATTTTTCCTAGTAGTTTGATTTACGCTGCAAGCCAGCGGTATTACGTCACTGTGAAGTCTACCCTCACATTCGAAAGAAATACTATTGCAAGTATTTAACAATCGATAAAGACATAATTGCTTATAAATATCTTTATTATTGAAATTTTGCATCAACAATGCTATATAGATAATCCCACTCGAGCTTCCTGAGACTGGTTGATTTTTTTCTAGTAAACATTTTATCATATTTGAATACCAAAACGTACTTATGTTTAAAACAGTAGTTTTAGATGAAAATCAACTTGAATGTTAATAAGGTTTATATTTTTTACTAAGGAAAAATTTTATTTCTCTATTTTATAACTTTTTAACTTTGTTATTCTTGTTTTTTATTTCAAATTAAACCAGTTAGTGTTGTAATGTACTCGTATGTGAACTGAATGTTTAAATAAATATAAGTAATCATTCACTTCAAATGTTTTAATTTGCGATTTATTTTTGAACGCTATCGATAATTGACCCATGACTTTGCTAACGTTTTTGTAGTGAGAAAAAGCCGCAAAACATTCGACAATTCTGTTATTAATTTATAAATTGTAAATAAAATGCCTTTTTAAATTACATTATTGTAAATTACAAAATACTAAGGGGTCAGCACGAAATTGTGAAAATTTACCTATTTTTAAGTCACTTGTACTATTAGCTGAATTAGTTAAATACATTAAAAGAACTTATGTAAGTTAGCCTGATCATTGCAAAACGTCATGGCCGTGTTGAAATTTGAAACCAATTCTTTAAACAATAACAAACAACAAATAAATCTAATGACTCCTAAAACATATTTCTTCGACAACTTTCTTAATTTTACGCATGAAACAATAATTCTTACATGAAAATATTTGTATTGATATTCCGTAGAGCACCCCCTTCTTTAAAAAGTAAATTCGTGATGGTTTTGCACATTTCGCAGAATAAAACCATTGCTCTAATTAAATTACTAGGTCTGAAACTTCCAAACAGAATTATTGTTCTAATTGTAAATATCATTATGATTCATTTTGCTTTGAACTTCATTAAGAGACTTATGTCAGTTTTTGCAAATCCAAAAGGATATTGCTTGGTCCGAGCAAAGTTATTTAGGGAATGTCCTCCCAATTTTCTGATTCACCTTAAGTATTCTTGAGTGGTTTTTGTTAATTTTAATTATGCTCAATAATTTATCGCTCCTGATATAGTCTCCAAAGACAATGACACAAATACTTGGGCGGCGCAATTTGCACGGCCATAACAACATGCGCGTGCGCAGCGCCGCCGCGCCGCCGCGCCGGCCGCCGTGGCTATCTCTGTTACTGATTGCTCGCCGTGATGGCTAGTTGATAGCTTTATGACGGATCACTCGACCCGAGATTATGATTTATTGCGTTTGACAAGGTGATTGTATGGGGAAATTAAAGTTTTAACAATACGACGAGCATCGCATCGTTTAGTTAGCGTAAATGTATCATAACATGTAGCGCGACATATATTTTGACAGTGTAATCTAAACGTTTTAATTATTATAAAAATATTGTCTGTTACCTTATAATACTTGAAATAAATAAAAATAAAAATATTATGATGTAAGTACAAAAGTTTTAAAAATGAAATTGAAAAAAAAACCGGACAAGTCGAGTCGGACTCGCCCACCGAGGGTTGTAGGAGCATTTATAATTTTTTTTTCATTCCTCGTCAAAAATCTAAAACTACACATCATAAAAATATTTAAAAATCTGTTTAAGCTTGTGCCCATGAATCCCTTTCATACGATACCCCACATGACACGGTTAACTCAATTCAAAATTTGGACCGCCGTTCCTGGCATAATGATTTAATTATAAAATTGTACAGTTTTCAGATTTTTCGCTATACTTGTGGTAACACTTGCCAAATTCCATAGTTCTAGGTCAACGGAAAATACCCTATAAGTTTTCATCATTATGTAGTAGTATCATTTATTAAAGTTAACCATAGTTAACTTAGGAGTCTATGAATAGGAATAAGAATAAGAAAAACATATTTTTTTTGACACTTACACACTGATTCACACAATACAGCAAATTAACAGTAATACTTAATGACAAAAAAATAATAAAAAAATAACAACAGGATCACCAATTAAAATTATACAATAAAAAAAAAACTGGTGGTTAGTGTGTAAGACCAACAAGGACCCTGTCTCAGCAATATGCTGCCACGTTCCTCAAAGTTGGGCAGAGTGACGAAGTAACGCTGGTATTCTGACAGGGCCTTTAAAGGGAGGTGACGTCAAATAACAGAAAATGATTATATATACGTACAAAATTGTGTAAGAATAAACAAAAAACTAAATATTGCTGAACTACACAAATGATAATCCTTTGATTTTTAACAGTTTCAAGAGACTGCATACCTGAGTATATCGTCTTAATTTCAACTGGATACCTACACGCGTTCCCGTGATAAAGGGTCTTGACTTGACAGACACGACCGACGGACAGCAAAGTGATCCTGGGTACCGTTTTTATCCTTTTGTGGTACGAAACCCTAAAAATGAAAAAAAAAGTTTTTTTCTGAATATCAGCGTTTTGTCAACAAAATGCTGAGTGGAGGACACATTTTCTAGAAACTAATAATATAATTGCTATTTCTGTACCAGTTTTTTCTTAATACACTATTTTCAATCATTCATTAATTTAAAACAATAACAGAGCGATTTAAGTGAAAGTTAGAATTGATCTGCAGTTCCAACATGTAGGAATCATATTGTTTTCTGAGGTTTAAGCGAGCACTACACATTGAAATGAAACACTTTTTTACGGATTAACTCGCGTTTAATTTACTATTTACATAGTTTTTATATTATCCTGACGTTTCGAACCCTTTACAGGGTCCGTGGTCACAGGGAGACTGACCTGTTTCATTTCAATATAGGAATCACCTAACTTATAACCATTTCATGAAAATTTTTTGCTGTTTTGATATTTAGGCCCTCCACGTGTATCACGCTCATCAATCAAATATACTCTGTTTGAGTTATATCAGAACCATAATTTCATTAATTTTCGAGACATATTCGTGCGAACGTCAAACATATCGAATATCTTTTATTAACTCGGATTCGAGAGTGGTGGTGGAAATACCCTTAAAAATAAAATATCAAAAGGATGGTCACCACGCTAACATTCATGTAGATTACCTTATCTTACTTAATTAGCAGCAGGGATCTAATAATTTATGAGTTTCCTCGATGATTTGGCAAGAATTAGTACACTAAGAATTACAGCATTTTTGGATTATATAGAATTTATACCAGGCCACTCAGAAAGTTTTGCGAAAAAATGTTTTATCTATAAGGCACTGTGGACTTGTAATTATTTTGAAAAATTTGGTTATTTATGAGTAAAAATACCTTTGTTCGAATTTCGAATTTCCCTCTACAATTAGAGCCAAATTATTTAACGTGCCTCATTTTTCGCGTGAGGAGGATAGTTTCACGCTGGGTGCCGCACAACCTTATGCCGTGATATGATTTAAAAAGTTTGAAGCAGGCTCGTCTCGGCGCGTTTACGACATTGTGACAGGTGACGAATCCTGGATTTATCAAAATTATCCAGAAACAAAGCCTCAGTCGACAGCTTGGCTGTTTCAAAACGCCATAAAACAACACAACCAACGCCTACGAAATCGAAGCGATCGAGAAGCGTAGGGAAAATTTTGATAGCTATATTGTTTCTTTACTTTGACGGGGTATCTGGTTTCAATTCCATTACGAGATCAAAGCAGCAACAACGCCGAATGCTATACCACAAAACACTTTACTTTATTACGCGGGGTACTGCTTCACCATGCCAACGCGCCCGCGCACTCAGCGCTCAAAACGAGGGGCTTCCTGGACACCACACCGGTCAGAGTTTTGGGTCACTCTCCGGTTACAGTCCTAATCTGGCAGCGTGTGACTTCTTTTTATTCCCTAAAAAAAATCAGCTGAAAGGGATACAGTTTTCATCGCCGGAAGACGCGCTAGCAGCGTTCGAGATGGCCGTGGAAGAGGTGTCTGCGGCGGACAGGAAAAAATGTTTCGAAAATTGGTTCAGACGCATTAAACTTTGTATAGAGGTTGGTGGAGAGTTCTTCGAAAACATTTAATTAAAATATTTTATCCATAGAAGTTAGTTTTTTAGTTTGTCAAGACTTTCTGAGTGTCCCAAGTATTTAGATTTTTTTATTATAAAATAACTAGTAAGGTTAAGTTAAGGTTAAGAAAGTAATAATTAATACTTATACCATTTCTTTTTTTGTGTGTCATAATAATTGGTAATCAGATGTGACTAGAAATACTGCAATGGGAGGAATATTAGTAATTGATATTATAACGTGAGTAATATTGTCACCTCAATAACTGAGACATTACCAGTGAACGACGCCATTTTGCATTCTCCTAAAATGTCAACCGTGAAGAAGATGGCGGCATTCATATTTACGGGGGCATTACGCAGTTCGTTTGGTAATGTCGCGTGACAAAACGACTCAAGGCACACTAAGTCTTTACATAACATAGTCTGGAACGATATCCTTTAACTTGCCGTGTTACAATGTAAATATTATTAAAAACTTAGATTCATCCCAAGCAACCATATAATTGCAGTCAGAAGCGCTAGCTCCTTCTTAAACTACGTACGCTGCCAATGACAGCCCGTATAAGAATTATCACTATTTTATTCAAAATACACACATCAAAAGTGTCTAGGGATCAACATATATTTTTGCAATAACTTTTCTCCTGATTGATATTAATTAAAATTTTCTTTAAGGATTCATCAAATAAAGTGTTTTCGTTTGTCTACAGTAACGATAAACCAAGTCACCTTTGCATTAATAAAGAAATTTGCCATTTTCCTAATAAAGGGATTTTTGACATTTGAACCACTAACATTAAAGTTCGAAAAAAAGACTGAAAAACAGTTTTCTTTAAAATTTTATTGGGTAACTTAAACAATTAATAATCCGTGTTTCTACCGCGAACACTAACAACACAAGAACATCGGTTTGGCATACTCAAAATGAGTTCATCCAAATCACGCTGTGGAATGGCCGCCCATGTTCGTTGCAACAACAAAAAAAGGTCTTCTTGCGACTGGATACCCTCCATATCCGGCAGAGCTCTTCTCTGTAGCATATCCCATGCATTCTCAATCGGGTTCAAGTCTGGCGGCTGAGCAGGCCAGGGCATGTTAGCTGCGGCGAGAGTCTGTCTTACAACTCTTGCGGTGTGCGGTCGTGCATTATCATGCATTAACTAAAATAAGGGACCGATTTGCACTTGTAGAGGAACGATGACGTCTGATACAATCGTCTCAGCATAAATTTGAGCGTTGAGGTTGCCTCTGATCCAAATCAACTCAGTTCTTCCGCCGATCCAAATACCCGCCCATACCATGATGGTTCCACCACTATAAGGATGGACTTCCTGGCAGGATTTTAATCGCTGTTGGCGTCCAGGGGTTCTCCAGTGTCGTATACGTCTTGTATCCGGTCTCATACCAAAACGAAACTCATCAGAAAAGCACACGAAACGCCATTGTTCTTCTGCCCAATTTCTGTGTTCAAGAGCCCATTGATATCGAATCCTACGATTGTGCATTGCTATAGGTGGTACCCTTAGCGGTCTTCGGGAATGAAGGTTCACTTCATGCAAGCGGTTTCTGACTGTTTGGTCGCTAATTAAGTTCCCTGAAGAGTGATGAAGCCTCACGGCTAACATCATGGCGGTTATTGTTGGAGCTCTTCGAGTTGTGATTTGAATGTATCGGTCTTGTCTCCGTGTGGTGCAGCGATACCGTCCTCCATGGCGCTCAGCCACGGTACCAGTGCTTCGGTAACGTGTCCAAAGTCGACTGATAACACTCTGACTTGTATTCAGAGTTAAAGCCACAGTACGTTGCCGGGAACCAGCTTCTATCATTCCCACGGCTCTGAGCATTTCTTCCCTGCTTAAATGACGTCGCCGCTCCATAATAACGTTGGTTTTAATCAGTAGTAGGGAAACAGTAGCACTAATAATGTCTTCAATGCGTTGTATGTTTTTATAGGGAAAATATTGACAGCTGATTTTCATCTTTTACTAGAAATTGATTGAAAGTTCCTGTTTCAAATTATGAAATGCACCAAAAAGGATCCATATAAATTTATAAAATCATAAATTCATTACAAAGCCACATCTCAATCTCAAGAAATCCGCATAAAAATGCTTGATCCCTAGACACTTTTGATGTGTGTATTTACAGTAATGGAAATATAAAAATCGACGAAAGTAAATTTTCTACTATTTTTATTAAGTAAGTACTTACTGTACTTTTTATTAAGTATATAGCTAGATAAAGTAACAAAATCATTATGCAAACCACTACAGCTGAATATAATCATTAATTATCAACGTAACATAAAAATATAATACGTATTTTGGTCCTTCGGGTCGGATTCCACTACGCTATGGGTTTCCGTAGTTCCGGAACACGGAACACGTACAACGTTGATTGTGCCGAATTTTGAGCAGGCTAGCAAATTGCTGCGACAAGGCGAGATGCTATTAATTGAAAACTGTACCTCAAACGACGCTTAATGAAATTGAGGTGAAGGGTCTGCCGGCATAGGGATTTTTGAAATATACGCGAAGACATTTTGTAACAATATTATAGAAGTAATGTTCTAATGGCAATGGTACGGTTTATTTTAGTTATTACACGAGGGTGCCTGAACTTTATCACACTTTGACAATACGGCCGAAGGTGGATTCCAATAATCATGTGCTCAAGACTCGGAATCAAACTCGGGATTCTAGCTCTCAGAACGGTGGTTTAACCACTAGGCCAGCAAGGTAGTTGAGAATTAAATAAAATAGGAAAGGAATGGGCATATTTGCCCCAGTTCATAAAAGGTTGCGTACAAAAACCAAATATGAATTAAATTAAAGAACTGAATCTCACTTTTCATTCCATATAGTACTTATTTATTTTGTTTTAAATCCCCCGGAGAAAAAAGATATTGAACAATAAATGTTGGTTTTCTCACAGACATATAATAGAATATGTCTGTGGGTTTTCTTTATCGATAATGAAACACGAAAGTTTTTATTAATTAACTTCTAATACAAAGAGTATGTGGGTAGTTGAGTAGGACTATTATTTTATTCATACTAGGTACTAAGAGCATGCGGTATGTTCCTCTATTATTTATACTTAATCTATGGCCTCACCTTACCTTGTCGTTCATCATCCGTTGTTTCGATCAGTGCATCTCATTGTTCTGTGGCGATCTATACTCTCGCTAGTTTCTATTGTGTAATAAATTACGTTTATTGTAGAATTTTTATTTTTATCTTCCTTTCAATCGTTTACTGACACTGAAGTGTAACTAAAAGGCTAAAAGTACCGAGAAGTATCAAAAAAATCAAAATGTGGTAGTTGTTTTTTTTAATATTTTTTTCCTCAATTCTCCCACGGTTTGCAAGCATGCGACCTATATTATTATTGTGTTTCAGCGACAATTATTTGCACAGTCAGCCCTATTTTTTAATGTACGCCGTGGATCAAATGTCCAAACAAAAGCCCAATGACCTTTTATTTAATTAACAAATATTTAATTAACCGTGTCGCTTAGTGGTGGTGGTGAAAAAATACTACACCCCCCAGTCTTCCCTTGGGTGTCGTAAAAGGCGACTAACCGGCTAAACACAGCTCATACATCAAACAGCATAGAGCGGCGATGGACTCACCACCTGGCACATAGAGCACATGTGCAGTCGCTAATTTGCGAAAAGTGGACTATGGTATAGGACTGCTTTTGCGGTCCTCATTGGCTTTATAGTCTCTGACTAACCCTTCGGGGATAATAGTCGTGATTATATGTATGTAGATTTATACCTATATTTTATAATGGGAAAGAAACATCTACCCTAATTGCAATTATGCAATTATGGCGGTGGGCGTATATGTTTTTATATCTGATGTATATTTTTCATTACTTATATAATTTATTTCATATTTTTATTTATTTCTCTAAATGTATTCTCTATTGTTTCAGAAATACGTAGTCAGTACAGATCGGAGTGGCGACATTCATGTTCATGTGCAGGTGAGGCAATATATTCATTTACATTTGAAGTTTTTGAAAAAAAAACTTTAAAGAAAACTAAGGCAAGAAACAAGAAAAAAAATCAAGAAAAAATATCAATCCATGAAAATGTTGTTGTGCAAGTTAAAGAAGCCTATGATTTTTTCCATCTGTAAGATAGTAAAATATTTTACAAAAGAACCATTCAATAGTTTTCTAACTGTAAAAAGAGAATAATTTAAAACAGGGAAAGAAACTTAACTTATCCTTAATGTTATCTGACATTTAACGTGTTTTCGAAAGGTGTGTCAAAAGAATCGTGTAATGATCATAAAGTTACTATAGCTAGCGGAAAGGTATATTAACTTTATGGCAATGATTATCATCATCCTAATATTTTCAAAATGGGCCCTAACTAACCCATAATGTCTGATTCACACGGAGCCATTACTTGAGACAATCCACTAAGCCAGTCCAATATTGGCATCGTGTAAATAGAGACAGTCCACTACATTGGATTGCCCTCAAGCCATTTTAGCTTAGCATTAGCATTGGCTTATAGGACTGGCATAATGCATTGTCTCAAGTATTGGCTCCGTGTAAATGGTGCATAACGAACCACGTGGCCCCGTGCGTTTTCTTGGATGTTAACGACTGCCATCTTACGATATCAACCGAGACTAATTGGCTTTACGTGCCTTACGAAGCACGGAGGATCTCGAGATGTTTCAATATGGTTCATGGCAACCTATCCAGTCACCCGGTATTGCGAAAGTTGCTAAACTTGAATAATGGCAAGAGCCTTAGCTTAGCCACTGCGCCATCGACACAACCATTGAGCTCCACTATGAAAAGATTATTAATTATTATCATATCATAATACATACATTAATCACAACTATTATCCCCGAAGGGCCAGTCATAGGTAAGGCAATGAGGACCGCAAAAGCAGTCCCCTACCATAGTCCACTTTTCACCAAATAGCGACTGCACATGTGCTCCGCGTGACAGGTGGTGAGCCCATCGCCGCTTTATGCTGTTGGATGTATATGTAGTCTTTAGTCCGTTAGTCGCCTTTTACGACACCCAAAGGAAGGGAAGATATTCTTTCAACGCGACACGGTATCATATCTTACTCCTTTCAAATACCAACGTGTTTTTTCATGCTAATCAGGGAACTATCCCGCGGCACGGACAGGTATGAAAAACATTTTGTTTATTATTTCTGTAATTAAGATAATTTTTTATAACAACTGTTTACATATTCGGTATCCTAAACAAACTTTCAAGTTTCAACTTTTTATTATTAAGTAAGTATACATATACTTTCTATAGTGGACTTTAATTCGAATAAACCTTTTTTATGTTTTCTGGTATTTTTTCATTTGATCTGTATTTTCTTAAAGTATGTAAAGATACATTAGAATTGCTCTTTTGTTTGTAAAATTTTTGAAACTTGGAAGTTTGTATGAGATATCGATATGAATAAATATGTATAAATACTGATCAAAACGAGTCCAAACACGATATATCTGCTACTATTTTTTCAAGAGTAGGTAATCATAATAATCATAATCATTTATTCATTCGTTATCACAGGTAAGTCGTACTGGGTGTTTTAGTAACAGGTTAAATAGTGCCTCCATGATACACCTTACGGCATACGAAAAACATTTAATCCTTATATTTACCTAAATTACCCAAAACCGAAATTAAAATAAGTATCAAATTGACAATTAAAATAATGTCGACATTCAAGAATACAAATCATACAATACAAAAAAAAATCAAATAATCATCGAAATAAAATGTCAAAATCGGAAATTACAAACAAATAAAACACAAGAATAAATAATTAAAGATTAACAAAATGTCAAAAAATAAAATATCAAAACAGGAATTATCAAACAAATACAAATAAAACACAAGAATAAATAACAAAATGTCAGTAAGTTTAAAGCCTTTCAAATTTTAAGCGCTATTGCAACATTTAATAATATGTAATTCATCATTACCATAAATTGTCTATATCACTATCTATAAAATATTCATTGACATCCTAATAACATTTATTTATTAGAATCTTTGAAAAGACAGATTTAAATTTACAACAGTTACTTTCTTTCAATTGAACAGGTAGTTTATTAAAAATTCTCGGAGCCATCTCAATTATACTTTTTCTCATTAGTGCTGTTTTGCATATGTTAGTATGAATTCTAGAGTTCCTAGGGCGCAGGTTAATAGTGTATGCTTGCTTTTCTATTTCAAATAAATCAGGATTACGCTTTACAAACATGCATGATTCAAGTATGTATAGGCTCGGTAATGTTAAAAGCTTCCAAGATTTAAAATAGAGTTGGCAACTTTCTATAGGTTTCAAGCCACAAATTGCTCTAATGCACTGTTTCTGAGCTCTAAGCAGAATATTCCTGTAAGTCGAGATACCCCAAAATATTACCCCGTAACGTAGAGTTGAAGAAACAAAACCATGATACGCTGTCAGAACAGTGGTTCGATCAGCTATCTTTGCTAGTCTGTACAGTGCATATGAAAATTTATACAGTTTTTTGCATACTTCTGTCGAATAAGTTTCCCATGACATATTACTATCTATATGAAGACCAAGAAATTTGGTTACATAACTTTTTTCTATGGTTTTATTTTCGTAGTTAATATTTAATTTAGGACAAGCTTTTCTTTGGGTAAATTGCATTAATTTGGTTTTTTCTATATTTATTTTTAAATTATTCATCTTTAACCATTTAACAATATCTCTGATTGTAGTGTTAATATTATTTTCGTAATCAGAAATATTCATACATTCGATAAAAACAGTGCTATCGTCGGCAAATAATATCATAGGATGTTTACTGGATTCCACTATGTCGTTGATGTATATAATGAACAGCAATGGACCCAGAACACTTCGATGTGGGACTCCGTATTTTATTGTTCGTTGTGGCTTTACAATGGCTGGCTTTAAATTACTTGGATAAGTCCCTGTAGTAAAACATAAGTTAATTATGTGGCTCAATGCATGTGAAATTGCACTACCAGAATGTTTTATTACCTTTGTACATGTATCGTCCAAACCAACACTATTTGTATTTTTTAAACAATTTATTATTTGGAGCACCTTGTCTGGAGTAACAGGGCTTAGAAATATTGACTTTAAGTTACTTTTTATATTGATAGATCTATTGTTATTTGAATAATTATAGTTGCGTATATCATCAATAAAATAATAATAGGTATACTAGTGTGCTAGATATCTTGGCTGCAGCATCAACTCAGCGTGCTGCCACCATTGCATTGTATGTAGAATTAAATACTGATCAAAACAAATCCAAACACTACATATCTGCTAGGTACTATTTTTTCAAATGTGTACTAGTGAGCTGGATATCCTGGCTGCAGCATCAGACCAAGAATCCCATACAAACCATCACTAGTAAACCTACTTTTAAATTAAAAAAAACCGCATCCAAATCGGTTCATTCGTTTAAGAGCTACGGTGCCACGGACAGACACACACACACACAGATACACAGACACACAGTCACGTTAAACTTATAACACCCATCTTTTTGCATCGGGGGTTAAAAATGAGTGAAATATCATCTGCAAACAATACAATATCACAGAAGTTTAAACCTACATTCGAATGTTAGGCCGAGCGCCTTACCCAATGACATTTTTGTGTATAGAATGTCATTGGCTTTCCCACTCGCCCACCACTTTAGGTCAATGCCCACCGAGGCGTTAACTCTCTATAGCAACGCGTAATAAGGGGAAATAATAAATAAAAAACGTCCAATATACGTGCACTAAAAGTTTCCGGAATGAATAAGAAACAAATACTTTTAATGAATTTATTGTTTCTCAAAATATTCTCTCTTTTCGTAAATGCACTTTTTCATTCGATTAAACTAATTTTGAAAACTTTTTTGCCACTCCTCCGTGGTGACCTTAGAAACGTGTTTTTCATACTCTTCGACAGCCTCTTCTGTGGTGTTGAAAATCGTTGATCGCGTAATTGGTTCTTAATTTTTGGAAACAGACAAAAGTCACAAGGTGCCAGGTCAGGACTGTATGCAGGATTGCCCATAAGTTCTACGTTTTTTACCTTCAAAAAATTGTTTGTCTGTCTGGCCGTGTGGGAACTAGCATTGTCGTGGTGCAAGATGACACGGCGTTTACGGTTATTTTTACGGAGTTCGTCAATAATTTCCGGCAAACAAATGGTCGTGTACCAGTCACTATTCACGGTACGACGATTCTCTAAAGCAATTTTTATTAAAAAAAGAAGCAATCATCCGCTTAAATGCACTTTTCACGCGCGCCGCTTAGTTGGTTTCGGCTCATCTTGAAAGACCCATACGCTCGATTGCTGCTTTATTTTAGGATCGTAGCAATAAATCCATGTTTCGTCACCTATTACTATATTCCACACCAAATTTAACGCACCTTCGTTGAATCTGGTAAGCATGGCACTGCACCAAGTGACACGGTCCGTTTTTTGAGCCTCGGTCAAATTGTGTGCAATCCACCGCGAGCACAGCTTTCTTACACCAAAATGTTTGTGTAGGATTGATTGTATTTGACTCATGCCTATGTCTAAGGATGCGCGAATCTCATGGTATGTCACATGCCTGTCTGTTTCAATCATACGGCGCACAGCATCGATGTTTTTGTTGTTCACAGCGGTGGACGGGCGACCATCGCGAGATTCGTCACTGAGATGACACGACCGCGCTTGAATTCTGCAAACCAGCTATAAATAGTCGTCTTGCATGGTGCTTCATCGCCAAAAGTAGATTGAAGCCGAGCGATGCTCTGTTGAGATGTCAAATTACACTTAAAACCGTAGAAAGTCATACTACGAAAATTTTCCCGAGTTAAATCCATGTTAATGTAGACACGCAAATTTTAAAATGGCGCCACAGTGTAAAAGCAATTGACAGTCAGATGAAACAAACTGCATTCTACAGCCAAAGAGTTCCATTTTCAAATGTTGTAATTACTTTTTAAATATTGTTTATGTAGTGGCCAGTTCCGGAATCTTTTAGTGTGACCTATGTACTAACATAGGATTTAAGTTAAATATTTCCACAAATGTTGAAAGATTTTTTGGGGGTTAAAGTTACCCGCGCGCTTGAGACCCATACGTGACGCCTGGGTAGTGCTAAATGAGTGACACTGACTGAGTTGTGGGCCGGCTCGCCCGGCGTAATACCACCCTCTCACGAATATTCGGTGTGAAATAATGGTACTTGGTGCTGTTGTGTTTCGTCCGACCAGTGAGGGTTCCGGAGCCCCCCCCCCTGCCCTCCTCCTAATTCATATTCCTTCCTTAAAGACCGGCAATGAGTCTGCGATTCCTCTGGTTTTGCGGGTGTCCATGGGCGGCGGTGATTACTCTCCATCAGGTGACCCGCCTGCTCGTTTGCCTCCCTCTTTTATAAAAAGAAGAATTTCCACGAGTTGGATTGGAATCTACACCTTTTTCTCACTCCGGTTTCTTGTTTTTATTATTACTTGTTCAATAAAGGCGTTTTTGTCGTTCTGCGACTGTACATTTAACAACACCACATTTTTAAGAATCCCTTTTTTATAATCTTTCTAGGTGCGCATATAAATTGACTTTACCTAATTAACTTAACTAAAATTTACCAAATAGTTGAAATAACCAATTAGCACTTCTTTCACTTTAAGATATTTTAATATTTTATCCTAAAGTTTGTGTTTGTCATGTTAATTTTAACTTTATATTTAAGGTGATCCTGCACGAAATTGTGAAAATTTACGTATTTTTAAGTTACTTGTACTATGCGCTGAATTAGTTAAATACATTAAAAAAACTTACGTAAGTTAGCCTGATTATTGCACAAGGTCGTGACTTTGTTGAAATTTGAAACAAATTCTTTAAACAATAACAAATAATACATAAATGTAATTACTCCTAAAAAAATATTTCTTCGACAACTTTCTTAACGCATGAAATAATAATTCTTACATGAAAATTTTTGTATTGATATTCCGTAGGTCACCCCCATCTTAAAAAAGTAAATTTTAATTTTTAACACAAGCGCGTGATGGTTTTGTACATTTCTCAGAATAAAAACATTGCTCTAATCAAATTACTAGGTCTGAAGCATCAAAGCAGAATTGTTCTAATTTTTAATATCAATATGATTGATTTTGCTTTGAAGTTTATTATGAGACTTATGTCAGTTTTGCGATCGCGCGGCACCGCGCTGCACCCTCATAATGTCAACTTAAAGGTTTGTTTAGCTTATAGTAAATGGTTTTTTTATTTTCCTTTTGGCACCCTTTTAGGCCAAATAAGTTTAATTTTATGTTAGTAAGTACGTAGGTGTGTACTAACGTCGTGCCATACCACTCGCGCGATTAATCCTGATCGGTTTATTTCGGTCAGCGCACACGCCACTCGGTCTACAACTAGTGGTGGAGTTAATCAGTGAAGCCTTTCCGTTCGCAGGGCGACCTCAGCCAGCAGGACAAGCGATGCGTCTTCCTCACCGTGCACGACCTTGGCACCAACCGTAAGTTATGAAGGACACAGGAACAACCTGCGTTTTAATTTAACATACTCACATATACACTGGCCTGCAAAAATAAGTATCACACTTTTAAAATTTAATTTTTTTTCTAAAAAGTTAGAGATTTAAATTTAAAAAGGTTTTATTGCAATGTTATCAGCTTTCTTTGAAACTATAGTAAATTATACAATAGTAACATTTTTAAGTCTTGTGTGTCCTGTTTATCTTGTGTACTTTTAAAGTTATTACAATTTTAAAAGTGTGATACTTATTTTTGCAGGCCAGTGTACATAGATTCACGACTATTATCTGCAAAGGGTTAGTCAGAGACTAGACAATGAGGACCGCAGTAGCAGTCTTCAGCCAAATTACAACTAACTACAAGCAAATGTGTGCTTAGCGTGACAGGCGGTGAGCCCATCGCCGTTCTATGCTGTTGGAGTCTTTACGGGGCCTTTTACGACACCCTAGGGAAGAGAGGGGCTGGTAGTATTCTTTCACTGAGCCTTGTTCATCTCAGAGTGCCTCTCCAACAAGTGCTGTGAGTAAACAGTCAGTTTTTTTCTTTTCCCGACCTAGTCAGAATAATTGTTACATGGTTTTGATACTTCCTACCAGTCGATACCTTGATGATTTGGATTTGGATTGAATTAATGGTATCTTATAGTTTATACGTAACATTACAGACTCATCACTTGTGGATTTCGTGACGTGCCCCGCCATGTCGGAGATCAAGGAGCGCTCCTGCTTCATCCACGTGGACGTGCCAGGCCACGAGGAGAACTCCCCAGACCTGCCTGATTCGTAAGCCGTTCCGAATTACCTTATATACTCTCTCATAGCGGGACACAGGCCTTCTCATGGCACCCCTGCTCATCACATGGGCATCAGCACATAGTGAGATCGTGCCGTAACCCACCACGCTGGCCCAATGCGGTTTGGTGGGTTTTTAGTACTGCCATCAATCTTCGGCTTGATGTTGTCGAGACTTTACGTACCTTCCAGAGCAGGTTCGAGTTATTTTTTTATTTGATCTTCCATCAAATGACCCGGCATTGCGTAAGTTGTTGAAATAATGCGTGTTGACATAATCGCCAAGCATGCAAAATACGGCTTGGTGATGCATGTGCATACCCGAGTTGTGCATAGAATAATGCAAAAGCCTACTTTACTCTAGGAATTGAAAAGATTTCCAAAAACTAGTACTCGTAGTTTTGAGCAAACCCCCATGACTCCCCACCCTCGGCAAACACACACACTACAATCATCGCTGTAGTCTTAAACACATTCTTAGACATTTCAAATGGGACGTCCTAGTCGCGGTCTCAATTGCGAGTTTCCTTCGCAGAAATGCATACCTATTACTGGCAATTATCGTTGATGAGTTGCGATACTGCAATACTGTACTGAACTGAAAAGTTATAAGGCCGGTATCAGTAACATTATAAGTTCTGTCTGTTTGTGACTCTATTATTATATTCATTGAGTTACAACACAATTTCTCTCATACTGTGTGTGTTAGAAGGATAATATCTGTCTAAATCTGTCATAATTTTTTTTATTGGTGACTGATTGCGCGTTTGTCCTCGATTTCACCTGATGGAAAGTGCTAGTGAGGACGAAGATGGAGCACGCGCAGTCAGTAAATGCCTGTTTACTCTGGCCTTAAAGATGCCCAAGATGAAGCGTGCAGGAAAAACAGACGCAGGGAGGTTCCACATCCTAGCTGTCTTAATGAGGAAACTAGAAGCAAAGCTTCGTACGGGCGGGTGGAATATCTACAACATAGGGATGACAATCCTCCCTCCGTCTAGTAGTCCGATGATGGAACGGGAAAGGAGGTATGAGGTTATGTAACTCCTGAGCACACTCTCCAAAACGTAACCTGTAGAAGACTTTTCTGAAGTTTACGAGCATTACACATTGAAATGTAACACTTTTTTACGGATCAAGTCGCATTAAATTTTCTATTTACATAGTTTTTTATATTATCCTGACGTTTCGAACCCTTTACATATAAAACATATAAACAACTATGTAAATAGTAAATTAAACGCAAGTTAATCCGTAAAGAAGTGTTACATTTCAATCTGTAGAAGACTGATAAGCAAGCCACTTTGCGTCGGTGTTCCAGACTTAAAAGTCTGATATCGACCAGCTTATCGTCACCAATCAGCCTCTTTGCTCGGCGCTCTATATAATCCAGGGCAGCCAGCTGGTGCTTTGTAAATCGATCCCAAAAAAGAGAACAGTATTCCATGCACGATCGGACTTGAGCTTGGTAAAGATTAAGAAGCTGTCCCGGGGTAAAGTACCGTCTCACCTTTGAGAGAATACTCAGCTTTTTCTGCGGCTGTTTTGGCTTTTTTTTATAGAGCGGCCAGAATTGAGGTCCGGTGATAAATCTAAGCCAAGAAAATTCAAATGGTCGCTAATATCCACAGGTACATTCTAGAAAATCGGAATCAGGTTAAATGGACTCCGCTTGGCGCTAAATAATTCACAAATTAAACACTAGAAGTATGAACAAATTAGCAGTACCTTATACTAGGCTCTATTAAATAAATAATTCTTTTAAGGGTCTGTGTGTACGATTATACAACAAAGTACCAAATGATATTCAGAAATTAGATCTTGATAAATTTAAAATCAAAATCAAAGAAAAGCTTTATAAAAAGCTTATTATGAAGTGTCAGATTACACAGAAGACAAAACAGCTTGGGTCTGAAAAGCTCCAAGTACTCTAACAGCTATGTCTAATTGTCTATAATTAATAAAGCACCATATTTAATTAAACTATTTACATTCAAATTCATATTTTGTATTATAAGACCTGATAACGACATATATATATTTTGTTATTATATTATTATTATCGAGTCCATTGCGCCTTTTCTTGTAGTCATATTCAATAGCTGTGTTGACGAAGGAGTTTTCCCAGATCTCATGAAGCATAGCAAAGTTCTGCCACTTTTCAAATCGGGTTGTAAAGATGACCCGAGCAATTTCAGGCCTATTTCGATTTTACCTACTCTTAGTAAAGTTTTTGAAAAACGTATTTTAGATCAACTCGGCTCCCACTTCGCTATAAACCACCTTTTTCACAGTGAACAGTATGGTTTTACCAAGGGAAGGTCTACTACTGATGCTGGTGTAGCTCTGCTAAAACACATATTTGAGGCTTGGGAGGGATCGCAGAATGCTTTTGGAGTGTTTTGTGATCTCTCCAAGGCTTTTGATTGCGTTGAATACAACACCCTTTTAATAAAGCTAAAACACTATGGAGTGCACTCTGATGCCTTGAAATTGATTCAATCATATCTTAGCGACAGAATCCAAAAAGTTAGCGTGAACGGATCCATATCATCCGGATCTTCTGTGCTAATGGGGGTCCCACAAGGGTCAATACTAGGTCCATTTTTATTCTTAATTTATATTAATGATTTACCATTTTATGCGGAAAACTTTTGCAATATTGTTTTGTTTGCTGACGATACATCTTTGATATTTAAGACTGATCGAAATAAAAATAGTTTTGATGACATCAACAGTGCCCTAACAAATGTGTTGAATTGGTTTACTACTAATAATCTTCAATTAAACGCGAAGAAAACCAAATGTATAAATTTTACTCTACCTAACGTAAAGAATATTATAGGAAATAAAATTAAACTGAATGGTGAACTGTTGGACCTTGTTGATTCAACAGTTTTCTTAGGTATTACCTTAGATTCAAAAATACAGTGGTACCCTCATATTAGCACCCTCGCGGGGAGACTTAGTTCAGCTGCTTACGCTGTTAGGAAAATTAGGCATTTTACAGACGTAGAAACTGCTCGATTAGTCTATTTTAGTTACTTTCACAGTGTTATGTCCTATGGTATACTACTTTGGGGTAAAGCAGCAGATATAGAAACCATTTTCATTTTACAGAAAAGAGCAATAAGGTCCATATATAACCAAGGATCACGTGACTCCCTTAAGGAGCTGTTTAAAGAAATAAATATTCTTACAGTTGCATCACAATTTATTTATAACTGCGTCAAAACATTACTCATTTCAAAAAAAATTGCGATATACACAAACTAAATACTAGAAATAAGTATAAACTTGTAATTCCTAAATTTCGACTTCAAAAAGTTTATGGATCATTTATGGGACAAAGTGTCATAATTTACAATAAAATCCCGAACGATGTTATAATTTTGCCCTTTGACAAATTTAAGACACATGTTAAGGACAGACTTTTAGAAAAGGGCTATTACACTGTAAGCGATTACATCAATGACAAAAATGCATGGAATTAACATTCCTCTAGTTTCGCATAGGTACATTGTTCTAATGCGTTCATAGTGCCCGAGTAAAACTTGTAGATTCACTTTTGTTTTTATCTTTTATTTTATATAATTGTTTTATGACTATTGACTGTATAAATTGGTAACGACATATTGTTTTGTAAATGTCGTTACCTCTATATTATTATAAAGCTGTGGAGTTTGTTGTGCCCGTTCTTCTCCACAGCTAAAAGACTTCCTGAATGGGTGGGGTGGGTGGGTGGGTTTCTGTGCCTATCCATCCATCCATATAAAAAAAAAATTAGACGATTCAAAACGCTTATTTTAAGCTTACTGAATAAAGTTATTTTGATTTTGATTTTGTTAATGTCGTTGCTTCTGTGCGCTGTGGTTTCTTGTGCCCGTTCTTTGCCATAGTTAAAAAATGATGTCCTGAATGGGTGGTAGGTTAAAAAAGATTTGGACGATTCAAAGTACTTATTAATTGAGATTATTGAATAAATATATTTTGACTTTGACTTTGACTAAACACGCTTGCGTCTTGGTGGCGTTAAACTTGACCAAATTGGCCTCGCCCCATTTGGAGACATCTTGGAGGGCCAAGTCAATACGTTCGACCAAATCAACTCTCACGGCGTGAGTTTCGTCCTTGGTAGCTCGTGCATTGGAAAAGTATCTGTCCACAACTGTGCTGTCATCTGCATACCCAATAATGCCGGGTTTCAGCAGATCATTTTTGTGCAGCAGGAAAAGTGTTGCAGACAGAACGGACCCTTGAGGTACCTCGGCATCTATCGCCATTAAATCGGAAGATTGGCCATCGAGGACCACTCGAATAGATCGTTCCCTTAAGAAGGTTTGTATCCAAACGCACAATCTGACTGGGATCCCATAACTTGGAAGTTTACTAAGTAAGCTCGCATGCCAGACTGGAGACAGCTCAGGCACGCAAGTCCAACAATTGCTGGAATGCCATCTGGCCCACTAGCATTGTTCACATCTACAGTGCGAAGTGTCTTAAATACCTCTTTTTGGTAAATGCGGACCTCAGGAATTTGTGATCCGCAGTGAGGTAATACAGGTGGAGAAACACTGCCAGCATTCAGATGCGAATTGGACTCAAAGAGAGAGGCAAACAAGTTCGACTTCTCTACCGCGGTATGTGCCAGCGAACCATCGGTCTTCAACATCGGAGGCAATGACGGACGGCAAAAGTTCGATTAGACAGATTTGGCAAGAAACTAAAAAGCCTTACTACCCTCTGGGTAAGAGGCGATTTTAGACTCGATTCGGCCGATGTGGTCAAATCAAACTCTGCGTATTGTCTTCTTGCAGGACTTGGCGGCTTTAATGAATGCCACTTTTTTAAGGTGAGTACCCGGAGCTTTGCGGCTGAGGGCTGCAGCCCAAGCTTGGTACGCTGCTTGCTTCAGTGCATCAGCATGAGCACAATCGGCGTTGTACCAAGGGCGAGCATTGCCAAGAGGTGAGACGTCGGAAAAAGGAATAACATATTCCATGGCCTGACGGATCACATCTGCAACGGCTTCAACAGCACTTGAAGGATCCTCACTGGTGAAACAGAAATCCCGCCAAGGATAAGATGCGAAAAATGCCGCATCTCATCCCAATCTGCTGACTGGTATTTCCACTCTCTCCTCGATCCTGATGACCTGGTATTAGGAGGAGAGTAATCAGAAACAGACTTCACCAGAGAGTGGTCGAAGGTCCCTAGGGGAGCTGTCACTGACACCGAGAAGCGATCCGGATCAGTTGTAAGCAGAAGGTCCAAGCAATTAGATGTGTGGCCTGCAGTGTCAGGTATATGCGTAGGTTGGTCGATCAGCTAGGTAAGATTCAGCGTAAGTGCGAATTTGTATGCTTCTCTAACAGCGGGATCCGATTATTGGAATGGGCACAGCCACTTTTTATGGTGAGCATTAAAATCAATCAGAAATTCCAATTGCGCAGTGGGATACCTCTGCTGGGCAGTACCCGCCATTTGCGTCAGGTGATCGAAGAGCCTGGTTGTCTCCAGGTCGCCAGTGTGCGATCGGTAAACACAGGCATAGAGTGTTCGCTCCAAACCAGTGTCCACGAGTACCCACAAAACAGAGAAACTGGGGTCTACGAGGTTTCGGAGACGCTGACAGCAGATGTTATTACGAGCATAAACGCAGATGCCAGCACGTTGTTTAAATTTGTGTTCAAGGGTGTAACCTGGGTAGTGGAGATATGCTGCGTCAGCTAGACCTCTGATCTGCGTCTCAGTCAAGAAAAGAAGGTGTGGCTTTTCTGTCTCGAGATGATGGTGGACAGGGTCGAGATTGGAGTACAGACTTCGAATGTTAGAGAAATACACTTTTAGTGAGAGGAAGTGCTTCCGCTGTGCAAACTTCTTTTTCTTATTTGTCCTCGGCATGTTGATTGGAGTTTAAAGGCATGGAAACGGAAGTTGATGGAGGTACAGCACAATTAACCCCAGTGTAAGTGGAGCATCTTTGCTGATAGGAGACTCGCATGGAGAGCGCGGGGACGCCCGTACCCTCCTGAGTATGGTCGCCGGGTCCTCTCATCCGGTCGCCAACGGCACGGCGGAGCCATTTCAGGATTTTTCACAGGCAGCGGGGCAGCCTTTCGCAGGTGGCTAACCAGCTACTTGGGCCCCCTACAACTTGCGGTCGGCCAGCGGAGAACCGTGCTACGGATCCCGCTACCCTCCATAACGAGTCCCCCGGCGCAGATACTCAATCACACCTAAACTGGTATACAGTCGTAGTGAGCAACTGATCAGATTTCCATTTAGGCTTCACCGTATATCACGGCGGAACACGACAAGAGTCGTTTGGCGACGTGGCTTTGTTCGGTTTGTGGTAATTAGCCGCGGTCGAAGCCTACTACCACTAAGTGCAACTCATTTGGCGCCACCCAGGGGTCACGTGTAGGCCAACGAGGGCTAAGACCTGCGGACGCGAGCTACATTGATCTCCAAAAAATCGATCATAACAACGTAAGAGTTTAGATAGTCGATTTCTAAGTGGTTTGGGATTTCGGACTGCATTTCGACCTTCAGTCATCAATCATTACCTTGAATGAAATGAAGGCTAGATCGTTGTCGTGTAAAATATATATTAATAATAATTATTACGCCATTTTATGAACTTCACGTAGTGTAGTACGCCCAACGGCTATATGGAGCGCGGGTATACGTAAGGTTTCTGGTAACAGCTGGACAAGAACTCCATTGCACGTTTCACTGAATAACCACTTACTTTGATAGGTGCTGCGCCCATCACCGCTCTATGTTGTGCAGTCTTCAGTCCGTTAGTGCCTTCGCACACGACGTCGTATCGTAAGCGTATCGTAATACGCGCGTAGGACGAGAGCAATACGAGCGCGTACGGTGTGTCCTACGATTTGCTGCAGCAAGCAACGCTTCGTGTGCGGACTTGTTTGAACATGCACTCGCTCGTATTGCTCTCGTCCTACGCGCGTATTACGATACGACGCCGTGTAGTCGCTTTTTGCGACACCGAAAGAGTTTAAGAGGGTTTACGCATTTCGGTTTCCCATACAAACTTCCAAGTCGAAATTTTTAAAAACCAATTAACCAACTTTGGTGAAACTTTGTACGCTAAGGTAAAACACAGGAATCTAAATAGTTTGTTGAAAACATTTTCAAAAAACGTTTTTTCAGCCGAGTTATTGCTCTAAACTCTCCTAAGCTCAATTTTTTTTTTATTTTTTATCTACAACGGGTAAGCGCTTGGCCTTCATCTCACCTGATGGTAAGTGACGATAAAGCCGAAGGTGGAAGCGCGCTTTACCCTGAATCCTCAACCACTGAGGAACTGGCTATCTTATCGCAAACTGTCGGAACACAACAATGCTATAAACATCGTTGTTATGGCGACAGACTTATATAAGATGGTGGTAGCTAGCCAGGCGGACTTATCAGCCCTACCACCAACCAAACCGAGCACACAAAGATGTATGATGATGATGATGTAAGAATCGAACCCGGGACCTCAGGGTCTGAAACCGGTGACTTAGCCACTAGACCACAGGGGCGACTCCAAAAAATCCCACACACTTCACACAAAATAGCACAATCACAATAATATCCAGCTTTTCTTCACGTTCACAGCTATCAGTTCCCGTCACTCCAGACGCTAGGCGAGGACCTGATCACCGTGTTGGACTTCTTACACGTTCGCTACGCGGTTGGGCTGGGCGAGGGCGCGGGGGCCAACGTGCTAGCGCGCTGCGGGCTGGCTCACCCACGCAGGCTGCTCGGCCTGATCCTGGTCAACTGCACCGCCTCCACCTCTTCAGTGGCTGATGCCTTCAGAACCAGGTTCTCCCGCTGGAAGGGCGCCGACATATCCCAATCGGAGGAGGACTTCCTCATCTACCACAAGTTTGGTCACGTGAGTTTTGATGACCGCCCCCGTTATCGCTATCAGGTATCTTGTATTTAGTTTTGTTGCTAACACCTACTAAATAGTTGTGATCGAATTGGAATTGTGATGCTTGTCAGATTTTAGGCTGATGTGTAGATAGATTTTGTACGGCACAATAATCGCCAATTCTATGAGATACATAATGTTTAACTATGAAACCATTTCTTCTAAGGAGTTTTACAAAGGGTTTATTCTCATTCCTTTTAAAACTGATACAAATTGATAATGTTCTTTTTGGTACTGAATAAAATGTGGTTAAAATTCAATTCGATCACAACAAAAACTCGTGAGTCGAGTATTCGAAGGTAACTCAGCCAATATTGGCGCATCCATTTTGTTAACGTCTCATCTTTGTGCTTGTTAGAGCTATTCTTTGATTGTTACTAACACTTCTAACAAAACTTACCCACTTTATTGTATTGCGCTTGATATTACATGTAGAATTAGTTGTAGAAGGCTCCTCGTAGATTTGTCTAGTGTATGTTACTGCTTTTTTATCTTTATTTATTATTTTGTATCTACATGTCTTTCTTTCTTTAACGTTGTTCCTTTTTATGCCTTGTTAGATGTTCATTAGAAGTAGGTATTTCGCTTAGATTATTTCTTATAGTCAAACTGTATGTTTGCGTAATTCTACCTATTGCTGGGTATTTTTTGTTTCTTAGATGGAAAAAGCCTCAAGTGAAGCGACCTTTAGATTTCGGGTTCTCAGATACGTCTGGCACTATTTACATAACCTAACGGTTGATCTTGGGTGCCAGTACAAATAAACTTAGTAAAATGAGGAGAGGGATTTTCTATTAAACTGTTTTATAACCGTTGAAGGTTGTTGTATACAGCAAATCTCTTCGGACCCGTGCGAGGTGGGCGAGCGCGAGCGCATGCTGACGGAGTACCGGTCGCGGCTGCGCGGCAACCTCAACACACACAACATCAAGCAGTACGTGCGCGCGTTTATCAAGTAAGTGTCGATATGGTTACACAGTTTTTTAAACAATTAAATTATATTACATAGATATACGACTATAGTCCCCAAAGGGTTAGTCAGAGACTAGGCAACGAGGACCGCAGAAGCAGCCCATTGCTATAGTCCAGGTTTCACCTGCATATGAGCACTGCACATTACAAGGCAATCATCATCATCATCATCAGCCAGAAGACGTCCACTGCTGGACAAAGGCCTCCCCCAAGGATCTCCACCACGACCGGTCTTGTGCTGCTTGCATCCAGCGGCTACCCGCGACCTTCACCAGATCGTCGGACCACCTAGTTGGAGGCCTGTCCACACTGCGTCTTCCGGTGCGCGGTCGTCATTCGAGAACCGTTCTGTCCCAACGGCTATCGGTTCTACGGGCGATGTGTCCTGCCCATTGCCACTTGAGCTTGGCGACTCTTTGGATGTCGGTTACTTTAGTTCGGCTACGAATTTCCTCATTTCTCCTAAATCTCCTGATTCGATCACGTAGAGAAACCCCGAGCATAGCATTACACATTAGCATTACACGTCCTCCAGTGCAGCAGTGATGAGTTTCGGAGATATGACGTCTCCTTGTCTCACTCCACGCTGCAGCTGGACTGGCCTCGAGTTTTGGTCCTGAAGGCGAACTGTCATAGTGGCGTTGTCGTACAAACACTTCAACACTTCGATGTACCGGTAGTCAATTTGGCACCGCCTGGAGAGACTGTAGCACGGCCCATGTTTCTATTGAATCAAAAGCTTTCTCATAGTCCACAAACGCTAAGCAATGTGGCCGGTTATACTCTTTGGTCTTCTGTATAACGTGCCGCAGCGTATGTATGTGGTCTATGGTGCTAAAGCCTTTTCGGAATCTGACTTTTTCGATTGGCTGGAAGTCATCAAAGTTGCGTGCGAGACGATTAGTTCTAACTCTCGAGAACAGCTTACAAACGTGACTTAGAAGTGATATGGCTCTGTAGTTCTTCAGTAGGGTCTTATTGCCCTTTTTAAAGAACAACACAACATACTTTCATGCCACGCTTCTGGCGTTATGCCTCCGAGTACGACGGAATTAAAGAGTTTCTGAAGAGCTGCGAGTACCGGTCTTCCGCCTGCTTTCAGAAGCTCAGCCGTAATTCCGTCAGCACCCGATGCCTTGCTGTTCTTAGGCTACTTGAGAGCCATACCAATCTCGTACAGGCTGATGTCCAGGATATCTTCGGTGTAGTATCGGGTTAGCTTAGCTCTAGGGTCTGTAGCTAAGCTTGAGGACCGCAAAAGCAGTCCTCTGCCATAGTCCACGTTTCACCAAGTTACAACTGCACATGTGCTCAGCGTGATAGGTGGTAAGCCAATCGCCGCTCTATGCCTTTGGATGTATGTACAGTCTTTAGTCCGAATAAATAATAAGGAACCTGAATTATTCCAATACCCATCAATTGTAGCGATGACTTGATTTCAATGATGGAGGACTTTTCCCTGCAGCAGAGACAGTTGCTGTAGGCTCTTAACTTTTAATTACTTGAATAGATGGTTCATCCATCCATCCTGGTTTTTCCAGCTACGTCTGATCCATCCAGTCGGTGGTCTGCTAGCGAGAGACCACAGCTTTTCATTTGCTACGATCCTGAAACACATATCCTTTGCTTCACTTACTCCTAAAACCTTCTTCATACACGCTCGTCGGTTTAATACGTCTAAATCTGTATGTATGATGCGCATGAGCTGTATTTTTTAGCACTAAGCGTCCGTGAAAGACTTATTAGCCGTAATAACAATGAGCTACATTGGTAGTCTATCGGAGCTATGAGGTTTGATTTCTCGTATTCAATCCATTCGGCCATTCTTTTATGCGTTTGGTTTCTTGCGCCCGTTCTTTGCCACAGTTAAAAAATAAGAGTTCGTCCGCTAGGATCCCCTAACCCGATCCCCCAGGGGATCCCCATGAACTCATCTGTTCATCAGAATCCCCTTTAAATAAAAGTACATAAAGTCAATGTCACACTGAATATGAATGGGTGGTAGGTTAAAAAAGATTTGCACGATTGAAAGTACTTATTAATTGATTTTATTGAATAAATATATTTTGACTTTGACTTTGATGCGTTATAATAAGTTACTCAAATTCATAAAATAGTCACTCTTTGGTGGTAGGTAAAATAAAATCTTAAAGTGTAAATAAATGGATAATAAATAAACATATACCTACATACATACAATCACGACTATTATCCCTGAAGGGTTAGTCATAAATTAGGCAATGAGGACCGCAAAAGCAGTCCACTAATAAGAACTGCGGTCTGCGGTCTATTATCTGCGGTCCTCATTGCTTAGTCTCGATAATAGACGTGTATCTATGTATGTATGTATGCAATCATTTTCAGTCGCAAAGACCTGGTGCTGAAGGGCTGCCAGCCTGACATCCTATTGATCACGGGCCTGCTGAGCCCCTACGCCGGCGTCGTCGAGAAGATGTACAAGGAGCTGGACAAGGACCGGGTCACCATTCTCAAGGTCGACAAGGCGGGCGACGTGCTCTCTGAAGCTGTAAGTTATATACCTACACCATACAACCATAATTTTTCTTAATACAAAAACAATTAAGGGTGAGTTCCACCCATGAAACTGAACAACTTTCCCCAAGAAACCTATGTGCAAAAATGACAAATAAATTTCGATATCCCGTACTATAATTATTGTCGTCAGCTGATCGGACAGTTTTGCATGGGAGGTTGACATTTTTTTGTCATTTTTGCACATAGGTTTCTTGGGGAAAGTTGTTCAGTTTCATGGGTGGAACTCACCCTTAATTGTTTATGCATTAAAAAAAATTTAGGTTGTATATACACATTGAGGTATTATATAGACTAGAGGCGACACCGCAAAGCAAGTATTTGCACACTGAGTTACAGCACATGGGCAAACGCCTCAGTGATTGCGCGTGATCCAAGCGATTGTGGTTGTGGACCTTGCGGCTGCAAATCAGTGCGCAAGAAGTTGCTTCGCGGTGTTGTCTCTAGTCTATAATAACTCAATCCATACACACATACTGATATTCTGATCCTTCACTCCGTTGTTTGTTGTGTTTGTCAGGACAAGGGTTGTAAGTATAAAGATTTTGGAATTCGTCACGGGGTACTGGGTGTTCATGCAGGCAAATGTGGACAAATGTTAAAGTTCCGTTGCTTGATGGTGCGTACCAGCCCCCTTTGCCCTAAGCCAAGACGAGTAACTACGACAGGAAATGTGTGGTAATCAAACAATAACTGGAGAGAAAATTGTGATAAACCAAATCTTATTGGTGGCTTACGACTCGTCTCCTCTCCGCCCATCTTCGCCTTGGTGGATTGGCCTTGAAGTGGAACTGCAACTACATTCGCTAGGTTTTATTTATTATTCTGAGGTTTTATCGTTCTGTCGTGATCCATATCAATGAATACAAAGCAATAAATCCGAGTAGCAAAACGAGTGACCTCTATATGTCATACTGAATGCAGTCAATGACTGAATGCATGTTTAATGTCAAACTCATTACCATTATTGACGATCAAAGCAATGAAATGGTTGTTCCAAAAATGTACATATTTTAACGTCGATGACCGGTAGCAGAATTTGTTATAGTCTGACCGCTACCACTGTACCGCGCCTTAGGTATTGCGCGGGGAGGTGGGGAGTGGGAAGTAAAGAGCATGAACTCACATGAGATTCGTAGTGTCAGACAGATCTTACGATATCGAAGCACAGTTTATTGAAGCTTTATATTTACGAGTATAATTACATCCAATCCGTTTTTGTCCAATATGATTTTTAGATAAGTACAATTAAAGAACCAATATAAATGAAATAAATCTTAAATTCTTGAAAATATAAATCAAAATCATCAATAACATGTTTTTTCTTTATAACTTTCTGTTATTTTGGTGAACTTTATTTCAGTCGGCCCAAATTAGTTAATGAATTTCCCGCAGTTGTTACATTTCTTACAGTTTTTTCGCAGTATCGTTGCCTCCGCAACGATTTTGGCGATATTTGCATCACTTTCATATTCAAAACTTTCTTTGTTTGCTTTTCTTTTCTTAAAATATTCGGGCACTTTGAAAATGACAGTCTTAATATCTCGAGATAATGCACGAACCATTTTTAGATATTTTATCTCATGTGCGTCTGACACAGACAGTCAACAGCAAATTACTTACTTGACGAATAAAAAATATTTTCAACATAAGATTTCTATTGTCTATTCGAACAAAATCTTTCTGTCATTGTAATTATTATTATGATTGATGAATAATCATAAGATTTTGTTAGGATTCACTGTTATTAGGATTTCTCATTTCCCGACTTTTTTTGTTCCCGGATACCGAGACTTCTCGAGCACCATTTCCCAGGAATTCCCGAGAAGTCGGAAATTAGATTAACCTCAATAAAAATGTATGAAAAAGGTTTAAAATAAAATACACATTTTCGTAATGAACAATGTGTTCATTTTAATAAGTCTTCGTCAATTAACCAAAAAATATGCCTTCGTAATTTCTTTTATAACCACAGAGTTTTAAAACTAGAATAAAATATAAGTAAAATTTTAAAAATTAACAATTACAGACATTTTTGAAATAAAACATTTTTTTACGGACTAACTTTATGACGTTTTGTTTTATATTATGACGTTTTGAATCATTTACAGGGTCCATGGTCAGACATTTTTTTTATAATTAGCTGTTATTGACAAATTAATATGATCACTTTGATTTATAATCACAGAGTTTTAAAACTAGAATAAAATGATAAGTAAAATCTTTCAAATTACTTACCAAAATATCAATCACAGTAATTTTTTATATTTAATTAGTCATCACAGGCAAATATCATCACTTTGATATATACCTAATGTAAAAGTCAAAATGTTTCATTAAAATAAAATGATGTTGATGAAATGTACCTACCCTACATAAAAACTTTTGTAATAATAACTAACAACATTTAAATCACAGTCTTTTGATAATAATCTCCGTCTCCGTTACATACATAAATTATTACAAAATAAAGCAACAATTTTCTGTTAATAGCAGCTTTCTGCTAATAGTAATTTGCTAGCAGGTTCTGCTAAAATCAGATTTTAAAAATACCAAAGCATTCATTGATTTGTCTGATAGACGGTTCTTAATCTTTGTAACGACGTAACCAGATAAAGAGAATAGGTACTCGTTCATTTTCGGTTGACGTAGGCTTGACAGTCATAACGGCATTAAATTTTAAACAAACAGAGGTGGGGCGGGTGGGAAGGTAGGTGCCTTATTAGGTAATAAAAAAATGTAAAATGGGATAATTTTTGTAAAAAATAACACAGGAATTAACGTTAAATTGCTATTTTTTTTAGGTTTTTTTCTAATTTCTCGACTTCTTGGGTACTCAACCCTTTTTCCCGTCTCGACTAAGGCTAAATTTCTCGAGGATTCCCGCTTCGAGATTTCTCGATGAGAAACCCGTAATAAACACAATATGATTATCTGTTTTGTACCTGTTATATTATGCCAATTCACTAAATTGAGCTGTTTAGTATTTAGTGCGTTTGAAAAATATTTCAGTATACGGCAACTAAATCGCACGTACGTAATGCCTCTAAAATGTGCAAACAGGTTTCTAGAATAAAACGGCAGCGCGGGCCAAAGTGCATTAGCCGGCGGCCGGCGACACGCTACCCGCGCGCGTTGCTTGCCACCACTTCCACTCCCGCCAGTGCTCGCCGCAATATCGCATCCGCAGCCCGCTGCTTGCAACCGGCAGCGAAAGTGAAAGTCGCACCAGTCAGCCGGCCTACTACAAACTATATGCGCGTAAACAAATCACGACAACGTGACTTTCTATATAAGTTATTATTATCAATAATCTAATAGAACTCGTGGTGCTCGGATTTATATGTTCTGCATTAGTGGCACAGTGATTGCATCAAAATGGCTGTCAGAATCTTCAAAATCATTGAGACTCTCATAATTTGTATAGTTTTATTAGTACTCTTCTTTAAAACATCCCTCTTTTTTGCGATGATTGAAATAATTATAATAGCAGGCATGGTGGTTGGACTGTACCAGAAAAATACGAACCTTATGTGCAAATCGAAGAAGAGCCTTCTCGGTAGAACGGTTATAGTGACCGGCGGGACCAGCGGCATGGGGCTGGAGATAGCTACAGACTTTGCACATAGAGGTGCGAAAGTTATTATAGCATGCCCTTTTAATGATGAAGGGCTTCACGCTAAAGAACTCATAGAAAAAAGTTCAGGTAGTAATAAAGTAATATTCAAACTACTCGACCTTTCATCATTTAAATCTGTCAGACAATTTGCAGCAGATATTTTGATCAGTGAGGAGAGATTGGACATATTACTCAACAACGCAGGTGTTGGTGTTCCAGGAGATTTTCTTACGATAGATGGATTAAACTTCGTAATGCAAGTCAATTACTATGGTACTTTTCTATTGACCATTTTACTCCTACCGCTTCTGCGTAAATCTGGAAAGCCATCGGAACCGAGTAGGATAGTGAATACGTCGTCAGTGCTTCATAAAATTGGATATGTTGACTTGGAAAACTGGAATAGAATAAAGTATTGGAGCAAAATGAGGATGTATGGCAACAGCAAACTTGGCCTCGTCATGTTCACACACGAACTGAGCAGGCGACTGAAGGGCTGTGATGTGATAGTGCACACAGTCGACCCGGGTATAGTCGGGACGCCCATATTTCAAAGTATTGGATTAAGCTTTCATACTCTCTGGACGTATTTCATCGGAATTCTGTTTAAGCATCCTTGGGAAGGATCCCAGACGGCTATCTATGTTTGTTTGAGTGATACTGTTGCTAAATCGAGCGGCAAATACTTTAAAAACTTGCAAGCTGCCCAGCCCACGAAAGCTTCGTGTGATGAAGATGCGGCCATTCGTATTTGGAAACACACAGTTAGACTTGTGAAATTGGCTGAAGAGGAATTGATCTGTTGTAATTTATTGAATAAGTAAATCATAAAGGTTTATTATCAATTTATTGTAATATTATATAACATATGAAACAGACGTAGGCTTATTTACTTTAAATAACATTACTTATTATAATTTCTGTACCAATTAAAAAATAAACTACAATGAACGAAAAATACGATAAATATATTTAAAGGCCATCATTTTTTTGGGCCTTTTCTTAAAGTGCCGGCCAACAAAAAATGGTACGTACTGTTAGAACTAGCCATTTGGAAAAATAGTTAATATGGCACAAAAGATATAGGATTGCTCCGAGCCAAGTTATACAAGTTCGAAGATTCATAATTTTCATACATTTATTGATTTTTTGTATAAACAGAACAGACGATGACCCCACAGCTTTTGCACCGCAATGACAATTGCTTCAGATCATTAGCTCTAGCAATATCTATCATTATTTTATGTTTCCCTGTCCCAGCACTTTCAGAAATCAATAAATGTATGAAAATTATGAATCATTGAACTTGTATAACTTGGCTCAGAGCAATCCTACAATTTTTGGCCATATTAATTATTACTCCAAATGGCTAGTTCTAACAATACGTGCTATTTTTTTTTCTTGGCCGGCACTTTCAGAAAAGACTCAAAAATGTATGGAGCTAGAATGATCTCCTTTCTATGGTAACAGGAACGAGTGGGCGGACGCCAGTCTTTATGAACATAATTAAAAGAGGCACAACTTGTTAGTCAATATGCGTGTAAGTCAATATGCGTGTAAGTCAGTATGCGTGTAAGTCATTATGCGTGTAAGTCAATATGCGTTTAAGTCAATATGCGTGTAAGTAAAAATGCGTGTAAGTCATATGCGTATAAGTCAAAATGCGTGTATGTCAATACGCGTGCACGTTATTATTAGTCATTATGCGAGTAACCCACTTATTTATGTCACCGACACTAATAGACCGGTGCCAGTTCATGCCTCTAGCAAGTGTAATGAAAATACTCTTACGTACGTACCGCTTTTCAAGCAAACTTTTTCTAAAGGAAAAATTTAAGAGTCAAAATACTCCAGATATAGCAGAGGATCCGAGTATACAACGACCTTCACCGAGCGGTTAATGGATGAAAAGTATTTTATATCAAATTTAATGTGTTAAAAATATATTGCGAGTGGGTTGGCTGAAAACTTTCAGTCCAGTATATGATTAATTAAATATTTAAATATTTTTTTTAATATTGTACTTGTTTTGATAATAGATAAATTACATAGGTACCAATCGAAAGTATGAAGCCTCTATAATATGCAAACGTTAGGTTGACTATTTTTTCCTGTCATAACATTGGGTAGGCAGGTGTCAACAGGCAAGTCAATATAAGTAATTTGCAACCGTCTGGTTAAATAAACAAAATTTATGTTTATATAAAGATAAGCTCATTACAAACACACACACACCAAACCAGTGCAATGTAAAAAAAAAATTTTTTTTTAAATATTAAATTAATCATTAATGGTACTAGACTGAAATTATTCAGCCAACCCACTCGCGATATATTATTTAACATATTAAATTTGATATAATATACTTTTCATCCATTAACCTTCTCGGTGAAGGTCGTTCTATACTCGGATCTTAGACTACTAAGTACCGGTCAGATCATCGAACAAAGCTAAGACATTAATTAAGTTTTTAAACTTGTCGAGATATGAAGCCGGGGTTGTGTCAGCGCGCGGTGACGACGACGGCGAGAATTATTCCCCAGAGATACACTTTCCCCGTAGAGACTCTTTTAATAAAACTACGCTTTTATTCCCCAGAGATACACTTTCGGCTTGAACACTTAAATAGAAAAGTGTTTTAGATGAAAAGAAAAACTAAATTAATCAAAATCAAACAAAACTAATAAAGCTTCTATTCCCCAGATATACACGATCGGCTTGAACATCTAAATATAAATGGTTTTTAGATGAAAAAAAAAACTAAATTAATTATAATTAAACAAATTATAAAATCACTCAACACCGTGGAATTCTTTCATTAAACGGAAGAATGAGAGGCGTCTAAGGCACTGCTCGATATCGATTTTATCGTTAAGGAGATCTTCTATAATTTTATTGATGCGTAGGTCAATCAATCGATTGTATGTGCTTGTTTCATTCGAAACTCTTGAAAAAAGTTTTCCTTTCTAAGATTTGAATAAGCAGTAATAAATTTGGATATTTAATCGAGACTTTCTTATTTAGACGGTTGTGCCAGCCAGCCTTCTACTGAGTTTGTGGTGCGGTGTCTCTAACCATAAAAACAAATGTAAGGCATCATGTTTGGCTTTATCCATTGTTTCATAAAGTATTCAAGAAACAAAGTGTTTTTATACACAACAGTACCGAAAAGTGTATCTAAGAGGACAAATTGGTAGGCTTTAAAAAAATGTGTCTTACAGGAATAAAAGCGCAGTTTTATTAAAAATGTCTCTACGGGGAAAGTATATCTTTGGGGAATAATTCGACGGCGACGGGTCGGCGGGTTTAATGTGTAGATCCCTTAAAAACAGATTCTGAACTATAGACCTTCGATCAACAATACCAACTAGATGTCAGGTCTGCGCTAAAAATATGTCTCGGTAAATAACAGCGCACTTGAGAAGTGAGCTCTTATTTTGTTAAGTTTGCTTGAAACACGGCCAATGTAAACACGTTCACAATGCCGCAATGTGTAAGTTGCAAAATAATGCACGAACAGCAACAGTGTCTTACTTTAGGTAAGTACATGTAGAATAAATTATATTTAAAGCTTTAAACTTACAAATAATATTAAATTTTGAACATAATAACCTATTTTAACCCACGCTACAAATGTACGTTGACCAAATTATAGACGCGCCAACATTTGTGTATCAGAACTAACCAACCAACTAGCACATTAGTAATAATTAGAGCTAAGTTTATAACTAAAAGATTCATAAATACGCTATAGGAGTGGTAACAGCAGCTTTGTGTTGATTTGGAGTGGCAAGTATGACTCACTGATAAAACCACTCAGGAGAGTAAAGCCGCAAAAATTATAGCCATTTCACTACTCTAAGCCGCGTTAGAGTGTGACATGCTACTTTAAGTCGTAAAGAATATCATATATACCTGTATAGGTCACCTGTTGAAATACCAGACATAGAATTTCTATTGTTATGGAGCTCTAGGAGTCGTTGCCACAGTCGAGGGGCAATAATAATAGTTGCAAAAAAGAAGTAGTAAACAGTTTTTTTGCAAACGTTGCTTCGATCTACCAATAAACTACTCGAGTTTTGTAAGGAGTGAAAATAATAACGTTTATGCCACTATAAGTAATTATCGAGATCTAGTTCTCCCGTTTTTATACCTAACAATCTTAAAAGAGTGTGAAGTGTAATAGAGTCTGAATTAAAGCCAAAAATTTTTTGTAATATTTTGGTTCGTTCGAGGGTTCCGTAGAAAAAACTAAATTCGGTATTGAAAAATTTAGCCGAGATTCCCCTCCCTTAAATAAAAAGAATAATTTCCGTTTTATAATATTCTTTATTTATAAGCTAAGTATCCAATTTATCAAATATTATTTCGTTTTTTCCTGGTACAGATTTTAGAAATCATATTTGGATATTAAATAAACTTAACATTTTAGTGGATGGACAACACAGAACAGAATAGTTGTAATATATCCAAAAATATCGTAGGCAGATAAAATAGAAATACTTTGTTTATGTTTTTATTATTAAACTCCGCATTCTTAGTAACAAAGAGTTATTTCACTAGATGTCATTAGTCAACAAATAAATATGATTGGATGTATTAGGTTATCCCAGGGCCTATACTTGTAAATAAAAAAGTCCCTAAAAATCCTATCCCATTTATTTACCCCCTAAATTTGGGGGGAAAGAAAAAAGATGGCAATACTGCGGGAGAAGGAAGATACACAGAGCGGAACGGGCGCGGGCGCGGGGCGGAGCGGCGAGTGAGATGGCGAACCCAACTCGGTGTTTCGAGTTCGAATATTGATGAGACTCGCGTGGCTACGCAAGCGCGAGGTGTTTGCATTGTAGTCATTCGTTACAATTTAAAAAAAGTTAAATTTTGAATGATTTAAGTATACCTAAATCCCGATAGCTGAATGTAGGTACTAGTCTCTGGCCGATCGACGATAAATTGCACTTTGTTGGTGTTTTTATGATATTTGAAACAAGGGATTTGTTATTGCCGGTTTATTTGGCTAATCTGGAGGTGTACCCATATCTAGAAAAATGCAAAAAGTTTGCAACTTTCACTCATATGGCTCTTGATTAAAGGTAATAGGTATTTAGGTCTTTGGTTTGCAAAGAGGAAGCAAACAGGTGGAAATTGGAACTATTAAACACAATCTTATTCGCCATCTTCTAACGGGAAAGCTTAAAATCGAATGTTGAATTACTTATTTTTAGGTAGGTAACAAGTTTCATTTGCAAACCAATAAACTAATATTAAATCTTTACTAAATAAATAAATTACAAATAAGTAAGTACTTGTAATACTTACTAATTTTTTTATATAAAATTTTCTCAAAACTACTAAAAGTAAGTACTTATCTGTTTTTTATTTAGATTATTTTTAGTCACTATTCCCATCTAATGGATGGCCTATTTACCTAAAAACACATGCACATTAGTCAGTAAAATTACGATCACACTTAATTTATCAGTGCAGATAATTTACAAACGTGAAAAGAAAATTATTAAAACTTACTTATCTTTTATTATATTTCGTAGATGTCACTTCATAAAAAATAAAAATGACATTATGAAGAACGAATCTTAATCTAGGCTCGTTCACTCAATCGTTCATAGTTCAAAGAGCCAAATAAGGGTTACAAGAGCTACTATTTGCACCTTTAGGCACATTGAGATAGATACTATAGAGGTAACTTCGATGTGCAAAATTTTCACACATGCACAAAAAAGGGGCCTATGTGTGCGTTACTAAAATGTTGCCAGCTCACAGTTGTCACTCCCTAAATATGGGTAAATTTTATACAATGTTAAGAACAAATACCATGTCTCGACCTCTCGACATAACACCTCTTATTTTTGTGTCGGATGTAGAATGGTTAGGATAAAAGAAACGAAAACATAAAATCAACAACAATGTATTGTGGATGAAATATCAATCAATCTTTGAAAATTTTTACAATATAAAATAAAATAACACGTGAAGCCAAATTATAATAGGTAACTCTTATTTATTAAACAATCCGTGGCCTAAATTGTTTTTTTCTAACATTAATTTCAACGTAAGTTTAATTTTTAATCGCTGTTTTTAAATAAGGATCAATCTGACAAAGTAAAGATTATTTAAGTGAAAAAGATGCATTGCTGCTTTGGTTCTAATGTTTCTTCAGTTCTGCAACTACTGCACGATTAAACAACCTGTAACATAAATACTTCATCTTAATTTTGTGGAATACCGAAAATTCATACTAAAATAAAGGAGAATTTTGTGAAATCCGGTCACTGATAAACCAATAGAGAAGTTAAAAACAAACAAAAAATTTTGATGTTATAGGAAAAATATCTAAAATAATAAAAACATGCAAGTTTTGACTCCGAAATCTCAGAAGCGACACACTTTATGATTTGTGATACTTACTTCTAGATTATTTTTATTGTCAGTATTCAAGTCCTCAATAGTATTCGTGTTATCAAGTTTTGATAAGTGGCTGCGATTTCGCTAAGATTTAATTTTTCTTTATTTTTATGTCTCCATTATTATTTTTTTGAGTGTTTCGTCCTTTGGAAATCTAAAATAAATAGAAAATAAACGATAATTTACACTAGGCTGGCTTGATTCTCGTGAGGCCCCTAAAACCTTAAAACTAAATTTATTATTTTCTACCACGCTCAGTCTAACGCTCGAATAGATAGGAAAGGTAAAAAGTACAGGTGGATATAATTTAATTAGATAATTTATTTTATGCTATTCGTTCCATACTAAAACCTAAGTATTTTTGGGGTAAATTTAGCCAAGTACCTGACAATACTGATTACAGGTTATGTTGAAATAATTTTATGAAATTTCCCTATTAAACCAAAAGCACATATATTTAAGACTAGAATTAGAGATTTACAATCATTTATTAGCATTTTCAATAGAAACAAGTAAGAAACGATATTCCAGGCACTTGTTACTCACTTCTATTACTGCAATGTTTGACTGAACAACTTGTTGTTCAATTAAGCCCAACGGAATAATATGTTCACCTATAATATTCACTTATTCAACTAAAAAAACAAAAATTGGTTGCCTGTAAAGTCGGTTTTACGGGCGAAGATTTTACGTGACAACGTCTTTTTCTCGGTAGAATATTTATTGATATGAATATAATTAAATTGCACAATAGGAACAAGGAATTGAATGAAAATAAGAATTGCACAAATTTTAACTATAGAAATATATTTTTTTTTTTTTTTTTTTTTATTTTTTTTATTTTTTATTTTTTTTTATTTTATTTTATTTTATTTTATTTTATTTTGTTTTATTTTATTTTATTTTATTTTATTTTATTTTATTTTATTTTATTTTATTTTGTTTTATTTTGTTTACTAAAACATTGTACATGTAAACTTAAACTTAACTATTTAGTGGGAGAGAGACGCAAGGCATTCGGCGGGCCTCTCTCTCGTTCGGTGACTCATCGTTACGTTACCGACGAGCGTTACACTTTTTCATAAGTGACTCCCAGCCTAACCTAATTTAAGACGTTGTCACGTCAATAACTATTTGGTAGGTAAAATAATGACAGCGATTTGTTTGGGGCCAAGTGTCGCTGGATCCATGTAAAACGTTGCACAGTTTCACCGACACGGTCCTTTCATCCTATGTTTTGTCTTTCTTTTACTTAGGGTAAACATGATGTGCGGAACAAAAGTAGTAATGGATTAAGGCAGAAAGAGATAGCAACTTATGCTCTCTCTATAGTTATAGATCTCAATGTTTAGGCACAATTTTATACGCTCCAGACCTGTTCTATTTATTTTATTTCTTTTGTCTCATGTCGTTAGTAAAATAATGTGCTGTTTATAAGTATATTCAAGTGGTCAGAATTAACTTTAATTTTGTAGGTACGTGACGCGTTATCTAGTTGGTATTGTTGATCAAAGCTGCAGTGCGATTCTCTAAGTTAAAGCATAGTTATTCTGTGGTAGCAGCGGCTGCTGCAGCGCTAAGAATACTCTGTCTCTTTCATATTCATAGAATTGGAAAGAGACAGCAGATCACAGCCATACGCGCAGCGTCTATGTGTCCGCATAGCTGTAGACAAATGAATTCGCTGTAATTAAAAAGGCGGATGTTTCGCGCAACAAATAATAACAGATGATTACTCAAATCGTTTTTTTTTATTTGACACTTTGGCTATGACACTTTATTAAAGTACCTAGGACATATACTGGGTGAAGATGCATTCGCTCCCCGGCAAGAAAAGTGTCACAATACATTTTAGGTACGAAATGACATAATCGCAGCATTAGATTGCACGTATTTCATTTGTTCGGCTGTAGTAGTGTCGTATTTATGTTGCGCGTAGTTGCCGCTAGATGGCACTAAGTTCTCTTTTTCACGGAGCCGTTTCGCTCCGGTCACCGGCGTGAACAGTGTCACACTTGTGTTAGTACAGAGTGGGCGTGTACAGTATCGCCAGAAAAGCGTTTTAACTTGTGATGAGACTCTTTATCGGTAAGTTTTACATTTAAATATTAGATTTATTACGAAAAAGGTGACACATTCTATGTTGTGACTGTATTGTTGACGAAAAAGCATTGTAAATATTGCCGCATCATACAAAAAAACAATCATAACATGTATAGGGTCTCTTTTATCACTCATTCTGATATGATATTCACGTTTTAACAAATGAAATAAAAGCGCAACACATGTAAAGTCATTTTTGTTGTGAATTATTACAATTATCACCAGTTATTATAACTCCTTATGTTGTGTTCGGTCTTTTTTTATGTGCAATTGAAAACATTTTTTTAATAACAGTGTATTTTTTTCAGGATCATCATGAATAATAATAGTCGGGCAGCATTTATACTACAACTGGCTAGCGAGAAAAGAAACGAAGAAAATGCTATGAAAGATCACAATATTATGGATACTCAATATAGTACAAGTCCAAGCATTGTTGCAAAAGAACCTTTTTGTACCGATGAAAATCCAACATCAGGTAAAGAAAATTTTTGTTTTTGGGACAGTGATGATAGTGTTAAAGACCCAACTTTTAATATTGACGGTGGATATAAGAGTTCGTCCTCAGGCAGTAGTGTTGGCCAGCCGACTAAAAAAAAGCTTGTTAAACGGAATTCACAAAGGCTATCGGAAGAGAAGAATGAAACCGAACCTTACGTAAATATTGCTGCAACAGATAATTTGACTGTGACTCCTTCTACTTCTAAAAATAATCCACAGCGCAAGCGGTCCATATCTTCTGATTCCTCTTCATCGAATTCCTCGTCAAACAGTAGTAGCAGCAGCAGCAGTGCTATTTCTAAGTCTATGTCACCTAAAAGTCACTGTAGTTCTAATGACGTAGTTTCTTTGCCATGCAATCAAGAAAGTAACGTACTTAACAATAATATTCCTGAGCAAGTTACGAGTCCAGTACGTAAATCTAGCAAAAAACGTAAATCTTGTGTGGACGAATGGCTGTCAAATAAAGCAAAAATATTGAGGAATTCCGGAAAATCATACACTTCTCGTTCTAAGTCACAGAAAACAATGTCTGAGAGGTGTTTGAAACCTCCGTGTGGTGAAAAATGCAAATTTAAATGTACTGAAAATATAAATAATGGTAATAGAACTGAAATATTTAATAAATATTGGCAATTAGGAGACCTGGCTTTACAGCGTAATTTTATTCATAAGAGCATGAAAGCGATTATTCCTGCGTTTAGATTTACCGGAAAAACTCAACCAAGAAAACTTAACCATAGCTTTTATTTCCAAATTGATGACAAGCCCATTCGAGTATGCAAAACTTTTTTCAGAGCAACACTAGATATTAATGACCGCGTCATCAGAACAGTTATTGAAAAATCTAAACAAGGTTTTCTTGAACAAGACAAGAGGGGCAAACACGGTAATCATAGCAAAGTTGCAGAATCTATTCGCCAGAGTGTCAGAGATCATATCGATTCAATACCACGAATGGAATCTCACTACATCAGAAAAAAATCGTCACGGGAATATATTGATGGAGGAAAATCTCTCAGTGATCTTTATAGAGACTATAAAACCTTGTGCGAGTCAAACAACGTGCCCTATGCAAACGAAACATTGTATTCAAGAATGTTTAATAGTGAATTCAACATCAGTTTCTTCAAACCGAAAAAAGATAGGTGCGAACTTTGTGTACGTTATGAGAACGCCGAAGGTGATGCAAAGAAAGACTTAGAAGTCCAGTATTTTACACACATTGAAGAGAAGAACCTGTCTCGACTTGAAAAAGACGCTGATAAAAAAACCTCTGGTCCAAATAAAATTATTGCAATTTATGACCTGCAAGCAGTCTTGCAACTTCCGCGAGGCAATACCTCTATTTTTTATTACAAATCCAAACTCAACACCTTAAATTTTACTGTGTCTCAAATCGGTGATGATAAAACCGATTGTTTCTATTGGCATGAAGGAGAAGCAAACCGCGGTGCTGATGAAATTGGATCTTGTCTGTTCAAGTTTATTGAAAATATTGTAATTCATTACGATGGACCAGGCCTAGATCTAATATTTTTCTCTGATAACTGTTGCGGTCAGAACAAAAATAGATTCATAATTTCTATTTATTTGTATGCGTTATTAAAATTCCCTAAATTAAAGTCTATAACACACAAGTACCTTATTACTGGACATACTCAAAATGAGGCTGACTCTGTCCATTCAACAATAGAAAAGCAAATACAAAGAAGACTAAAGTCAGGTCCACTTTATGTACCCAGTCAATACGTTGAAGCTATTAAATGCGCTAAGAAAAAGGGCAATCCATATACCGTGACAGAAATGTCAAACAGTGATTTTTATTCACTGAAGCGTCTGTCCGAAGATATTGGGTTTACTACAGCAAAATCTTTTAAAATATCTGAGGTGAAAATTTTCAAACTGTTACAGGACGATCCTACGAAGCTGTTGTTTAAAAACTCTTATAAAGATGAGTTTTCCGAAACAGTTTTAACGCGAAAAAAAATCTTAATTCAATATCTCTCAAACTTGCGTACAGATGTAAACCGAAACTTAAAGAAAATAAAATAAAGGATCTATTGGATTTGTTACAACATAATCATATTCCCCATTTTTATGAGTCTTTTTATAAGTCTCTTAAGTAAGCAATTTACCTTTTTATAGTTGATTGTAAGTTCACCTAAAAATGTTATTACCTATAAAGAAATTAGTTTTTGTTAATTTTCATTATTTTAAAAACATGTTAAAGAATTTTTTTTTAGTTATTTTTTCTTACTGTATAAGGTACAGTTTCATAAGTAAAGAGAGCTTACTAATATAAGTAATAATGACTGTGGTTGTACTAAGACGTATGTCATGTAAGTTCTAAGATTACATTTTTATTTTATTAATGGCCAAAGATGTAAGACTTTTGTAATTTGTGGTTACTTTTTCTTTAATTAATATTTAGGATCTTTTTATAATAAAAGTAACGGTGATTCGATACATTATAATGTGTATTATTTTTGAAACTCCAGAAATTTTTATCGAGAAAAGAGTCATAAAATTCACCTAATTAAGAATTTCTTAAAAATTACTTTGAAAAAAATACAATTTTGTTATTAAATTTTGCGCCCATTAATTAGTAAATAAATAAGCTATCTACAGATGACATTTCAGCAATCTGACTATTATAGTTTTTAAACTATTGACGAATAAATGAACAAAAAATCATTAAAGTTACATTTTCTCGAAACTACTATTTTTGCATTGTGACACTTTTCTTGCCGGGGAGCGTGTGTTTTTTTTGCTCTATATGGCGTGCAGACATTGCACCTCCCCCGTAAATAAAAAAAAACAAAACGCACTCTTTGTTTTTTGGGTTTAATTACCGGGTCGGAAAGTGTTTTTAGGATTTTTTTATCTCATTAATTGTTAAACGAATATTTATGTAAGTACTTTTCTTAAAAAAAGTTTGAAAGTTGTTCTTTCACTTTCAAATCTTAATGTTTTTCTTCCATGTCCCATCCTCATATTCCATCAGACACCAACATCTCTCGGCTGTATCCTCATCCGACACCACCTACTCCTGGCACCTCTGCTCTGCTCTTTACTGTTCCATCGTCAATCCAAAGCCAGCAGATTGCCTGATTCTACGAAGAATTCATTTTTATTTAAGTATCACTTATTTTTGTCATGTACCTACATTTTGTAGTTGTAGAAGCGTTGTTATTATGACAGGGCTTGACTTTTTTGTAGGTAATGACAATCGTTTTTTGAATCGCGTTGTTTAGCAATTTCTCAACGTCCCCCCTGTTGCAGCCGGCCAAGGTGGCGCAGTCGTTGCTGCTGTTCTGCCAGGGGCAGGGCCAGCTGACGTCGCTGCCGCCGCCGGGCGTGGAGCGGCGCATGTCGCGCGCCATGTCCATGGAGGAGTACGACAAGCCCAACATCAGGCGGCTGTCGCTGACGCCGGGCGCCACCGACTCGCCGCCGCCGCGCAAGCTGTAGGCGCTGCGCCGGGCCGCCGACTCCTTGCCGGAGTAGCGGTCAACGGCACCTCATTCCTGTACCTACTGTTTAGGATATGATCCCACTTCTGCGTTTGTCGGGCGTGCGCGTCTATCCGACGTTTGGACAACAACTGCGTACAAGCGGCGATTGTGCTCCGTACACACGCGGCGATCGCGCTGCGTACGTCGGAGAAACGCTCACGCTTTTCTAGCGCAAAGTGGGCCTTAGTATGGTTTCAGAGTCACGCTGACCGCTCGCGCGGGTTGTAAGCGATGCGGGCCACGAGCTAGGTGTTGTCTTGTACCGTTTTATAGTGACGCTTACCACCCGCGCTGATGGTAAGCGCGGGTGCTAGCTCGTGGCCCGCGTCGCTTCACCCGCGCGGGCGACCAGCGTGACTCTGACACCACCCTTACTTCTTATGTGTGTGAGGACACACTGATAATTCTCTGTGTGATTATGGATAACGACACTACCTGTGAAGTTGATGGGTACAAGGATACAAAGTTTGATATACAGTCATCTATGGTGTCTACTTGTCAACTTATTAAAACAAAACAACCGTCTTGTGCGAATAAGCTGGTTTATTACAAGTAGACAGGATCGCCGATCCTGTCTACAATAAAGATATATTATTAGAGTAGCCTCATACACACCAACCTCACAGTTTAGTGTATTTTATCTATTAGTTTTATTGTAGCACATGGCGCGCACCATGCCCTTAGAATTAGGGACTATCACGGACACAGAGCGTAGCAGGTTTTCTTTAGTCGCTGACACTGAAGTCTAATTATTGTTTCGAAAGTTATGAACGAATAAAAATAGTTACCGAAGTAATGGCATTCTATTCCACATGACGCTACCATTCATATCGTTTAGAATTAAGCGGTTTTTCCTATACCCGTTATAACAACAGCTAAGGCGTTTATCAAAAGACGTGCGATTTCTTGGCTTTCCTACATACATTTACTACATACAACATCTAAAATATACACTGCTAGTGTCGACATAGTACCTATAAATAAAAATCTGTTGGGATTTGGTTGCGTCATGGGGTAATAACAAGTCAAATAAAGATATATTAGTGAGTGAGATTGATATTAGTGCAAGGTTTTGTAAACTCATGAAGTGTTTTTCAAAGGTTTTCTACTAGCGATTTGTTAGAGATGTTATGCAGTGCTATACTTTTAGCGTGGATATATATCTGTACAAAACTTTATATTATGTAAGAGTAAGACACAATAGAGAAATATTATGGCAACAAAACTAATATTGTTATTAATTTGTAGGTTTTTAATGCGCTATTATGCAATGGATAAGTAGTAACTTGAAGCAATATGTCGTCATACAGTTAAACTATATGAAAAAACGTAGCTGCGGCTATAATGTTTTAATTCAAATTACTTAGAGTTGTAACAGAGAGTGCACCTGAAAGCAAGTGATGTAGAAATATTTAGCCTTGTAATTCATATCACAATAGTCAGATCAAAATGGCTAGTTGTCAGTGGAGCTTAGAATTTTTAAAGCATTTTCAACAGCGTATAAAAGAACAGTTCAGCATTTTTCACTTAGTCAAAATTTCAAGAATTTTTCTTCTATTCTCGCTATTTTATTAGGTAAAACAGGCGGCGTTTATTTTACACGCCGTTTTTGTACCTAACTGCTACCTATTTACATTTAAGTTATGTTCAGCTCTACCTAGCGTTACGAATCTAAGAGTTCGGAGTTTCAAAGTATAAACGCCTACGCTCATTGGCTGTGCAATAATTTAAATATGTGTTGTATAAGTATCATTTGTATTTATTTCGGGCGTTTAAATAACTCGCAAAATATTACGATACAAAATAAAGTCTTTCAATCCAGCCAGCGATCCTGATATATAATACTGCTTTTACTGCTTTTAACCGTCTCTGTGGTCTCTAGACCTCTAGACCTCTAGACCTGGGACTAGACTAGACTTGGACCCAGAGATCCCAGGTTCGATTCCCAGCTGGGAGTACGGTACATCTTTGTATACTTGTTAAGTCCGCCTGGCGTAGCCACCATCTTATCTAAAGTCTTGGCCATAACAACAATGTTAATAGCATTGTTGTGTTCTGACTGAGTTTAGAGATAAGATAGACAGTTCCTCAGTGGTTAAAGAATCCGGGTGAAGGGCGCTTCCACCTTCGGCCTTATCGTCACTTACCATCAGGTGAGATGAAGGCCAAGTGCTAACTAGTACTGGATAAATACATGGAGCACTAACATAACTAAAGGTAAACTATCAATTTGTAAATGATAGGATAGGAAGCAAATAGGAGCAAATTAAGAGTAATTTAATTAAACGCTGAATTGCTAGCCATTCCGAAGTCTATGAAAAATATTATGATTATTACCAGCAATTACCTAACAAAGTTATCTAGGATAATATTATCAAAATTGTTAGGGTGAATCAATAAGCCAAAGTAATGTGTGGTTCTGTGTGTAAATTATGATTGATGTTATATGTTTAAAGTTTGTAGTAAGTAATTATAAAACTTCGGAAATATTTAAAAGTATTAGTTAGATACATCTATTTTCATTACGAGATTATCAAAAAAAAATAATTTAGTGGTAAATGACATCGTGGAAGGTGTTAATAAATTACTTTATTTGTAAATGTGTAAAAAATTATTGTTAGTTTTAGGAATCTTTAAGATTATTATTTATTTTAGGTACAGCTTGAATATTTATTATGCAAAATGTTACTAGAAATTATTGATTAAAGATTTGTGTATGTATTTATCCATAAAATAAATGTTAGCTCATATCTATTTCGAATTATTTTCTACTAATCTGATTTACAAAAATATACAACCTTGATCGAGAGAGACTATTTATTGATCGCGGACATCAGACGGTTCATTGAAACTTTTCAAATAGAAATTTATTTATTCAACAAACATTGCCAGCGTTACAGTATACACTAATGCACTGAACAATATGTAACATACACTAATAAATAATAAAAAACTTATAATAAAGGACAGATCATTCAACCATCTCGGTCACTGAACTCCAAGCAATCCTTATGTACCTCCATCCGTCATCGTTTTCACGACACAAACTTGGGGGTACATGCTCGCATCTGTTAGGTGTGCACCCTCGTGATCCTACATTGACCCCTGGGTGGTGCTAATTGAGCATTTGGTGGTAGATGGTGGATGGTGCAGGAGCAGGTGGTGGCCTAGCTCGCCCGGTTATCGACCACCGTGCGGAAGTGTACGCCCGCAAGTGATCTGTGCTTGTCGCAGGTCGCGTTTCGGGAACAGCGCCGCACTACCGGAGCCAGAGGAGCGGCTATTGTTGCAAACAGTGGACCGTGCAAGACAGTTCTGCCGTGGAACCATTGAGCGGGAGACGAATCTCGACACACCGGCCAGGGAGACCCATAGAAACGTTGGTGCCGCTGGTCGAACGCGGCATAGTACAGGGGCCCGACCAGGGCTAACCACCTTGGGAGGCTGTTTCACCAGGTCGCGCACAATCTTGGAGAACCCGGCGACCACTTCTGGGAGAGTATGGGGGCCCTTCCGTCCGGCGTGTCGGCTGTGGTTGTAAAGCTCTTCCAATGCTGAAGCGGAAGACTCTCGCTTTGTTCATTTCCTTGCAACAGTAGTGGCTCCTTGTTCACGTCCCATTCTTCCATTTTTCCAATGACAGTGCCTAATAAGAATGTAATACAGCGGCTTCCACTTTTTCTACCACCAATTCGGTGTTTGAGGTGGAGTTCACTAACATCCGTAGGCTCCATTCTTACCACAACGCCGTCCGCCAATACCTTTAGACGGCTCAGCCTATATTGCTTTTTTTGACGCAGACTCAAATTCGTCGCCCTGCTGACACGTCTTACTTAAGGTACCCCGGCTATCAGCTTGAGGAGCAATCCTTCGCGAAAGTCGGAGTGTGTCTGTACGTGAGGGCTGACATTTGTTGTCGTCGTCTACACTGCTTGGAAGACCCTTTCTTTCTCATCCTTTGGGTGCGCATTGAATTCGGCTTCCGTTGCCGTGTCTATGCGTGCCTATATCGGTCCCACACAGGAGATGCTAACACAAGCAGCCGTTTTGACCACCTCGGCTGAGTGACTGATGACGCGCAGGAGCGATTCCCAAACGACGAGGAGCTCTGACGCAAGACCTGACACAACTGGTAGACCAGATCACCAGGACACCAGATGTCGTAGGTCACGCGCCCTCCTTGTTGGACTTACTGCTGACGAGTCACCCTGCAGGGTATAGAGTGTCGGTGTTTGCACCTCTAGGCTCGTCAGACCACTGCTACAGCACCGCATAGCGTTGGGCCACCGAAAACGGTAGAGACCATGCGTTATCTGTGGCATTACTCATCGGCAGATTGGGACGGATTGCGTGATTACTTCGCATCCGTCCCATACGGCCAGAGCGGCTTTCTTGAAAAGAACCCGCCGGAGTGCGCTTCGCTGACAAGATTTTGTTGGGTATGGAATATTATATTCCGTTCACAGATCTTGCCAGCGCTGGTAGATAACGGCATTGGTTCAATCGCTAAGGGGGCTCTCGCAAGGAGCGGATGCACAAAGAGAGGCGAGGGTTGGGCAGGAGTTGACCTCGCACCCTACGGGTAGCACTCACCTACTCTGTTTCTTCTGCATATCAATATATGTTGATATGCAGAAGAATGTATATATTGTCCTTGGGCAATATTCATTGTTATGCGGATGACAGTACGGTGCATGAGCGGTACTTGGGACATCCAGCGGCAAAGCAAGCCGATATCGTAGTGAAAAGGCAAGAACTGGTTGCTAAACTGAACCTGACTCTCGATCGTGACTCTAAGTGGGGATCTGATAACCTGGTGGAGTTTAATGCCAGCAAAATCCAGGTATGTGAATTCTCGTTCATGGTAACCTCCTTCCTTACTCCTCCCTCTCTTCAGAACTCTCCGTTACCCATTTCGGTAGACCACAGCATTCTTGGCATGGAAATCGGCCAGGAACTGAATCCAAAATGCTACATCGAGGGTGTTATTGTAACTACCTCCCGTAAGTAGGGTATTATCAATAAGGTGAGACGGTTTTTCACTCCCCAACAGCGCTGTTTGCTGTACAAGACTCAAGTGCGATCGAGTATGGAGTATTGTTCCTATCTTTGGGATGGCTCCGCTAAATACCTCTTTAGTGCACTTGATAGACTGCAAAGGCGAGCGGTACGCATTATTGTAGATGCTGATTTTACAGTCTCTCTTGAGGACCTCCAACTACGTAGAGACATTGTTTATCTCAGTTTTTTCTATCGGAATTACTACGGAGAGTGTTCTAAAGATTTTTTTGATCTAATCCTGCTTTCTCCTTTTCTCTCCCGGACTACACGTTCTTGGCTTAGGAACGACCATCATACTGTGCAGACTATTAGCACTCGTACCAAAAAATTTGACAATCGTTTCTCTTGAAAATTCGGATTTGAAATTCTTTGCTGGCGCATATGTTTCCTAAAATAGAAATAAAAAAAGTATGGATACAAATCTACACATTTACAATTTCTACATACATAAATATAATCACGACTATTATTTTCGAAGAGTTAGTCGGAGACTAGGTAATGAGGACTTACTTCACTAAGGGTGGATTCGACCAAACTGCAATAAGGTCTTATAACTAGTCTTACAAGATTCCCCCATTATGCAGCCAACGACAAGTGAAGGGGATGACTTAGCGGGAGGCGTATAACACGACAACGAACGCTCGCCACTTTGCTTCAGGCGCTCGGATGGAACGGACGAGCTCTTTAGTGCTCATTTAATTCTATTAGATTTTTGTTATTATCTATTTCGTTATTTGTCATTATTTAAAATTAAATCATTCGGATAGGGTATTTGTGTTTTTTTTTTAAATTAATAACTTTCGTGGTATTTCAGATCAGAAGTGGGATAGGACTCTCTTGTTTTATGCCATTTTAAGCTTTGTTTCCTGGCACTAGTAAATTCAGTTCGTAATTTTTCTCAAAAAGTCAAATCATACGCTTACGTTTATGATTATTTTTGTTTTTTGAATTTCCTGGGTGGTTGAATAGGTAATCAGTGTGGAATTACTCTTTCTAGATATTATTTATTTTAAGCTTGATAGCTACTCATTACTTAATGCTTAAGCAGATAACTACCAAATGAAAGTCAAGTTGATTACGAGGTGTGCTTGCTGTTATTTTTACATAAGTGCTGAATTTTACCATCTTTTCTTCGCTTTACGTTATTAATTATGCCAAGTCATAATCGCCGAAGTAGAAGTCTGTCAAGAAACAGAGATTCTAGGTCATGTTCTAGGCATATTCGCAGACCAGCGCAGGCCGCTTTCCCCCCGGCCGAGCCTTTCGATTGTTAGCGAGTTGTCTTTCCCGAGCACCCGAGGTATCGAGTGGTTGGTGAAGATTCAGCTGGAGAGCAGTGTCGAGCATCGGTGGGCCAGTCGTCACCGAGACCTCATTCCGCGTGCACCGTGGCGTGCGCTGCTGCGTGCGCTGGCGTGTACCGTGGTATGCACTGCTATGTGCGCTGCGTGCACTATGGCGTGTACTGCTGCGTGCCCTGCTGCGTACGCTGGCGTGCACCATGGTATACACTGCTATGTGCGCTGGCGTGCACTAAGGCGTGCACTGCTGCGTGCACTGGCGTGTACAGTGGCGTTCGCTGCTGCGTGCACTGGTGTGCACCGTGACGTGCGCTGGCGTGTACCGTGGCGTTCGCTGCTGCGCACCGTGGCGTGAGCTGATGCGTGTGGTGGCTTGCACAGCTGGATGAGTGCATTGGCGTGCACCATGGCGTGCTCTGCTATGTGCGCTGGCGTGCACTATGGTGTGCACTGTTGCATGCACTGGCGCGCACTGCTGCGTGGACTAGCGTACACTGTTGCGTGCACTATCGTGCACTGTTGCGTGCACTGGCGTGCACTGTTGCGTGCACTGTTGCGTGCACTGCCGTGTAATATCGCATGCACTGCTACGTACGTCGCTGAAGGCACTGAACAAACCGAGGGTGTAACATAGCGGAGCATCTTCGCTTACTGTAACCTGGTGAGATCTAACCAATATTTAATCTGTCATAGATTTGGATCAAAGGAACTGATAGTAATTAGAATACCCCTGTTACCAAAGCCATCAAAGAACTCTTGTTAGACGTGATTGACAAGTTCTAGTTAATTAGTAATGAAATGAGTTCAAGATACCGAAACTTAAAGCTATCTGAGTTACAAATAAGAACTACTTACATACAGTTTTTTATATTAATATTTGAAGTTGTCAGTAACGTTAATTCTGTAACAAGTCTAGTACTACTTTTATATACAAGACCTTTTGTACATTTAATTGACAATAAAACCTTTGACTTTAGTAGTTGAAGTTATGGTTGTGGTCAGGTACAGCCGAGCGTATAAAAGACAGTCGCTGTATGCGCTGATGGCTTATGCGTAAGTAGTCCCTAGCGCTTGACTTCCACTCCCCAGTCGTATATGTAGACACGATCTGTTTATTTTCTACTTTGATATGTTTGCTGAATAAGTACATGTTTGTTTATTTATTGCAGTCCGTATGTAAATAACATTCTGAACTCTTGACAGCAAACCATCAACGCACGGACGCTTATGTCAATGAGGATCACCGGCAGCCACGTAGTCACGCTGTGGGTGATCAAGTTTGTGAGCAGCGCGACGCAGGGCACTGGCGATGGCGTGCTGGACTCCGGCATGCGCGGTCCCTGCGGGGTTGTGCGCGTGCTACCTCATCAGAAGTCGAGTTGTTGGCTGGCTCATACGACAAGAAAACTCAAGCTGCTGCTGAACACATGGTCCAGTGGAGTGGCGCGTGGACGCCAGAGACATGTTCTGCTTTCTTTGAATGTGGGGAGTAACGATGTCATGCGAACTTTCGAGCCCCCGACATTGTGGCAATCCCCATGCCCAGACATTGTGGCAATCCTTTATGATGCCCCGACATTGTGGCAATCCGTTATGCCCTGACATTGTGGCAATCCCCATGCCCCGACATTGTGGCAATCCCTTATGATGCCCCGACATTGTGGCAATGAGTTATGCCCCGACATTGTGGCAATCCCTTATTATGCCCTGACATTGAGGCAACACACTAAGCCCCGACATTGTGGCACCACCCTGAGCCCCGACATTGTGGCAACATCATCGTCGATGATGGAGGTCAGAAACTCCTTCATGGATGCTGTTTCGACTTGGATGTTTTTAAATTGCTATGGCTTCTTGCTCTAGCCTGACCGCTTGAGTGCACGCTTGTGTTCTCGTTATGGTGGGAAGCCAAAGCTAGCAAAATAAATCATATTCGATACTTCTCTAACATGGTTGTATGTTTTAGATGAGGAACCAGATAACGAGGACCAAGTACAACGAAATGACGAAGGTCAAGCTGACGAGGACGTTCAGCTGTCAGGAACGGCCGTCTTACAAGATTCCCCCATTATGCAGCCAACGACAAGTAAAGGGGATGACTTAGCGGGAGGCGTATAGCACGACAACGAACGCTCGCCACTTTGCTTCAGGCGCTCGGATGGAACGGACGTGCTCTTTAGTGCTCATTTAATTCTATTAGATTTTTGTTATTATCTATTTCGTTATTTGTCATTATTTAAAATTAAATCATTCGGATAGCGTATTTGTGTTTTCTTTTTTTAAATTAATAACTTTCGTGGTATTTAAGACTAGATTAAACGCCGAATTTGTATAGGCTAATCTCGGAATAAGTCTTATTCCAGTTTGGTTGAATCCACCCTAAATTTTATTTGTACTGGCACCTCGAGACCAACCGTTAGGTTACAAGAAGTGCCAGACGTCCTTGCGCCAGTAAACTCACTCGCGCAGGAGACCATCTGCGTTATTTCTTGACGCCAAATCAGAACCCGCCGAAACGCGCTCTTCATTCGGTACTCATAAAACTAGTGTCTCGGGAGAGTTTCCCCGTAAACACGTGTAGTTCACTGCCTATTTTCTATTTTCCAAGTAGGTAACCGGAGCTGTCCAGCTCGCTCACTTCTCGTTGTACGAAAAGTACAACTCGCAGTTGCCACTGCTCGGGTCGTCAACTCCAAAGTCAACTTCCAAATGTCAATGGAATGAGGACATCCCCTCTCCTTAATTCACTAAGTTTATTTGTACTGGCACCTCGAGACCAACCGTTAGGTTATGCAAGAAGTGCCAGACGTCCCTGCGCCAGTAGACACTCGCGCAGGAGACCACCAACGTTAGGTCTTGACGCCAAATTAGTGCCCGCCGCAGCGCGCTCTTCATTCGGTACTCATAGACTAGTGTCTCGGGAGAGTATCCCCGTGAACACGTGTAGTTCACTGTCTATTGTCCAGATAGGTAGCCGGAGCTGTCGAGCTCGCTCACTTCTCGTTGCACGAAGGGCACAACTCGCAGTTGCCACTGCTAGGGTCGTTGACTCTAAAGTCGACTCCCAAGTGTCCACCTTGGTAGCGGAGTAGTAAGCACACTCACTTCTCGGAACCCATCCGGAAGCCTAGCCAGTTCCCACGTCCTACGCGGCTGGCTGGACCGGAGACCTACGGCATCTAGGAGGCCGTCTCTACTAGTTATAATGGAATGAGGACAGCGAAAGCAGTGTCCTCTACCATAGTCCACTTTCCACCAAATAGCGACTGCACATGTGCTAAGCGTGACAGGTGGTGAGCCCATCGCCGCTCTATACTGTTGGATGTATGTGCGGTCTTTGGTCCGTTAGTCGCCTTTTACGACACCCAATTCTTTCACCGTTACGCGACACGGTTATTTACAACAATTTACAATTTCTACATTAGAGAAAACACATAAAAAGAACCGCCATGCGAAATGAAGGTCACGTGCTTCCCCGTAGTGGCAACAACAAAAAAAGAAAACTGTATACGAAACAAAGACACTGACACAACATAGAGGCCCTGGGGGAGAAGACCGCCCGCATGCAGCTCTCTCAATCAGCACATGTGCTAGCTAGTCCCTCTTGTCTGCTATCATTTTTAGACTCCCGTTTGAGCTCCCTTTACCTTCGCATTGTCGAGGAACTCTTTTTGCGAATGATGACGTAGAAATTAGCTACAGGTTCCTGAAGATTGGGATTCGTATGGGGCTCGCAAGGCTTTATATGGATCTAATTATGAAGTTAAAAAACTTTGACACTATGCTCTGAACAGCGTAAGCTTGGAGCGAATGAATGCGCCAACCACGCCAACATAATTATTATTTTTAATATTGCCTCAAACTGACAATGACCTGCGTTTCCTTATAACATCCTGCTCATCTTTCAAATCTTTTTTTTGTAATGTTTTGATATAAACCTTCCGAAATAATAAAAAGTATATATTAAAAAAAAATCTTTAACACGATTCAAAGGTACAGAAATACGGGTTTAAAAAATATAATTACGTTTTTTTTTAATACAAGAAGGAGGCAAACGAGCAGGCGGGTCACCCTCACCTGATCGAGAGCAATCACCGCGCGCTGTTTAAAACATCGTAAGTATCAGTAAAGGTCATTGTACATATTTGAACCAGATCGCAAAAGGTTGCGTACAAAAACCAAATATGTTTTAAATTAAATAACTAAATGTCACTTTTCATTCCATATAATAATTTTGTTTTAAATTTCCAGGAGAAAAAATATATTGAAGAATAATTGTTGGTTTTCTTACCGATAGTGAAACACGAAAGTTCTGCCCTCCGTAGTGACTAGAACAAATTCAGGTAATTGCATGTAACTCACTCGGTCACACGTCAGTCATTGTCACGTCAATACGATCGTTACCGTTATAAGTTTTTGTGCTGTTATTTGTATAAAATGCCTTCCTGTGTATACATAAATTTTTAAAATTATACTGCAACCGTAAGAGACAAGAGCAAAGTTTAATTTCACTCATAAGTATTGTAAAAATAAACTTAAAATAGAAATTTTCAATGGCGGCCGAGATGGCGCATAAATTGAATGAGCTCATTGGTCAACTCAACTACCTTAGGAGTATACAAAAGTCATACAAAAGTCAAAATATATGATTATCTCTTTTTAACAATAAAGGCTAATGACACGATTGCGTGTATTGTCGAAAGGGAAACCTTTCGACGTATTACGTCATAGAAACAATTTCGCCATTTCTAAATGCAATTCGTTTTTTTTTAATTCATTTATTTATTTATTTATTGTCAGGCAACAAAGTTACAATAGAACAAGCCCATAGATACATACCTTATAAACTAACATATCCATACCTTATAAACATTTATTTTTAGTATAAATAACTTTAAACTATGTTAGTAATTAATTTACTTAGCACTGGCTTGTGCTGCTTCGGTGGTAGTGGGCATCTCCTGCGGAAACGCCAGTACATCACGCCACACGTCAAAAGTCCTCCTTCATAAAGGTGTCATCCAGTTTGGCTGTTGGGACTCGCACAACAAATGCCTTAAAACTGACATTGTGTCGCGACTCCAGCGGCTCCACTCTCAGAAGGAAGTTGGTCTTTGTCTTGATGTAGTCAACCACATCCTGCACGGTGATGGTGTGATGCAGGCGCGACAAGTATATCGGCGTAGTCGGCGTCGCAGCACGCAGCAGGACTGGGGCCCTGTCAGTGCGGACCGCAACGGTTCTGATGCGGCCGGTGATAGCGTGCCCTCTTCTTTTGGACCTTGACGAAACCGTCGTCGTCTCCATGGCGGCATGCTTTGACACTCTCTGAGCATTTAGGTTGGATGCAGCAACAGAGGCGTAGTCACGACGGCTGGGCTTCGTTTGGATGGTGACAGGCTCAGGCACAGCTGTCACGTGCGGCACCGCGGGCGAAGGCGCGGGTATATACAGGGCGTCCCACGGACATGCCACATGGAGGGAAAGTACCTTGAATATTGTAGATAGAACATTTTACTGAAAGAAGACATTATCTTAATTTAAAAAACAATTTAGACTGCGTTCATAGATATTTAAATGATTACATGGTTGAACCGGGAATCGAACCCGTTACATGCCAAAAATAACCATCCTGTAGCTTTCTCATACCGATCGAAAGGCTTCATCATGTAAGGTTCATTTAAAATTTTTTGCATAATTCAATTTTAGTCTATTCTTAAATCTATAGAACGATTGACAATCTACGATTTGACACATGTCATGTGTCGGGGACTCGGGGGGGGGGGGGGGGGGGAGAAGTAGGACGGCAGTCAGTGACTCGGTGAGTGAGGCATTCTGGCTTTGGCGCTTGTACTGTGCGGACGGTTAAACGGTGTTCATACTTTATACTATGTGTGACTAAATGTAAAATACTAGTTGTTGAAAGAAAATAAAGAATATCTATCCTGGTCAGCAGCGTTTTACTACAAATCAGAAGTGGTAAGTACATGCTCACATTCGACAACGTTTTTCTTTAGCAGTGCATAACTACTCGACTGTGAGGTGGCTGAATTCAGCTAGAAATTACCCGCAATTAATTAATTAATTAATTTATTTATTTATTCAACAATGTTTCAACAGCATATAACTAAACACAAGGAACAGAAGATGTTACTTAAACACAAGCCAATTATAGAAACACATTGTGCTACTAAAAAATGTTAACATAATTAATAAACGCAGGTAGGTAATCTAAAAAATAATAGGTAGGTACTTAGGTAAATGAATTTTGTCGATTGATAACTTACAGAGTAGGTGTGAATCTGATTGTGTTGTGTCGATGTGTGTAAGTGTGTGTGAGTGTAATATCGTGGTTGGTTTACATGTGCGCTCGAATTGATTATGACAGTTGGTTATTAATTGTAGTAAACATTAAAATATTTTAATATTTTAAAAATTCAATTTAAAACATACTTTTAACTTAACTTAAGCTTTCGAACTGCATTTTTAAACATAGTTTTGGATGTTGTAAATATGTCAATATCTGAATAAAACTTATTGTACGTTTTTAGTAATCTAATAGACATATCATTAGCCCCATAGTTTGTGCGCGCTAACGGTATATGAAAAAGATGGGTATGACGAGTTCTTTTACCAGGGGCATTCAAGTGGAGTATTCGATTTGATAGTTCAACACAGTCTAGCTTTCCAGAACATATATCATGAAATACAGCCATGTCTTGCATCTCACGTCTGTCAGCCAGAGTCATGAGGCAGTATTTTTGAAATGATTCAGTGTAATCATCAATTTTTAATTTGCTTTTAAAATTTAAATATTTAACGAATTTAGTTTGAAGGCGTTCAAGTGAATGCCTGTGAGTCACGTACTGTGGATTCCAAACAATACTGCAGTATTCGAGAATACTTCTGATATAAGCATAATAAAGCACTTTTATGCAAGAAATGTCAGTAAAATCGCGTGTGACCCTTATTATGAAACCTAAGTTTTTGTAAGCCTTGTTTATTATATATTGAAAGTGACTATTAAATGTTAGTTTTGAATCAAGATAAACCCCTAAGTCTTTCACAGAATCAACCTTATTCAGACTAACGTTATTTAATTTAAAATCGTAATCAATGGGATTCTTACGCCTAGTAAATTGAATATGTGCACATTTTGCAACATTGACTGTAATACGGTTGGTTATGTAATACAGTGATAGTCTGTCTAGATCTTCCTGCAGTTTAATGCAATCCTCAATTGTATTAACCTTCATATAGATTTTAGTGTCATCGGCATATAGTAAAAGCTGAGCATGTCTAAAGCACAATCCGATGTCACTTATGTAGGCTATATAAAATAACGGTCCGAGAAGGGAACGTTGCGGCACACCAGAAGGGATCGATACAAAATCTGAACGATTGCCACCAATAACTACAGCTTGTTTACGGTTTAATATATATGATTTTACCCACCTGTATAGATCGCCATGTATACCAAGCTGTTGGAGTTTTTGCAACAGTATGAAGTGATCAACGCGGTCAAAGGCTTTCTCAAAATCTGTATATATCACATCAACCTGAGACTGAAAGCCCATGCCTCTATGTACGTCGCTAACAAACAGGCTCAAATTTGACGTTGTCGATCTACCTTTTACAAAACCATGTTGTTCGTCCGGTATTCCTTTTTTTATTATTGGGTAAACTTCATCGTAAACAACTCGCTCTAAACATTTGGCAAAAATATTTAAAATCGATATTGGGCGGTAATTCTCTACTTTGCATTTAGTGCCTTTTTTGTGAAGAGGAACTATATTAGCTTCTTTCCATTTTGCAGGAAAAACTCCCTCAGAAACTGATCGGTTGAAGATAATGCACAGGGGGACGGACAGTGCCTCAGCACATTTTAGCACAAAAAATGGCGGAATTAGGTCGCTACCGGCCCCTTTCTTAGTATCTAACTTTGATAGCAACTTAAAAACCGTATTTTGCGTAACTGAGAAAGTGCTTGTGAAGTTATTAGAGTCAGCTCCAGATGCTTGACCTGCCACAAAACTAGATGGCGGAGCAAACATACTCTTAAAGTAACAATTAAAAGCTGCACAAATGTCGTCGCTACCCGTCAACTGCTTGTCGTCTAACGTCATTGTACCTGGATATCCTGTATTACATTTACGTTTAGAGTTAACGTATGACCACAGCATTTTAGGGTCACATTTAATGTTTTTTTGACAGTTTGCTAAATATTTAAGATAACAGGCATTTTGCGTAACCTTCATTCTACCTCTGAGCATTGAAAACATATCGTAATCCAAAGGATTCTTATAACGTTTCCACCGCCGATGAGCTTTTTGTTTTTCCCTAAGCAAATTAATGAGGGCACGATTATACCACACAGGGTATGCATCGTAAATGCTAGTGTCTACAACTGGTATAATGGTATATTGGTCAATTATGCGATACAAGATAGAGTAGAAAGTCTCAACAGCCTCATCAACTGTGCCTGATGCCATTACGCTATCCCAGTCAACCATACACATTTCTTCTTTAATTGCTTCGTAGTCTGCTTTTCTAAACAAATATTTTGTTCTAGAGCACTTTTGCAATGGTTTTACTTGAATGTCAGTCGCCTTAATAGCTAGGGTAGTGTGTTGGATATCCTCCTTTACCAATGGAGATGCCGATTCAGTAACCTCCACATTGAAATTACAAAAGAAAAGATCCAAAGTATTACCAGCGTTATTTAAATAATGATTGTTTTGATGCAGACCGAGGAAGTAGGACTGGTTTACTAAATCAATCCCAGCATTCTGCAATTCAATGGACCCCTTTCTCAAATGTGTCGGCCCAGAAGGTCCCCATACAATGTTATACAAATTAAAATCGCCAGCCAATACGAACAAATCGTCCCTAAGCGACACGGCAACATCAGACAGCAATTGTCGGCAGCTATTTATACGAGAAGGTAACGCCCGGTCTGGCGACATGTAAGCCAGCGCTATATGCAAGTTATGCTGCGAGCCTATTGTTCGCCCGTCTACCGTAACCCACAAGCACTCGATATCATCCCGCTGCCATTCCGTGCGCGCTGACTAAAAATGTTAGTTTACTGCAATAACCACGATAATTCAAAACGAGCGTAGGGGTGTTTATGTAAAGTGTAGATGATTGTGTGTATGAAATGTATTGTTGGGGTAAGTAGACACTGTTGTTATCGAGCGACGTGTTTAAAACATTAAAATTAAAATTAATTATGAAAAAGTTTACAATGAGTACAATAATATATTTTGTAATTAGAACAAAATAATCTATTACAAAATTTTTTTAAATCTTCCTCGCAGGATATTAGAATGTACGGTGCGTTTTCTGCTTTTCTTGTCTAAATACGGCAGTTTTTTGTCCAAACAAATTTATAAACACAATCTTTAGCTTTTGCCTTGCAATTTTTTAATAACTGTTTGTTATGTACAGACAAATGCTCATTTATATAAATCTTACTTAACTCACCCTGCGTTCCAATATCTTTTGAGGTTAAACCATGACATTTCCGAGCGGCTGACAAAACCTCATCCTTCTTTGAACGACTATGGAATCGGATTATTAAATTACGAGGTCTTCCTTTTACTGATCTCTTCGCTTGTATACGATGGACGAAGTCCAGCTCCTGTGGGCTAATCTTTATATTAAGTTGCTTCGCGATATCATTTACAATAGTTGGCAGTGATTCACCAGCATTCTCAGGAACTCCTACTACTTCGACGTTCTGAAGCTTGGACCACTGTTCTTGCTTTAGGGATGCTTCTTCCATGGCATTCAGTTTTGACTGTAGTGTTTTTAGTTGGTTGGTTAGATTGGTGTTTTCGGACTGCATTTTTTTGATAGTAAGTGAGTTTTTGGCGGCAGAACTTTTGACGGTATCGTATAAGTCACCCAACGTTTTCACAGACTTTTCAAGCTCGGCGAACTTTTCTTCGATTGCCCTGGTGACCGATTTAGTGACTTTTGATAAAAAACCAGGTAGGGCTTGTTGGATTGCAAGTTGAACTTCAGCGTTTATAGTGGCAACCACATCACTTGAACCTTCTTGATTACCGCATTCTGGAAGCCAATTCCTGGGGTTGATATTGACGAACTCGGTACTGCTGCCAGCAACGTCTTTTACCGGCGTATTGGTGTTGTCACCACGTTTTTGTTTCGATCTGCACTCAGGGCAAACCCATGTTGAGTCTCCTTTTTTAAGGCTAACACAAGTCAAATGATATTGGAGCTTGCATGTTGATCTAGAACACGTGACTGTATTTTCCTTCGCTTTTAACTCACTTGCACAGGCACTGCACTTAGCCATGGTTTGATGTTCCGAGTAGGTTTCTTTGAGAATATTCTACAAAATGCAGATTTATTGGCGAAAAAGTTATCTCCACTTTATAAACATACACTTATGATGAATATACTTATAAATTTATATCGATGTTTTAAGAATTAATATTTTTAAATTCAAAATTTATCGGAGCTAATGTAATGTTACGTAACTGTTGCAACTACCCCCCGGGTAAAACGAATAAAATAATAATTTACCACACCTACATCATACCCGACTCAACAATCAAAATCATATAAAAAAATATATAAAAAAAAGCCTTTCACACCGATGGTTAGACAAAATGTAGGGAGGTTTCGTGTAGTGTTCCAAACACTACACGAGACGATCTTGTCAGAGGAGGGCAGTCTCCTTCTCGGGTCAATCTTCATACCTTGTTGAAGGTAAAGCCAGAACTAACTGGATGTGCCATGGTAGAATTGTGCGCAAGCCGATTTAGTGCCAGGTGGAGATTGTCTTTTGAGAGTGGGGTTTGTCTAGACTGACAGGGGACAGCATACTAGTCGAAAGCATATTGTAGGATAGGCAGGAAATATTAAGTTAATCATGATTTATTATTATTAATCTTAATTAATGGCTTCGCGTTTAGCATTAAGCCAATTTCAAGTAAGTAGTATATATTTTAAAATTAAATTTAGTTTTGTACGGTAGATTGAGTTAAAATGGAGTCTCACAACACGTGTTGTTGTTAAAAGAACACGGGAGAAACTCCTTAATCATGATTCGTTAGACAAAATGTAGGGAGGTTTCGTGTAGTGTTTGGAATCTTGTCAGAGGAGGGCAGTCTCCTTCTCGGGTCAATCTTCATACCTTGTTGAAGGTAAAGCCAGAACTAACTGGATGTGCCATGGTAGAATTGTGCGCAAGCCGATTTAGTGCCAGGTGGAGATTGTCTTTTGAGAGTGGGGTTTGTCTAGACTGACAGGGGACAGCATACTAGTCGAAAGCATACTGTAGGATAGGCAGGAAATATTAAGTTAATCATGATTCGTTATGGTATGGTTGCGTGTGCCTCTAATTATATTTTGTGATTCCATCATAGATATTTTGACTAAAACTGTTTTGAGATAATTACTTATTAATATCTGCGCTGGGTATTTTAGATTTTCATCAAAAGACTTAAATTAGGTGACTACTACTATTTAAAATATAATACTACCCTCTTGTTTTTGCTAAGAAATGTTATAATCCCCTACCGATTGATGTTTAGTTGTAAAGTCTAGGTCAAGGTCATTTGAGGTCAAAATTAAGTGTATGTTTAAATCAGTAGGGTTTCTAAAAGGGTAACGAAATTTTCGTCCGTTTTGCGCTAGGACGCCCCGTTTCCGAGATATCTTGCATTTTTTTAGTAGAAGGAGGAAACTCATACAAGTTTTGTTTTGTGTTCGAGCGCCAGATAATGGAGCAAGACGGGAACGACGAAGGACTCCGCTGGCGCCGTCGCGTCGTCGGGATCTGGCGAGGGCTGCCGATTGCGGACATCGTGGGTGTATGGCTGTGACGGCGACGACGACGGGGACAGCTGGAGTCGAGCCATCTGCGTAGCGTGGTGCAGCACAGCGGGAATCGGCGCTACGAACGGTTAGAACGCAAGCGAGATAGCCGGGCGGTTGGAATAGAAGTTGTGAATCGGTAAAGTAGGTAGATTGCTATATTTGGAAAGTGATTAATTATGAGTTATTATAGCCGGCCGGAAGAGTAAAAACATTGTTTAATAGAGGTACATTTTATGCTTTGTTTAATAGATGTATAGCATTTCGAAGATCTAGAATCTTCAGAACGATACTTTGTTGGGTTGCAGAGTTACTTTGATTGGCTACAGAGCTATATCGTATTATACTTCGGGTCTCAACCGAAGACGATTACTTATTACATGCAGCAGTACATGAGATGGTTCTATCTTCTTCACACTTTTAGATATATCCTAAAAAGAAATATCTTATTTCCGTTCCCTGCACTGGCAACCCCGCGTCACGAGACGTCATTACGTGTTTTTGTGTTATCGGAATCACACGTACTTTTCGTAACGAAATTAAATTTGTATTTAATATGATGGGAAAATGTTAAAGTTCGAAGTTGAGAGACAGTGACCATTATGGTATTCTTCGTAAAGTAAAGAAATCATTTTTAATTAAAAAACGTTTATCATCATCGGTGTCGGTGAATAGTGATAAATATCGTATCAACGATATTACGACACGCAGGTATTGGAACATAACGCTAATTTACCTGAAAAATTAACTATTAAGGAATGTATCATAGTTAAATAAATAAATAAATAAATCTTTCCTACAATCACACCAATTATCTAGCCCAAGAGAAGCTTCGAAGAAACTCGTTAAATGGTTACTAGACAACGGATAAACATACTTAAAATACTTAAATACATACTTATTTTACATAGAAAACACCCAGACCCGAGACAATTTAGAAAACAATAATTTCTAAATTGACCCGACCGGGGTTCGAACCCGGGACCTCAGAGATGGCGACACCATGAAAACCGGTGTACAAACCACTCGACCAAGGAGTTGTAAGGAACTAAGATCATTTATCATTCAAATTATCTACCCTCATCTTTATTGGTTTTTCTTGGGTTCTAAAATAATGATTGTAACAAAATTAAAAGCCATTTACAACAAGAAATTCTTTAAATGCAAAACTATTTACTTAGACACCATTGTAACAGTGTTTAACTTACTAAACGTATGATGTGTCGAGGATATATAACTGCTCTACAGTGTTGATGCTTTATTTTACTCAATGACATTGAATGTCATTGATTTTACTCCATACAAGCCGTATCGAGGTTACTTACACCAATTAGACAGTGCTGAGGTTCTATTTTACACCACGCAAGTCGTGTCAGGGTAACTTACTCCACTTTAACAGAGTTGAGGCTCCACGCATGCCGTGTCGAGGATATTTACTCCACTTTAACAGTGTTGAGGCTCCACGCTAGCCGTGTCGAGGATACTTACTCCACTTTAACAGTGTTGAGGCTGCACGCAAGCCGTGTCGAGGATACTTACTTCACTTTAACAGTGTTGAGGCTCCACGCAAACCGTGTCGAGGATACTTACTCCACTTCAACAGTGTTGAGGCGCCACGCAAGCCGTGTCAAGGATACTTACTCCACTTTAACACTGTTGAGGCTGCATGCAGGCAGTTTCGAGGATACTTTAACAGTGTTGAGGCTGTATCTTACTCCAAGCAAGCCGTGTCGAAGATACTCACTCCACTTTAACAGTGTTGAGGCTATATTGATGTTGTCAATTGGTGGATACATCAAGAAAGAAAATTCCAAGGAGCCCCTCTGGATTGGAAGCAAAGGAGCCACGCGGTTTTCAGGTCAGACCTCAGCATTATATATACTTATTAATTGTTTTAGAATAATAATTAGACTTACTCCGCGACACAGCGGCTACACAAGCCGTGTCGAAGATACTCACTCCACTCTACCAGGGTTGAGTGAGGCTATATTTTATTTCAAGCAAGCCGTTTCGGGAATATATACTTAGTACATTTTAACAGTGTTGAGGCTTCATTTTACTCCACGCTAGCCGTTTCATAGTTTCTAACTCTACTTGAACTGTGTTGAGGATTTTTTACTCCACAATAACCGTGAGAGGCCATACCTATTTTACCCTAACAGTTTCTCGTTTCTACGTCCTCCGTGGAACAAAGCAGAGTCTCAACATCGTTGAGGACGTGGGTTCGATTTCCACCGGAAGTGGACATGTTTTCAACGTTTCGTTATCTTCTTCTTCGGGTTTACTTATCAATAATGATTTGGTGAAGACATCTTAAACTATGTCATTGATGTTTACAATGACTCAACCAGTAGCGGGAGAAACGAAGCTTGGCCATTCGCGCTGCTTGCAGCGCTAGCGCCTGTGCCCGTGCCAGCTGCGCCACTAGGATCTTCGATCTGTCGCCGTATATGACGGTCAGTCCGACGATAGCCTGCTTTCATTGAACACCCATAGATTTTACAATTTCTCAGAGAAGAACCTCATAAAAAATAAAGGGTTACTCATAATAATAATAAAAAAAAAAATACTAATAATAAGTACTTACTTACTTACCTACTTAAAGAAATGGAAAAAAAAAATAAAAAAAAAAATGGTAATAATGTACATAAGCCTCGAAGCTCCAAAACTAAATTAGGAAATTGAAAAAATAATAATAATAATAAGCTCTGTTGGAGGTAAATATGAATAAAAGTTTTAAAACTTCACTTTCTGAGCATAATAATATTAAGACTCCTAATACCATAACCAAGTTTGATTCGGAAAGAAAACAAAAATCCAACGCTCTGTACAGGGTCTCGGGCTGATGCCCGGGCTGAAGTTGTGATCAACTTCGAGGTTCTTTAAACTCTAGGGGGGGCGCCACTGCGCGTAGTAGTATCATCAGCTATCGAGCTGCGATCAAGCCCACCTGCACCATTCACACCGCCGAGGGACTGCCGAGGTTCCGCCGGATATCTGACAGGGAGACGTTGGAATCAGAGCTCCTGCAGTCGCTTGATCTATTTTTATGATTGAATGACAGAAAGTGTGAGCTCACTAGGGATCGTAATGTTTTACATTGGATTCGTAAATGAATTATTCATTTTCCCGGCAAACCTATAAAAACAACTATACCCCAAAACCATGGCTGTTGCTTACTACCTCAATCTATGTAGATAAAAATGAATCGCCAAATGTGTTGCTAAGCGCACGAAAACGGCTCGACTGATTTGTCTGATTCTCTTTTGTTGTGTTTATAAAGGTCAGGAAAAGTTTACAAAAAAAAACAAATGGTAAAGGATCTCACAGATTCATTTAAAATTTAAAGCAGCTTCAAAATAATTATATTTAGAAGAATCGAACTGCCCTTAAATTATTAAATCACAACTACTATTGTCAACAATTGATATTCAAGATGCTTATTTTTAATTAAGTATCTACTGCAATTAAAGCTGATCGCAAAAAGTTAAGGTTTACTTTGAGGCCTTAGTTGAAATTAATGTTCTTCTGTTCGGCCTATTTGTGTTTGCGAAATTACTGGAACCGCTTCTAGAACAATTGCGCATAATATTTGAATTTTCTACAATAATTGTTTAGTTTATGTTTTGTACCTACGCACGAAAATTAAGCTCAAACTATGACGAGTGTGTATTGAATAATAAAACTACGAGTACAAGCACCTTTTTGGAGTCATAGGGTTTGTCACAAACACTTACAAAAGCATTACTAAAAAACCGAGCAACAGAACTTGTTTTTATACATAAATGTATAATGAGGGATTTAGATGAATTCAGGAATATTGACTACAGCATGCACAGGGCCGTTGTGGTTTGAATTTCGTACCTACACCAAGTTGTTTAAAAAAGAGAAGTTCTTAGCATTAATTGATTCAGAAACTTTTTTGTATTGGCATCCTACATCCAGTCTTGTGAAAACATTATACGGATATACTTAGATACGGAGTAGGTAACTCTCCTACCATGCATTTTCACATATTATTTAGTTTATTGGCAAAGCCATAATTTGACCATACAAATCTTTACAAACGCAGAATGCATCACAAAATCCTGACCAAGCCATAACAAAAAAAAAAACACTCACATTTAATATAAATTTGATAAAGCAGAAGGTATTGTTGTGGTACAGATTAGAATTTACATCCTTGGTATACAATGTGGCCCAAACTTGTTGTCCAAGAAAAAATGTTCTTCGGCCCTAAATAATATTTGTTATACCTAATTTCCTTTCAAGGCGAGCCATCCACTTCTAGATAGCCTTATCCAGGTGGCGCCAAATTATTAGTGAATCGTTGACCAGACATGGTATACCACGAGCATCTTGAGATATATGTTTACATCTCTTGCAACAAAATCAGTAACATTAAATCAATACTGTATTTGATAATATCTTGGTAGCTTTATTCGAAAAATAATAACTTGAATCTTTTGAAAGCTGATAGTTATAAAGTTATCATTTCTAACCAATAAGTTTGAGGAAGGTTCTATGTTGTTTAAATACGCATAGGTCCACTTTACCTGTCATCAAAGGGAAGTAATTTACTTTACATAAATGACTGTGTTTAACACAGTTTTGTTAAGTGTACACTAACTAAGATTTATTGCTCCAAATCAAAAATACAATTCAACATGGGACACAAATGTCATGTTAATTAAACCATATTTTCAGGACTATCCTTAGAATCAGATCATAATCATTGATTTGTCACTTATGATTCTTACACTATATTTTCTATTGTTTCTGCTCAAAAAACGCAGTCTATTAGTTTAATCAAAAATAATATATCAATACAAAATTATGTGATTATGATTGAAATTACCGACTTCATTTAGACTTCAGGACCCGCGTTTGGCAACCGCTATCAGATTGTCTAATATTTGTAAGAATTCCAGTATTTGTTGCTGGTTGTGCCAACCTCATAAAAAAGCGGTCAAAAACAATTGTTGCAGATAAGAAAAAAAAAAAAAAGGATTCCAAGACAGTGGACGACATGCCGATACCGATATTTGTCTGTCTATTTGGAGCTCACAGTCACAATACTCGCTCGGCATTTACTGCTCACACTGCTCACAGATCTAGTCTGGAGGTGTTTCGCAGAGTTGTTGTGGGCTGAGTCACTTAAATGTATTTGTTAATACTGTTGGAGAAATGTTTAGGTACAAATCAGAATGAATTTGTCAATGCAGTATTTACACAACAAAATAATAATACTAAATCAAATAAATAAATGAAATTGATAAAGTCATTGTTTAGAAAACGACCAATGCATCGATAGCCATTAAATGCATCTTTTAAGGTTTAAAGGAGGCTTAAGCACTTATAAAAAACTACCTATATATTGTAAAGTTTAAATTGACATAATTTTTTATTTTTATTGTGTTAACATTACAATGCTCTGAACATCTGCATGTAATAAGTAATCGTCTTCGGTTGAGACCCGAAGTATAATTAAGAATCAAACGAACTTACCTTGTGAAGTTTGATTCCAATTATGCGAGGGTCTCAACCGAAGACGATTACGTCAACCCATCCCTCCCAACCCAAAAAATAAAATAAAAAATTGTGGAGGATAACACAAAGTTCTCTGAAATAATGACGTCTCGTGACGCGGGGTTGCCAGTGCAGGGAACGGAAATAAGATATTTCTTTTTAGGATATATCTAAAAGTGTGAAGAAGATAGCACCATCTCATGTACTGCTGCATGTAATAAGTAATCGTCTTCGGTTGAGACCCTCGCATAATTGGAATCAAACTTCACAAGGTAAGTTCGTTTGATTCTTAATTATTAAAATATGTAAATTGGTCTAGGTCATGTATGTACCCAGGTGGGCACTATTGAATCTTTATCGACATAAATTAGCTTCCACTAAATATAGATTTCGATGAATAGTAAGATAATGCGACCGTGACAGACCGAAGTCCGGGCGGGCAGTGCTTGTATAGGTGTGGGGTGTGGGTATTCGGTATTCCCATTCCTATTCCTTCCTTAAACCTATTCCTCCCTTTAAGGCTGGCAACGCGCCTGCGATTCCTCTGGTTTTGCGGGTGTCCATGGGCGGCGGTGATTACTCTCCATTAGGTGACCCGCCTGCTCGCTTGCCTCCCCCTTTTATAAAAAAAAATAAAAAAAAAACATTTGATTGCTTAAAAATAGTGATAGGACGGGGTTGCATAAAAGATCCCAATGGGTCGACGTGCTGCTGCGAGAGGGAGATTTCTGCAGACTTTGCTAGATAAGACAAATAAAACTTAAACGTTGTCATTACAAACATATTTAGATGAATAAATAATAAAGGGTCTGGGTTTGTCGCGGTATTAGAGTCATGCCGGGTTTAAATGTGTTCTTAGTGCAAGGCCAAGACCTTCTATAACACATGATAGTCCAGGGTTTAATAAGATAATCCACAGTTAATAAACGTGAGATGCTAATTTTCCATTCGTTCGTACAATCATCATTCAGTTTACCGTTTCGTTTTACTTACAGGTTTTACTAGATGTTTTTACTTCTTTTTAGTTACATTATTTAGTTTACTATTCCTACAACAGGTTAAGAGTGAATCACAAGTTAAAATATGTTACAATTTGTCTTTTGGTTGTATTTCAACCTAATTGATGAGACTTGTGATTTAACTTTCATTGAGTTATATCGTTGAACGCACTATCTAGATTCTAGCTTGCGTGAGTGGGGCTGCGTTGCGGTCACTGTGCGCACGTGATTCAATACTGTTTAAACATTTTGTCAGAATTATGAAAATACCTCCGAAAATACTTACGAGTGTTCTTAGTTTATTTTGCTGCATTAGGTTGAAAGCGCTGTGCGCTCTTATAAGGTATGGTGTGTTCATGTAAAAACAATGAAACACAAAAAAAATATACTGTAAATAGAAATAGTGTGTAATCCTGTTGAAAATGGTTGTGCAGCAATGTAAATGGTTTTTAATATTTGACGGTGGTTTAAATAGTTAATAGTTAAAGTCGGGGACGAATTCATTTATTGCAAATTGTTTCGTAACAAATTAATATCACATATTGTTTTCTGAGGTTTAAGCGAGCACTACACATTAAAATGAAACACTTTTTACGGATTAACTCGCGTTTAATTTACTATTTACATAGTTTTTATATTATCCTGACGTTTCGAACCCTTTACAGGGTCCGTGGTCACAGGGAGACTGAGGTGTTGGTCGTCACATTATTAGAAGTTATTTGCCTACCGTCAATAATTTTTATATTTTACCGGGTGCGTTCAAGTTTACACAATACGAGCTAACAATATTTTTAGGTCTGGCAATGTTTGCTGTTGGGGCTGGGATTTGATGACCTGTATGATGGGGTCCCAGGCAGGTGGTAAATTCCAACCATCCTCTCTATTGAAATTACGATGTTTTTTAATTTCAATAGCCTCGCGTATCATCCTAGGGATGAATCGTTGTTCCTTGGCGAGTATTTGAGGTTTGTCAAATCTGATGTAATGGTTGGGTCCCTCGAGAGCATGTTAACACACTGCAGACTTATTCTGGCGCCTATGCTTGACGTCGGCTATATGTTCTTTTACGCGGGTTCCTACACTTCTCTTTGTTTGCCCGATGTACGAGAGCCCACAGTCGCAGTCCAGTTTGTACACGCCTGCATCTTGAAGGGGTATATTGCACTTGACAGGTCGTAAGAACTGGTTGATCTTATTTGGCGGCTTAAAGTAAGTATTGATTGAAGCTCGCTTCAAGATGTGACCAATCTTGTCAGTGACGCCTTTCATATATGGAAGTACTGCAGGTTGGCGCTCGACTGTGGTTGGTTTTTTGCGTTTTTTGTGACGAAGCCGCGGTACTTGCAGTTTGTTATCCTGTAGTACATGCTTGACATGCTGAAGTTCAGCAGCCAGGTGTTGGGTGTCACAGATGCCGCGTGCTCTCTGAAACAAAGATTTCCCTACAGTAGCCAACTGTCTAGGATGGTGGTGAGAATCACCATTGAGGTACCTATCTGTATGGGTTACTTTACGAAACACAGTGTGGCTCAAACTATGATCAGGATTCCTGATGATTAAAGTGTCCAAGAAAGCTAACTTGTTGTCTGCCTCTAACTCCATTGTGAACAGTATTTTATTGTGTATGGAGTTAAGATGACTTAGAAAAGCAGATACTTTATCAGTTGGTAAGATAGTGAAAGTTTCATCTACGTACCGCTTATAGAACCTTGGGGTTACGGGTGCTGTACTTGGGCCTGCTCCTCAAAGTCTTCCATGAAAATATCGGCGACAACGGGTGATACAGGGGACCCCATAGCAACACCCTCTATTTGGAAGTAGTAAACTTCATTCCACAAAAGGTAGCCAGATGTTAGAAAATGCTCTAATGGTACTGCATATTCGTTGGGCATATTTTGTTGTACTGGTAGACATGTAAATAGGGACTGGACATCAAAACTAACCATGGTTTCATTGTCAGCAAGATGTCAAGGGGCTTAATTACGCCGTAGCCCCTCGCAGGATACCGTATGAAAGCATCATTAGTAACGTAGAAAGTGTTTCATTTCAAATTAATATCACGTCAAAATGTTTTTCGGTTCAAACAATTTCTTTTTATTTTAGTATTTACAAAACTTGGTTTTTGCAAAGCCTTAAGATTCGGTTTGTCTGTAAGTGCAGTCCCATTAATAGCAACTAGTCTGATTTTGATATTTATCACAATGATGTGGGTAAACATAAATAAAATCATCCACTAGAGAACGCGTGGGTTTATCTGCAGCACCGTAGATGGTACATGCAATCATGCATGACTTCAGACTCAAACTTAGTTTTGTAATAACGTTTTCATTATTCCTGGGCTTAAAGTTGGATATCTTTAGATCATGAATATTGACTTTAAAAGTGGTTTGGAAATTAAATTGTACTTACTATCGTTTGGAAGTGTTAGCGCTCGTATAGAAATTGATAATGTAGAAGCTGATATTATATTCCTGGTGGTTGGGGACTAATTCCTAGAAGTACCGGCGGACATTTGACAGTCGTTAACTAAATAGAAACACGTGATGGTGCTTAAAAGCTCTGCTCTGTTCTTTTGGGAAGTAAGGGGAAGTGTAGGTACCTATACAACCTCTTTATTCCCACATAGAACCGTACCTGGTAGTCACAGTTTTTAAAATGACCGTATGTAGGTTTGGTTCGATAATCGGTCTCACAGATCACAGGCACTAAAAACACTCAAGACAGTGGCAGTTGTTGATCGAATTTTACACATGGGTCACATGATAAATAATAACAATGAAACGCTAGAGATAGTATAATTAGACAACTGAAGTACTTATTTTATGAATTTTTATTTTTGTTCTATTTTAAATTATGTTGGTTTAAATCTTCGATCAACAAAGGTTTAAATAGATTACGAAAGTTTAAAAGTGTACATGGGTCCGTATGTTCTTGCACAGTAGATGTTTAATAAAATAGAAATCATTAGAATATTTATTGTTGAATTCAATGAGAATCTTGGTTGGGATACATTATTGAACGCTAAAAAGAAAAATACGATAATGATACGATTAACTTAAAGGAGCTTACGAGGGGCGTTCAAAATATTCTCGGTATTGATACGTTACAACCTCTTTTATATATATATTTGTTACTGGCCGCTAAGATTCATCCATTGACATTAAAAAAAAGTAAAATTGGAACCGAGATGTTCTTTTGTTTTTCTGCAATTGCCGAACAAACATGAACACCATGAGCGAATTAACAATTTTAACGAAATTAGAGCACCGATCCGTCATAAAATTCTTGACAAAACAGGGTAAAAATCAAAAAACCATAAAAGAGGAAATGGATTGTGTTTACCGTGAGTCTGCTCCTTCTTTATCTACTATTCAAAAATGGTCAAGCGAATTTAAGCGTGGAAGGGAGAGTATTGAAGATGACCCTAGACCTGGCCGGCCTGTAGTGGCTACCTCACAAGAAAATTTTAATAAAGTGGAAAAACTTATATTGGAAGACGGCCGAGTGAAGGTAAAAACTATAGCTCAAGTAACCAATCTCTCTATTGGTACCGTACATGACATTATACATGACCATCTTAATATGTCAAAAGTAAGTGCAAGATGGGTTCCGCGAATGCTGACGCTTCTTCAAAAGGATATGCGTGTGGCTTGCTGTTCAGATTTTATCGACCTGTGTGGTGAAAATCCCGATGAGGTGCTGCAAAAAATAGTTACTGGAGATGAAACCTGGGTTCATCATTATGACCCAGAGAGCAAACAGGAGTCCATGCAGTGGCACATTAAGGGTTCAGCTCATCCCAAGAAGTTCAAGGTAATCCCGTCAGCTGGCAAGGTCATGGCCACAATATTTTGGGATTGTGAAGGAGTTTTGCTTATCGATTATAAAGAAAAAGGTGTAAATATCACAGGGCAGTACTACGCTAACGTTATACGTCAATTAAGAGATGCGATCAAAGAAAAGAGGCGAGGAAAGTTAACCAAAGGTGTTCAGCTTCTGCATGACAACGCCCCTGTCCATACTGCTCATATTGCCAAGGCAGCTATTGTTGAATGTGGGTTTGAAACTGTTACTCATCCACCCTATAGTCCGGACTTAGCCCCAAGCGACTTCTTTTTGTTCCCCAATCTTAAAAAGGATCTGCGTGGAAATAAATTTTCTGACGATGAAGCGTAATATCAAACTTTTCGTACTTGTTTGTTTTTATCCACATACCGAGAATATTTTGAACGCCCCTCGTATATGATTTATGTAACGTAAAATGTAAAGTTAATGGATGAATTTCCTTATTGCTTAATATTTATTTATGAATTAATTACTAATTTGAAGATAATGAACAAACTGTTTGTCAATTGTACGGAGAATCCCTGGTAGAAGAGGATGATTTAGCAGAGATTATTATAATTTACAATGGGAGAAGTATGAGAGAAATGTATGGGTTCACATAAGGGACTGTGTTTTCTTATTGGTGTGGATTGATTTCTTATTTGGTTGGATTAATAATTGTGTAAGAACGTAGGATGAGTTTTTGCAAGATTTATTGGTGGCTTAAATATTAATTGTTATCGTATGTCTTTATAATATCCCTTATAAGTTCTTCTTCATTTAATTTGACACTCGGTGATTTGTGTACAGTTTAGGTAATTGTCATGGATCGGAGTGGGTGGAGTTTTCTGGTATTGGCATTCAAACGACAATTATCAAATGTATGGATAAGCTTCCGAAATTAAATTTTGAGAGAGATTAATTTCCCGTAATGGTCTTCCTTTTATTTGTGACACTATGTTATTCAGCAAAAAATAATCCTTATGATGAAGCCTTTCGATCGGTATGATAAAGCTTCAGGATGATTATTTTTCTCATGTAACGGGTTCGATTCCCGGTTCAACCATGTAATTATTTAAATATCTATGAAAGCAGTTTAAATATTTTTTAAATTAAGATATTGTCTTCTTTCAGTAAAATGTTCCATCTACAATATTCAAGGTACTGTAGAACTCGTAAAGGTTGGGGGGCGTTTGTTTTAATAACAACAACCTTTATTTAGTATACGAGTTCATTTATTGTATACTTTTATATACATTTACAATTACATATTTACAATATAAAAATAACATGGTCAAGTCTACCCATGTTGGCACTTCAGATCGTTCTCCTCTAATCCCCGGTTTGACATCTTGTCAATTCAAATTACGTTTTTTACAAATTACTATAAAGTAAAACCAGCCAGCGCCCTAACATGGTATAAACTCTACATTCCTCCCGACCTGGGGAAAAAAAAATTTTTTAAACAAAAAAAATTTTTTTCCAACTTTTTTTTTACATTTCTACCCATTTCTAAACATCCTAGCAGAAACGGGAAAAAAAATACATACAAGAATGATTCAACCTAAACCCGACTTGGATTTAGCTATTCGAAGAATTAAACTTCGAAGAACTTGGCACATATAAACCCGTCAAAACTATATACCTATTTCGAATCATCCTCTAAATCACTAACTAACACGACTCATATACATCACCCTTAACCAAAATTACATAACTAACTTTATCAATCTGCATGTTAAAATATTTCATGTTAATGCAGAGAAAAATTCAAACTCTCTAAGGGTGTGATAGTCGTTCTTAAACTTAAGCTTTATAACAAGACTCAAAGCAGATACTATCAACTTATCAATAGGAAAAAATATTCTACACCATTATATTTAAAACTCTCAAGAATTCAAGAGGCTCAAGTACAAGGTAAGAAATAGAATCCCCAAAAACATGTCAACTATCCCACGTTATGACTTGATACTCAACAATACAATATTCCCTCATAATCTATAGAATTAGGGAATTATTGATTAAACTTTAAGGCAAAAGATAATCCCTCTATTTCCAATCCATTACTTAGGTAGAACTTCTACTAAGTAATTCCGAATGCTTATGAGAATAGTCACTCTATTCCACACCAGAAATTGCTTATCGTGAGAGATATTTATTAACTCACTACAAACTACTAAAATAACAAACTATTAATTAACCCTATACTACTATTACACTACTTCTATAAATCAAATAACCTACAACATCATACTCCTCCATACTACTAACTCCTTAACCCTTCATAAACTAATGCTCTAAATACTCAGCCCTTTATCTGCATACTACATACTGCTAACTCCTACGTAGTGCCTTCGTAAATGATCTACTCATACGACCTACCCGTTCTATCGAATTTTCGTTTTAGGATAACCCGTTCCTAAATCTACATTAGGTACAAAACGTTTTTCCTCCACCGGCAAGGAAAATTCACCACTATTTGGTGCCTTCAAGAAATATACGTAATCATTGTTACGCAATTTCTGAAAATCAATAAAGTCAACAATTGATTGATGCCTGTCACTTATTGACACATCAATGTTTTTCTTTTCCGCGCCCGGCTCGGAACTTTCTAAAACAATTGCCTGATTTAGAACATTCGATGACCTATCTGACTTTTGTTCTAACTTCAAACTTTCTAAACCAATTGTTTGACATGGAACATTCGATGACTTACCTAACTTTTGTCTAACAAGTGAACTCGATTTTTCCGAATCCTGTCTTGCAACAATAGCGGCTTTACCTATTTGGCTCGAAACATTCGGCTGAACTAAATGAATATTTCCTAACTTTTGTCTAACAATCGAACTCGATCTTTGCGAATCCTGTATTGCAACAAAAGCGGGTTCATCTTTTTGGCTCAACTCATTTTGCTGAACAGAATGAATATTTCCTAACTTTTGTCTAACAATCGAACATCTTTCAGAGTCCTGTCTTGCAACAAAAGCGGATTCATCTTTTTGGCCCAACACATTTGGTTGAACAAAATGAATTTTTCCTTGGGAAAAAGACACACAATTGTTATAAAAATCAATACACATTTTATTCTTTATTAAGAAATCCTGACCTAATACTACACTACATTTTAAGTCAGCTATAATTATAAATTCTTGTTTAAATAAAAAATCGCTCAAAGAAAACATTACATCGCATTTTCCAACTACTTTTAACCTACTACCATTAACTGCACTAATATAAATGTTTTCTACATCTCTACATTTAACTCCTATCTCATCCGCGGCAACTTGACTGATGCAGGAAACCGTGGCACCTGTGTCTACAAGAGCTACAGGATTAATCTCATTTGTAGAAAATACTAATAATCGCAATAACGTAGAAGAAGGTCTAACCTGTTGACTAGCTTCATCCATCGCTTGCAATTTCACGTCAGATGTGTGCGCTTGCAAAAGACCAGACGACATCTCAATAACATCACCGTCGCGACAATTGGCCTTCTTTATTGTCGGCGAGGTTGAAAACCCGGCTGCGACTGCGTTTTCCTAAAATTAGAACGTAAATTATAGCTATTTGAAGGTGCAGGTCCTGGTACAACGCGGCATTCATCTTGCACTTCCGTTGTCATTGGCGGACTAAATGGAGTGGGCGTACTACGATCACCTCCCCCACCGACAAACTTATGAACGAACGCAGCAGGATTCTGCGCTAAGTTCATCTGCTCTTCACGTGCTTGTGGATACACCTTCTCTAATTGCAAAATAACCTCCCTGAGGTCTCTTTTACACGCATAGTGAGAATATGCTAGTTTATTCTTGAAGTAAGGCTTTAATCCCTTTAAAAATTGCGTAATGAACGTTGCTTCATTGGTTATGTTTGCTTTGCTAGCCAACTCCGATAAATTATAAAAATGCTCGCTCACAATGATGTTACAATAAAAAGAGGTAGATGTGTTACATGTGCCAAAAAGTGGCAACAGAAAACTATGCTAATTGGCTTACCTTAAGCGTAGTCTCACAAAAGCGTTAGCAGTGTTGACACTTTGACAGTGTCAGTTTGCATGTATTTGTTTCTGAAAATTAATTTAAAAAATATGCAGTCCTGTGTCATGCGAACTACATAAAAGGTCATGAAATTATATATCATGAGTGGCATGCGTGAGTTAAAATTTTAATTGATTTAAGTTCTTATTATTTATCAACTACAAAATGTCAGAATAAATTGTGTCATAAAAATATAGAGTGCGACAGCAAATTGACATGTAATTCGAAATGACACAGCGCTACATGTATCTGTCTTGTTTACGCTCTTACTAGTTGTCATGCTATCTTACTCACACTTTAGAATACGATCAAGTTAACTCGGCAGATGCGGCCATATGAGATCATCGACTAGAAGTGACAAGTTACCTCGGCCGTATAACATCGTAATATTTAGTGAGTATAGCGCATGCTCAGGTTTTCGTATGTACGACGCTTCGGTCCATTATTGAAATCATATTAGTACTGACATAACCTATCTACCTCTTTTTAATATAATATCATTGCTCGCTCAGGCCTTTCTGGTCCTGCTTGGCATTATAAAATAATTCGGAGTAATCACACACTTCAAATTCTTCCCTCAATTTATCCACCACTTCTTCAAAGCTTTTACATGTAGCTTTTATTGATCGAAAGTAGAAAAGTGCTGATCCTCTTAAAAATGCTGGCAACAACAACAATAGTTCCTCAGAGCTAGTGCACTTCTTATATACTGCTACTGCTTGGAACTGCTCCAGAAACTCTTCCACCGACTCATCAAAATGACCCGTAAAACAAGTGACTACGCGATCCATTTTGCTTAAAAAAAAAATTTCCTCTTTTTCAGGTATAGATTATCTTAATTTCTTTTCTATTCTTCATTCTTCAACACTTAGCTTATTCACCATTCTTTTCAGTGCTTTCGTGCCACCTGAAAAACGGAAACTATTCGCGCACGGCCGGCTTTTGGCGCCTCCACCATTGTAGAACTCGTAAAGGTTGGGGGGCGTTTGTTTTAATAACAACAACCTTTATTTAGTATACGAGTTCATTTATTGTATACTTTTATATACATTTACAATTACATATTTACAATATAAAAATAACATGGTCAAGTCTACCCATGTTGGCACTTCAGATCGTTCTCCTCTAATCCCCGGTTTGACATCTTGTCAATTCAAATTACGTTTTTTACAAATTACTATAAAGTAAAACCAGCCAGCGCCCTAACATGGTATAAACTCTACAGTACTTTCCCTCATAAAAGGTCATTGGTTCTAGTTTGATATGCCATCCTGCTGCCTACACCGCAGGATGGCATATCAAAATATTCCCACGGTATTCCGAGGGAATAGATGATGATGATTTTTAGATGACCTTACAATTGATTTTGATCAAGCAGAATAAATTATTTTTTGGAGAATTTTCATTTTCCTTTAATTGTTTAGTTACATTTAAGTATAACTAAAATGCCAAAATTATCCAAAGTATCATAAAAATCAAAATGTAGGTAGTAGGTAGTTAGTTGTTTTTTATGACTTTTTTTCCTCAATTCTCCCACGGTTTGCCAGCATGCGACCTATATTATTGTGTTGCAGTGACAATTATTTACATAGTCTGCCCTATTTTGTTTGTGTACGCCGTGGATCAAAGTACAATGATCACGTAGTATTAAATTTAAGCCCAGGTCCGGCGCAAAGATAAGATAAGATAAGATAATCATATATTTGCCAAAAACATGGTAATTTACGGGTGGTACAAAATTTGCAATGCGCATTTTGCATGCTGTTTTATAACGGCTAAACATGCGCATTTTGCATGTTTAGCCGTTATAAAACAGCATGCAAATGTCAATTTAGAATGTCGGAGTTAAACATATTATAATAATTATTACTGTGAATGCAAAAATTCAAACATTAAAAAAGAAGTTAAACATTTCAATACGGTTAATTAATTAATTAAAAGTCAAAAACACAACAAAAATAAATGTAAAAAAACGTAGGTTCATAAGAAATGTAGGTACCTACCTCAAAATACTGGTAATGTTGAGTAACTAATTACTGCTTAAGGGACGTGCACGACACTGCCGCATGAGGTTGTCGTCTTTTTTTCGGTGTTTAAAAATTTTACAGTATATTTAAGCGTTAATAAAACGTTAAAATATATCATCATCAGCCTATAAACGCACACTGCTGGGCACAGGCCTCCCACGTGGACAATAGCACGTGGGGATATTAGGCCATAACCCACCACGCTGGCCCAATGCGGGTTGGTGGGTTTTAACGACTGCCATCTTACGACAACAACCGGGACCAACGGCTTAACGTGCCTTCCAAAGCACGGAGGAGCTCGAGATGTTTTAAATTTGGTCAACTATCCAGCGACCCGGCATTGCGAAAGTTGCCTAACGAGCAAACTTGCGAGCCGAACGCTCCTCGAAAGTTAAAATATATAAAAAACATTAATCTATAAACGCAGTTTCATCTTAAGCAAATGTTAAAATAATTGTAAAAATATTTCTTTCGAATCTCAGAGGTGAAAACTTCTAAGATTTGATGAAGCAATGTTGACTAAAAAACATAAGAATCAAGCAATAACAAATTTCGACGGGTGAAAACCAGACCTCGGTAGCCAAGTGGTTAAAGGCAACCGCCCGGAATGCGGAAGGTACGTGGTTCGATTCCCGCCTGAGGTTTCATCTTTTTTCAGTGTTAAAAAAATTTATTTAAGTATATTTAAGCGTTAATAAAACGTTATAATATGTAAAACCTTAAACAGGGTAATTATTTAAAAAAATTGAACTTGAACATTATAAAAAACGGATTTCACATTGCTAAACGTTAAATTTTTTTGAGTTCATGTAGTTTGATTAGTGACAGATTCTTTCAGTTTCAGGACTCACGGACGGAACCCGGTTCAGGAGTTGTGAAAACGTCATATGACGTTTGGTTGTTTTTCTTTATTTTATATTGATACTCAATCATTTGGTACTCAATCCTCATGATTTTACTCAAAATATGGGTGAAATCCAAACATGGCCTTCCATTTCTAAGGCATCCGGTTGATTGAAATTCGCAGAAATGGCACCATTTTAATTTTGGTCACGAAGCGAACTGGGAGAACCAGTTGCCTGAGGTAAGAATTAGTTGTGAATAAGTGTAAGTGGATTTAGAGGGGCTCTTCGAAAGGGTGTTACGACCATATTGTCAACAGTTTATTGCTTAATTACAGGATTCCGTGCTCATAGCGTCGGTTCCTGTCGCCGCCTTGCAGCCAGCGCGCCACTTAGCCTTAGCGCGTGAGTATTACTTCATCATTGTTCATAAGTGTTTCCCTCAAGCTCTGTTAACCAATAGACAGTCATCTTTTTACTAGGAATCCAGACATTCGATTCTATAGGTTTTGTAATTAGTCCTTAGCCATTGTAAGCCACATGGTCTTCCTATCACCACTTAATGTCAAGTCAGTTAATACTGTTCATGTCTCCGTAACAAAGAACAAAGTCATTGTTTAGTCGGATCTAATAGCATTGTTGAGCATTGTGTTCTAGTTAAAAATGTTGGAAATAATAGATTAAACAATGGTGGTTAAATAGTCGTGGACTGGTGTTTGGCAAAGTATACTAGATACTCTTATAAAGTATATTAGACGATCACTACACGGTAGTTTATATTTTAGAAAAGACATTTTACTTAGTATAGATCTAAGTTTATCGCATACATAATTTACATGTGGACCCCAGTTAAATCTGCTAGCTATTAAAAGGCCTAAGCACATAATAATGTACTTAGGCCCGACAACGTCTATTTGCTGACACGTGCATTGTCCGACTGGTTGGTGTAGACAGTTATGTTGGTGAGCAATGATGTTAATTGTGTGACTCGTTTTGTTGTGCGCTGAACGTATGTGCATCACTTTAGTTTTTTAGCATTAATCAGGAGTCCGACGTCGTGCGCCCATTTACATAGTGTATCAAAGTTTTCTTGCATTATTCGCTCAGCCTTAGCCAAGTCACGGTCGGCCGTCACAAGATACGTGTCGTCCGCAAACCGGTACACAGAGCCCTGCCTAATCAGGTTGCACATATAGATAGGTACTCGGTTGGACCAATTATTGACCCCTGGGCCGTTCCTTTAATAGTTTGTATGTGATCACTAAGGGTGTTGTTGATTTTAACGCTATTAGATCTGTTTATTTGATAATTTTTGAACCAGTCCAGACTAGAGCCCTGTATTCTCAAACTCAAATTCAAACTCAAGACATTTACTACTAATAGATTAAAACTACAACGAAAAGGAACCCTCTCAGCATGACGTTGCAACTTTAAAATATTTAAAGCTGCAACGCTGATTTTCAGAGGAGCCCTTGAAGTGTGTGACTGTGTATGTATGCGTGCCACTGTTGTTATTAAAAATAAAAATAATAGTAAATAATGTAATGCTATAAATATAATAATTGAGAATAAATAGACAATTTTAGTAAATATTTATATTATGACAATGTGTATGTGGATGTGATGTACCAATAATAAAAATAGAACTCTTAAATTTCCTCTTAGGAAATAACCTAAAACCACCAAATTCAAAACTTAAGGGTTTTTAAAATTATCGGACTCAATTCCGGAAAAAAATTTGAAATTCGCTTAAAAACTAAAAAAGTCAAAAAGATTCAAAATTTTTAAATTTTCTAAAACTTAATATAAACATTATTTGGACTCAAAAATACATAAAAACAAACTTTCTTCAAAATTTTTTCTAATAAAATTTCTCTTAAAATCAACTTTAAAAATTCGTGTAACCTAACCTTTTTTTTTTTTTTTTTTTTTTTTTTCCCCGGGAGAAATGCATTACGCATACCACCGCACCGGGGAAGTGCGATGGTTATGTGGGACTCCCCTCCTCGAAGATGGTAAGTGAGGAGGGTTTACCCACTAAAACTCCCGGGATTCTCCGACATCCGCTCGGCAGGCGCCTGGTAACTGTTTACCACTGGTCCACACGCCTGCGCGGGGTCCCGAAGGACACACCTTGCAGTAAAACTGCAACAGTGGCGACCTCTGTGAGGCCGCCACCACCCCTCGGAGATTGTCTAGCGGGGGTCTATGAGGATTCTCCCCTCCCCCCCCCCCGCCTATAGACTAGGACGGATGCAGTAACCCGTGCAACCGTCTCCGGCGACCTGGTCTTCGGCGCCTGGCGACCCCTGACAACGGGTCGTCTTCGCGCAGACGTTCGTCTGCCTCTTTGCGAGTAAGTACCTTCTCGCAGAAAGAGGCGACTGCGCCCCACGATCTGATGCCGCCTAACATGGCATCTACCACGGCATTGATACCGAGATCGTTTCCGACCACAGCTCTTAGATGTTGGCGAGGCTGGTCGAACGCCGTGCACGATTCCAGCGTGTGTAAGGCCGAGTCGGTCGTGGCCCCACACTGGTGACATGCTGGTGTCGGCTCCCTACCTATCCTGCACAGAAAGCGGCCGAAACAGCCGTGATCGGTAAGCATTTGTGTCTGGTAGTAGGTGAGCACACCCTCCTTGCGACCGATCCATTCATCCAGAACGGGCCGGATCGCTTCGATCGTCCAGTGGCCATAGGACGGTCTCTCGAGACGTTCCCGCCATTGCCTTATGGACTCTTCCTGAGCGCGCCTACGCCAGCGCGCAATTTCTTCAGGCGCAGCCCGTTCGCCTCTGCTGCGCACTGCAGCCACCCGCCTGTACACTGAAGCCAAGACTTCAGCTTCGAGTTCCCAAGGCGGGATTCCCGCCAAGACACATGCCGCCTCGAAGGAAATCGTCCGATAGCCTCTTACTGCCCTTATGGCCATGGCCCGTTGCGGCCTTCGCAGTAAAGCCTTATTGTGGGCATTAAGGGCATCCACCCATACCGGGGCGCCGTAGAGAGCCATGGATCGGACGACCCCGGTGTATAGTCGACGAGCAGCGATACTTGGACCGTTCAAGTTGGGAAGCATACCCCCAAGAGCCGTAGCTGTTCTGACCAGCTTGGGGGACTGCAACCGGAAGTGCTCCCGGAAGTTCCACTTCGCGTCGAGAATCAAACCCAAATATTTCATACTCGAGCTGACCTCGACGCGGACACCATTGATGTTCAGGCGTGTATCAGCTGGTGGTCTCCTCCTTGCCCCGTAAAAGAACAGGGCTTCAGTCTTCTCGAGCGCAACGCTCAGACCGACCCTACCGATCCGCTGAACTATGAGCGTTACTCCGATGTTGGCCAGATGAACGGCATCAGAAAAGTCGTCAGCGCGGGCTGTCACCAACGTGTCGTCGGCGTAACAGACAACGTTTAGCCCGCGTAGCAGCGCGCCTCGCAGGACCCAATCATAGCCGATGTTCCACAGCAACGGACCCAGAACTGACCCCTGTGGAACACCGCATGACACTGCTCTCCGCTGTACCACTCCGTCTCGTCCCTGGTACACCACCAGTCTCCCCCTCAAGTAATTGTAGATGACGTTACAAATGTATTGGGGCACTTCGTGATATCGAAGTGCCTCACTGATACTCTCGAACGGGAGACTGTTAAAGGCATTGGCGATGTCCAGGGACACCGCCAACACCACGTCGCCTTGCGCAACTGCTTCCTGAGCTTGCTCTTTCACGCTCAGTATGGCGTCGATGGTAGACCTATTCGCCCGAAACCCATACTGGCACTCGGCCAGATCCGGGCCCACCGTCCTAAGATGATCGACGATGCGCGCTGCCAATACCCTTTCGAAAAGCTTCCCGGCCTCGTCCAAAAGAACGATTGGCCGGTAGGCAGATGGCGAGTCAACAGGTCGCCCTTCTTTTTTGAGGAAGGGCTTTTTTGAGGTCCCCCGTCTTCCATTTTGTTGGAAATTGTCCAGAGGAGAGGCACGAATCCAAAAGACACCGAAACCTCTCCTCAAAGACCTCCTCAGCGAGAACCCAGGCCTTGCCCGGAATGCCATCTGGCCCTGGAGCCGTGTTTTTTGCCCGAAGCCGCAAGAAAGCCGCGCCCAACTCACCGGTCGTGACCGGTGGAATCTGTACAGCGACTGTCTCGCGGCGCGGAGCCATTGACGAGGGCACAAACGCATCACGGTCAGGAAATAACGACCTGACGATGCCGTCTAACAAATGAGGCTCGAGAGACTCGGTCAGCGGGGGGCCCACATTACGCATCTTCCCACACACACGGTGGTAGGGGCGTCCCCACGGATCCCGATCGAGACTCTCAAGCATTTCCTCTCGAGCCAGATCTTTTGCCCGACAGATACCCGCCTTAAGCGCTTCCTTAGCTTCCTTATATGCTACGTGCAGGGTGCGTTCGGTGCCTTCATGGTCCGAATTTCGTAAACGTAGCCTACGATGCCTAGTGTAGGCACGACGCGCAACAATGCAGTCCTCCCTCAAATCGGCCACTTCCTGAGACCACCAATAAACAGCTCGCCTGGATGGTCTTCGTTTGGAGCGGGGCATAGCCGCATCGCATACTGCGGACATTGCGTCAGCGAACCATAGTGCTCCTTCCTCGACCCCGACCTGATGATCGGCGGGGTGTGCAAACCACGACTGCACTATTGCCGCTTCTACAAGTAACTCCCGGTTCATCCTTCCCAACACCCAACGTGGGAAGGGAGACGACCTTGAGTCACGAGGTGGAGCCGACCGATGCAGCGGAGAGATGTTAAACCTAATGTACCGATGATCGGACAGGTTCTCGACATCTACCAGGACTCTCCAGCCTTCGACGCGTCTAGAGATGGAAGGCGACGCGAAGGACAGATCAATGATAGACCCGCCCTGAAGCCGGATGCAGGTGTTGGTTGAGCCCTGGTTAAGCAGGCACAGACCGGTCGAAACAGCCCAGTCCTCTACGGTTTCACCCTTCGGGTCGGTAGCAGGGGAGCCCCAAGCCACAGACTTGGCATTAAAATCGCCGAGCACGATGACCTGTGCTGGCGATGCGCGGTTAGAAAGTGCGCCAATGTGATTGAGAAATGCCTCAAACTCAGCCAACGTTTTATTGGGGGAGAAGTAGATCCCAATGAGAACTACATCCCCCCAATCCACAGCGACAAATCCAGGGCCCCTTTCCCGTGGAGATATTAACGGGGAAAGAGCAGAAGAGGTACCTCTTACAACTACCACTGAGCCCTCAGAATCACCAACCCAGTTGCAATGGTTGGCCGGGATATAGTATGGCTCAGAAACCACCGCCACATCGATGGACCACTCTGCCATTGACTGCACAAAAAGGTCCTGTGCACCAGCAGAGTGGTTCAAATTCGCCTGCAGTACTTTGATGTTGGGCGTACTATACATTAACTGGGCCGGAGACTAAACCACCTGGCGCTTGCTGAGCGCTTGACGAGCCTAATTTGGACTTTCGTCCAGGTCGCGTCCTAATCTTCTTCTGCGTGGGCACGCAGAGCTGGCTCCCCATACTATGCCCCGCAGGAACACCCGCTTCGGCACAGATTGGGCAGTGCGGCCTTGCTGAACAGGCGGCAGCAAAGTGGCCAGCGTTACCGCAGCGGTAGCACAGCTCGCTGCGGTCAATCTGGGACTTACAATTGCCCCTGGTGTGCCCTCCTTCCAGGCACCGGTAGCATCGTCGAGGCTTGGGGTCTAGTGCGTAAACTCGCGCTGAGACAAAACCTACATAAATGTAGCCCGCCTCTAGGATCGTCTTGGCAGCACCAACCGGACACTGCACCCATGCCGTGCCCATGCCGCCAGCGCCTCGTCGGATCTGTCCAGTCCTTATGCTCTCTGGGGAGCAACCTGTCACATCTATGATGGCGGAGGCGATATCCGTCTTCTTGACCGAATCGTCAAGCCCAGACAGTCTCAGATTGGCTGTCTTAATCGGCCGAGCGACGGAGAAAACGTCCGCCATCGTGGCCCTAATTCTTTCCGCCAGAATGTCAGCGTTCGCAGAGCCTGCGGCGCCCACCAGCTCAAGAATGCGGCCCCCCGTTGCTGATTCTCTCATTCTAGGGGCTGGGATTTTAAGATCAGCCAGCCGGACGTTCTCCCTGGTCTTCATGAGAGCATTGGCGTAGGTGATGCCTCTTTCTGCGGCCTCGGGCAAAAGATTCAAAATTACCGCCGCAGACTTAGGCGGGCGGAGAGAATTCTTCTTCCTCTTATTTTTAGAGGCAGCCGCAGATGTTGTTGCAGCTACACCCTGCTTAGCATTGGGGAGAGCGTTGGTCCCTGCACCCTTCTTGCTCCTGTCCTTGCGCTTGTGCTTGCCAACCTTCATCCAGCCATCCTCAGCCGGAGATTCAGCCGGAGATTGTGAGGATGTGCCTGCAGGCGGCGAGTCAGTCGAGTCAGTCGAGGGTCCGGGTAAGGAGGTCGGATGCTGCTGACCGCCCTTCCCCTTTTTCCCTTTTTGTGCCGGTCCTTTCGGAGGAGGCGCCTTCTCCCTAGCGGCGCCCTTGTTAGGGCGGTCTGCGGGAGCCGTTCTCGTCTTAGGGCGTCCAGGGCCTTCCTTCAGCGGCGCCTTCGGCAAAGCCTTCTGCTTTGCTTTCTTGGCTTTGGGCGCATCAGGCTTGGGATCGGTTGCCTTGCTACCCGACGGCCCGAGACGGGCATCCAGCATCTGGCCCACCTGTTTGAGAACCATTTGAACGACGTATTCATTGGTCTCTGATATCGGCATCTCTTGGTCTTGCCGAACCGCGCATCGAGTTATATCTATAGGTCCGAGATCCACTATATTGCACTGCTGTGGAGTAGGAGAAGCAGTGCGCATAGGCGGAGACGCAGGAAGGAAGACGGGAGCCTCTACACGGGAAATAGAAGATGGTTTTTGTTCCCGTTGGATGGTAGTGAGCGACTCTTTAAGTTCGGTGACTTCCTTCCGAAGTTCCTTCATTTGGGCGTGAAGGCGGGTATTTTCCGCCTGCATGTCGGCAGCCAACTCCCGCAGCGCGCGGTTATCAGCATGCAGGCCAACATTAATCTCGCGGAGAGCGACGTTCTCGTTGGCACCAGGGAGATTGCGGAACACCTCTGAAGCCCCGCGGAACATCTCCACTGCCTCGTTTAGGGACCGCTGGAAGGTCCCTTTCAGGTTGCCGGAATTTTTGGCCACAAATGCCACAATGTCGCCGGCATCAGCACACCGCTTTGAGCAGTCGGCCGCTGTCAAAGCATTGACTTGTCCCTTGTCCTGACAAGCGGCCCTCTCCTTATCCCGAGCAGATGTCCGTTCTCGGGACTCGCGCAACAGTAGCGCCACCTCCTGCTCCGCATCGAGCTGGAGCTCCTCCCGTCGCTTCTGGCGAGCGAGCTCAAGCTCATTGCGAGCAGCGGCCAACGGGTTGTAGTGTTGGCCCTTTGGAGAACGACCTTTCTCAGGCCAGTCCCCAGCTGTTAGTGTCTCCGATGCTTCGGAGAACATTGTGTCATCATCATCGGAGTCCGCCAAGAATGTTGGCGGCGGAGCTCCGACGGCACTTAAAACCTCCTTATCGCGTTTTATAGCGCTCCTGGTGACCCTCGGCGACGAATTGTCGCCAGTCACGCCCTTGTCCTTGATGGACAAAATTGCGACCGATCCAGTAGCGGCCGCCTGGCAGATTTGTTTGTCCGCCCAGGACAGCCCAACAGTTTCAGCGGAAACAACCGAAGCAGGCGAGGCACAGTTTCCGCCATCAGCCCTCTTCTCTATGTCTGCAGCTTCAAACGCAGACGATAGTCTTCTGTCAGCTACAGACTCGAAGACGGCCCTTTTAGATGGAGCAAGGACCGCTTCGCACTCCTTCCTATCGGAGCTTTTAAGTTCCACTCTCGGGACTTGCGTCCGAGAGGCGCTCCTCGTTCTTACGCCGCCTTGCAAAGGTGGCTCCACGGCAGGCCTAGTACAAGGCCCTGCCGACTTTACCGATTCGTCAAAAGATTGTGTTACCTAACCTTTTTTTTTTTTTTTTTTTTTTTTTCCGGGAGAAATGCGTTACGCATACCACCGCACCGGGGAAGTGCAGTGGTTATGTGGGACTCCCCTCCTCGAAGATGGTAAGTGAGGAGGGTTTACCCACTAAAACTCCCGGGATTCTCCGTCAGCCGCTCGGCAGGCGCCTGGTTACTATGTGGCAGTGGCCCACACGCCTGCGCGGGGTCCCGAAGGACACGCCTTGCAGATTAACTGCTCCAGTGGCGACCTCAGTGTGAGGCCGCCACCACCCCTCGGAGATCGTCTAGCGGGGGTCTATGGGGATTCTCCCGTCCCCCCCCCGCGTGTAGACTAGGACGGGTGCAGTTGTCCGTGCACCCGTCTTCTTCGACCCGGCCTACGACGTCTAGCTACGCCAGACAGCGGGTCATCCTCGCGCGTTCTCTCGTCAGCCTCTTTCCGGGTGATGACCTCCGCACAGAAAGAGGCGACTGCGCTCCACGACCTGATGCCGCCCAACATGGCATCTACTATGGCGCTGAGGCCAAGGTCGTCTCCGACAACAGCGCGCAGGATTTGTCGCGGCTGGTCGAAGGTCGGGCACGCCACCAGATTGTGCATGGCCGAATCTTCAGCGGCACCACACTGGTGGCATGCTGGAGTCTCCTCTCGTCCTATCCTGCACAGAAACTTGCCGAAGCACCCGTGTTCTGTGAGGACTTGTGTCATGTGGAACGAGAGGACTCCCTCCTTGCGGCTGACCCATCGCTCTAAGACAGGTCGGACCGCTCCGATGGTCCAGTGGCCATGGCTCGGTCTTTCGAGCCTCTCACGCCAATGGACGATTGCCACCACTTGAGCGTCTCTCCTCCAACGCTCGATCTCTTCAGGTGCAGGCCTGTCCCCTCTGCCGCGCATTGCTGCGACCCTTTGATAGACCGTGGACAGAACCACAGCCTCCAGTTCCCAAGGGGGAGTCCCCGCGAGAATACACGCCGCCTCGAAAGATACCGTTTGGTATCCTCGTATCGCTCTAATAGCCATTGCCCTTTGAGGCCTTCGCAACAAGGCCTTGTTATGGGCGTTTAGAGCATCCACCCATACCGGAGCGCCATATAAAGCCATTGATTTGACAACTCCAGTGTACAAACGGCGAGCAGTGATGCTCGGCCCGCCGAGATTTGGCAGCATCCTCCCAAGGGCCGTAGCTGTTTTGACCAGCTTGGGGGACTGCACGCGAAAGTGCTGCCGAAAACTCCATTTCGAATCGAGAATCAGCCCAAGGTATTTCATGGTCGGGCTGATATCGATGCGGACACCACTGATAACGAGGTGTGAGCCCTCTGGTGGTTTTCTCCTTGCCCCATAAAAGAAAAGGGCCTCAGTCTTGTCCAAGGATACGCTCAGACCAAGCAGACCAATCCGACTGACCATGTGTGATACACCAACAGTGGCTAGTGTCGTAGCATCGGGGAAGCTATTGGCACGGGCTGTGACTAATGTGTCGTCGGCGTAGCACACAACGCCTAGTCCGCGCAGCTGCGCACCCCTCAAGACCCAGTCATAGCCGATGTTCCACAGTAACGGCCCCAAGACCGATCCCTGTGGAACACCGCATGACACAGCCCTTCTATGTACCCTTCCATCGCGACCCTGGTACACCACCAGCCTCCCCCTCAGGTAGTTGTAGATGACCTGCTGTAAGTATTGGGGCACCCCGTGAAAACGAAGTGCCTCACTGATACACTCAAAGGGGAGGCTGTTAAAGGCATTGGCGATGTCCAAGGACACCGCCAAAACCACGTCGCCCTGAGCAACCGCGTCCTGAGCAAGATGTTTGACGCTCAGGATTGCATCGATGGTCGACCTATTTTCTCTGAACCCGAATTGGCACTCAGCCAAATCCGGGCCCACCATCTTAAGGTGTTGGATGATTCGGGAAGCCAAAATGCGTTCAAAAAGCTTACCGGCCTCGTCCAAGAGAACGATGGGCCGGTAGGCTGATGGCGAGTCGACTGGTCGCCCTTCTTTCTTCAAAAGGACCAAACGGCCTGTTTTCCATCTTTCAGGAAACCGTCCAGAAGACAGGCAAGAGTCAAATAGTTTCCTAAGCCTCTCTTCAAACATCTCCTCCGCGAGAACCCACGCACGACCGGGAATTCCATCTGGCCCTGGAGCCGTATTTTTGGCCCGCAACCGCAGAAAAGCCGCACCCAACTCACCGGTGGTAACCGGTGGCACTTGTACAGCGACTTCCATATGACGGGGCACTGACATGCTCGGAGGCACAAATGCATCGCGCTCAGGAAACAGCGAGCGCACGATGCTTTCCAGTAGGGGAGGCTCGAGGGACTCAGTTAGTGGGGGGCCCAGGTTTCGCAATTTCCCGCGTACCGAGCGATAGGGGCGCCCCCACGGGTCTTGGTTAAGCCCATCAAGCAGCTCCTGCCAAGACTGATCTTTCGCCTGGCAAATAGCGACTTTAAGCGCCGTCTTGGCTACTTTATACTCCTCGCGCCGGATGTCTTCGAGATTGCGGTCTCGGATACGTCTTCTACGTTGACGAGTGTAGGCGCGACGGGCAATTAAGCATTCCTCCCTTAGTTCAACCAGATGTTGTGACCACCAGTAAACTGCCCGCCTAGACGGACGACGTTTGGACCGTGGCATAGCCGAATCGCAGACAGCGGTCATGGCATCTGCACACCACTTCGCACCCTCTTCAACCCCGCCTAGTTGTTCGACGGGGCGTGCAAACATCGACTGCACAATTGCCGCTTCAATTAGGAGCTCCCTGTCCATCATTCCGATCACCCATCTCGAAAAGGGGGACACTCTAGGGTGCTGTTGCTGAGCGGATTGGTGCACTGGAGAGATATCGAATCTGATATAGTGATGATCAGACAGATTTTCAATATCCTCCAGGACCCTCCAGCTGTTGACGCGTCTGGAGATGTTAGGCGACGCGAAGGACAGGTCTATGATAGACCCGCCCTGCAGCCGGACACAGGTGTTCGTGGTTCCCTGATTGAGCAGACATAGGCCAGTAGCAAGTGCCCAATTCTCCACAGCTTCGCCTTTCAGATCAGTGGCAGGGCAGCCCCAAGCCACGGATTTGGCGTTAAAATCGCCTAGCACGATGACGTGTGCTGGCGAGGCGCGGTTGACCGCTGCGCCAATGAGGCTCAAAAATGCCTCAAACTCCGCCAGAGTCTTGTTGGGGGAAAAGTAAAGCCCGATAAGCACTGCCTCCCCCCATTTGACCACAACATAACCGGAACCTCTCTCGCAAGGTGTTAAGAGCGGGGAAAGGGCCAAGGATGTGCCCCTCACAACAACGACTGAGCCGTCCAGATCGCCAACCCAGTTGGAATGGTTGGCCGGGACATAATACGGCTCAGACACAACCGCCACGTCGATGGACCACTCTGCCATCGACTGCACGAAAAGGTCCTGTGCACCGGCAGAGTGGTTCAAGTTCGCCTGGAGAACATGCTGTTTGGGCGTGTTAGGCATTGTTGGTCTCCATAGCGTCTCCTTCAGGCGCCTGCTGAGCACCCTGAGATGTAGTTACGGCAGCCTTTTTGCCTGCCGTCTTTCTCCGCCTTGGGGGTGAGCATTTCCTGCTCCCCGCGATATGATCTGCGGGCCGCTTGGCCTCTGCGCAGATAGGGCAATGATGTTTTGCCGAGCACGATGATGCAATATGGCCGGCCTTACCGCAGCGATAGCAGAGCTCGCTGCGGTCTATCAGGCCCGTGCACTGTGCTCGGGTGTGCCCTTTTTCGAGGCAGCGGTAGCACTTAAGTGGCCGCGCCTCTAGAGTTTGCACTTGTGCAATACCCCACCCCACATAAATATGGCCGGCATCAATCAGGATTTTGGCCGCCGCCACCGGGCACTGAACGTAGACCGTGCCCATGCCTCCAGCACCTCGACGAATTTCCCCCATTCTAAAATGATCAGGGGCACAATTGCATTTCTTGGTTAATGAAGCAAGGACAATCTCAGGGCTGACAGAGTCGTCAAATCCCGTGAGACGCAGGTCTACTCGCTTCATTGGGCGAGTGACATTGACCGCGTCTCCCAGAGCGTTCTTGAGCTTAGACGCCAGAAGATCCGCCTGTTCTGCTGAAGCAGAGGCCGGCAGATGCATGATTCGAGCCCCCGTAGCGGCCTTTCTAAATCGTACTCCCTCTATGCCAACCTCAGACAGATCGATACCCTCTCTGGCCTTCAAGAGTATGTTGGCGTAAGACAAACCCCTCTCTAGGGCCTCAGGCTGCAGCGTGACCACCACCGCGGCAGAACGCGGTTCACGCAGCCTCGGCTTCCTCTTTCGAGCCCTCGGCTTGGCCTGCTCTTTCGCTATTTTAGCCTTCTTCTGCTTTTTACGGCCACCAGTGTATGTGGTCCACTCTCCCTCAGATGGATGTGAGGTGGAGGGAGCTGGTGCCGCATTAGCCTTAGGCGCCCGGACGGTATTAGCCGGAGCGACATTTGCCGCCTTACTACCCTTTTTAAGGGGAGGTTTGTTAGCCTCTTTAGGCAAACCTGCATCAGAGGCAGATTTGGTCTTCTTGCCCTGGTTTTTGGGAGCAGGTTGTGATCCTCCCACAACCGAAGCAAATGTCGGCTTGCTCTTTTTAGCGTCGGCCGCAGGCGGCGGACGCAACCTAGGCGCCTTCGGATTGCGGGCAGCCTCTTTGCTGGCCGTGGGTAGCCCCTGAAATAAATTATCAGGAACCGATGCAGGGGGACCCATCCGAGCGTCCAGCATCTGGCCCACCTTTTGTAGGACTATATTCAGCATGGACTCTGTCTCTGGTGGCGGCATTGGTTGGTCATGCCGTTCCACCTGTGGCGTATCCTTTCTGCTACGGGTAGGTAGTTCTACCGCAGAACACTGCAGCGAAGTAGGAGAACCCGCACCAACGCTCTGCCGAGATGGTGTAGCAGAGCGTGGAGCAGGAAGTGCAGTGGGGCCGGTCTCATAAGAGGCTCGTAAACCCGCCATCTCTTTTTCCAATGCGGCCAACCGCGCGTGCAGGCGGGTGTTATCTGCCTGCAAGCTTGCAGTCAGTTCTCTTAACGCGCGGTTGTCGTAGTGTAGGCCGTTATTTATTTCCCTCAATGCCAAGTTCTCATTTGCGTTGGGGAGCTTGCGGAACTCCTCAGAGGCCATCTTATAGATCTCGACGGCCTCGTTAAGGGAACGCTGGAAAGTTCCCTTGAGATTTCCGGACCTGCTGGCAACATAGGACACAATGTCACCCGCATCCATGACTGACTTGGAGCAGTCTTCTGCAGTCAGAGCGTCGCCTTCCTCTTTGCTCGGGCAGGCGTCCCTTTCTTTAGCCCTAGTCGCACGTCGCTCCCTGGCTTCTCGGCACATAAGTTCTGCCTCCTGCTCGGCATCAAGCTGCATCTCCTCCCTCCGCGCCGCACGAGCGAGCTCCAGCTCATTGCGAGCTGCAGCCAGACTGTTGTACTGGCTGCCCACCTTCGGTACCTTTTTCGACCAGGGTTGACCCTCCGCGTCTGAGAAATATATCGAATCATCGTCGGAGTCGACAACCGATGGTGTTTGTTTTGGTCTTTCTCCTGTACTGTCGCGAGGTAAGGTAGAGACAGTTGGGGCATAGGTGTCATAGCCTTTGCTATCAGCCTCGCGACGCAGAGCTCCTCGAGTGAGCCTTTGCGTTCCATCAGCTGCCTCCGCTAGGCCAGCCAATCCCTTGTCACTAGCGGACAGAATCACGCCGGATGCACCGGCCGCCTCACAAATTTGCCTGTCGGCCCACGACAAGCCCACTTTTGGGACACTCTTAGTGCCGGAGCTCGCAGACTTTCCTCTGCCCTTCAAGGGCACATCTCCTTTCCTTCCAGGAGCATCTGCAGACTCAGGGGCCTGGTCGCCTACCCCTGAGCCGCCTTCGGTAGTACATTTCGCACCAACCGACCCGGGTATCGGTTGGCGGCGGGCGTCAGCCGCGTCACATGACGAGCTCCCAGTAACATTACTGACACCTGAGGCCTGGTCGGGTACCTCAGGGCAGTCGTCGGTAATCAACTTCACACATGGGGGCCCGGATACCCCCATGCGCCGGGCGCTAGCCGGATCGCATCGCATATTATCCTCATTATCCGAACTTTTCATGATTATTCGGAAATGAGGGTTTCCATCCCCTGTTTTGGTCGCTAGGGGGTGGGCTGTTAGCCGCCCACCAACCCGTCCGAGAACGGGCGCCCGTCGCCGCGCCCCGCAACGACGGCACCTTTGCCTGAAGCGGCGCCCAGAAGGGGCGCCGAACTACCCCGAACCCACCCCGTGTAACGACGCCCAGAAGGGGCGCCGTCAAAACTCCCCTCAAAGCCGCTCGAGAATGAGCGGCGAGCGTGCGACCCAGAGTGGGCCGCACGTGGAGATCCCCCCCGCAGGTCAAAGTGACCCGCTGTGCGGTCCAGAAGGGACGCGCGTTGAAGGGGGTGCGATGCCCAGAAGGGGCACCACCTACTTTATTCGACGCCCAGAAGGGGCGCCAGGGATTTGCATAAGGCCCCTTGTCCCACGCTGAACGTGGGCCGAGAGGCCTTACCCCAGGGTGCACCACGAGGAGGTTCCCAAATTTGCACCCCTGTGTAACCTAACCTTTTTTTTTTTTTTTTTTTTTGTTTCCCCGGGAGAAATGCGTTACGCATACCACCGCACCGGGGAAGTGCGATGGTTATGTGGGACTCCCCTCCTCAAAGATGGTAAGCGAGGAGGGTTTACCCACTAAAACTCCCGGGATTCTCCGACATCCGCTCGGCAGGCGCCTGGTAACTGTTTACCACTGGTCCACACGCCTGCGCGGGGTCCCGAAAGACACGCCTTGCAGTAGAACTGCAACAGCGGCGACCTCAGCGCGAGGCCACCACCACCCCTCGGAGACTGTCCAGCGGGGGTCCATGGGAATTCTCCCGTCCCCCCCGCCTATAGACTAGGACGGATGCAGCAACCCGTGCAACCGTCTCCGGCGACCTGGTCTTGCGAACCCCAAGTGCGGGCGTAGGACTCTCCCTGCCCGTACGCCCGCGGGTTCGCTGCAGAGGGGACTGGAGCTGGGCCAGAACCACGCCTCCGAATCCCCTCTACTCTCCTGTGATCCTGCCAGGATCACTGCGTCCCCGGATGTTCTTGGGGAGCAGGAGCAGCCGGTTTAGATGTTCGGCCGGCTCTCCTCTTTCTCTTGCTTGCCGGATTGCAAAGCCTGCTGCCCATGCTGTGTCCTGCGGGTTTTCCCGCCTCAACACATATTGGGCAGTTAGGCTTCGCAGAACAGGCAGCGGCTATGTGCCCGGCGGTACCGCAGCGGTAGCAGAGTTTGCTGCGGTCCGTTGGAGCCGTGCAGTTAGCCTGCGTATGTCCGGCCTCCAGGCAGCGGTAGCAGCGCCTTGGCTTGGAGATCAGCAACTTTACATGTGCCCAGCTCCAGCAGACGGGCAACCGGCCTGCGTCTAAGACGGCCTTGGCCGACGCGACAGGACACCTCACCCAAACAGTGCCCTTCCCGCCGGCCCCTCGTCTTATCTCCCCGATGAGTATACTCTCCGGGGAACATCCACCCTTCTCCGCAATGGCGGAGGCCACATCGGTCTTGAGGACCGTCTCCTCCAATCCGGAGATGCGCAGGTCCGCGGTCTTATTGGGCCTGGCCACGACGAAGACGTCGGGCATCGCATCCCGGATTAGCCCAGCTAGCACATCGGCGTTAGCGTTTGCCGCTGGCCCCGACATTTCCAACATCCTGGATTCCGTGGCGGTTTTCCTCATATTGGAGGGTGCCGGGATGTTGTGTAGGTGCGGCGTAATGCACTCCCTTGCCTTAATTAAGGCTTCCGCGTAGGTCATGCCCTCCTTTGCCTTTTCGGGTCGCAGAGTTAGCACTACCGCTGCTGTTCGCGGTGGGCGAAGCTGCTTTCGCAGTCGTTGGCGTCTACGTGCCTTTGCAGGGGCGGCAGCGGATGGTCGTTCTGCCGCCGGCTTGGAAGGAGTTGGGTTAGGCGCCTTTGGCGCTCTCTCCTTCTTTCCTTTCTTGCGCTTACGCTCGGGTGGTGGCGGAGCTGGCGCAGGGGCCAAAGGCGGAGCACTACTGGTGGCGGCAGGATGGTGTTTGCCAGCCTTTGAAGTGCTGGGCAAGGCGGCAGGATGTTGTTCACCAGCCTTGCCCTTTGGTGTTTTCGCCTTCGGCGCCTTCTTGACCGCCCCCTTCTTAGGGCGATCGGCCGGAGCGGCCTTGAATGCGACATGCCCAGGTCCGTCCTTAGGTGTCGTAGGTAATGCTGCACCGACGGCCGGGACACCTTGCTGTGGGTCCGCTGAAATATCCGGCGTTGACGCAGGACCAAGCCTGGCGTCAAGCAGCAGGCCTACTTGTAGCAGTAGCTGCTGCGCGAAGGCCTCATTAGCCTTGTCAGCCTCGGGAGGAGGCGGCTCCGGTGGTTTTTGTTGAGACCAACGGTTGGCGATGCGTGAAGCACCCGCGCGCGTGATGGTGCCACATCGAACGCTTTCCGAAGACTGCGAAGGTGCGGGGTCCTCGACCTCGAAGCAGGACTCGGCAGATGTTCGCCGGGTCTGCTGGATGGTAGATTCGAGGGAGGTCTTCAACTTAGCCACCTCGTCCTTGAGCTTCGCCACCTCGGCGTGCAGACGGGTATTGTCCGCCTGCAGTCCTCCCGCTAGCTCACGCAGAGCGCGGTTATCCTGGTGAATTCCCTCGTTGATTTCACGCAACCCTAGATTTTCTCTTGCGGTAGGGAAACTGCGAAATTCATCCGCAGCCAACTTCACCATCGCGACCGCTTCGTTGAGGGACCTTTGAAAGGTCCCTTTGAGGTTACCCGAGCGACCGGCAACGAACGAAATAATGTCACCAGCCTCGGCGCACCGCTTCGATACGTCTTCCGCTACCAGGGATTCAGCCTCCTCCTGGTTTTTACATTCGGCCCTCGCCTTGACCCTAGCCAACATCCGCTCTCTGGACTCACGGAGCATGAGTTTTACCTCCTGCTCCGCATCCAACTGGAGCTCTTCCCTCCGAGCATCTCGAGCGCGCTCTAGATCACTCCGCGCCGCAGCCAATGCAGAGTACTGAGCTCTCTTAGGTCTCGCTGCAGCTGTTCCCTGCGCGATATGACAATCCGGTGTAACCTAACCTTACTCTAACCTTTTTTTTTTTTTTTTTTTTTTTTTTTTTTTTTTTTTTTTTTTTTGACCCTAGGAAATGCATTTACGCATACCCACCGGACTGGGGCGCCCGGTGGGTTATGTGGGACTCGCCAGAAGGGCCCTACCCACTAAAACCTAGGGATGCTCCGAACTTCCGCCAAAGAGACCCTGACGCCACGGGAATTCGCATGGCGGTTCTACCGTAGCCGGGTCGGCGGGCCGTCACCGCGGACGGACACCTTGAGGCCGAGCCTCACCAGAGGGCAACCTGGAGCATGTCAGGTTGCCCTCCGATACTTCTGCGAACCACACGCGCGGGTGTAGGGCTCCCCCTGCCCGTACACCCGCGGTTCGCTAAGGGGGGGGTAGGAGCTGGGCAAAACCACGCCTCCTTCTCCCTGCGCGCCTTCGGCGGATTGCCCCGGAACGAGGATCGTCCTCCCGTGCTCTCTCCGCCGCCTCCTTCTGCGTCATGATGGTCTCGTAGAAGGAGAGAACCACGTCCCAGGCCTGCCTGCTCGTCACCATAGCCTTAACTACGGCTGGCAGGGACAGGTCGGGACCCACCACCGCGCAGAGCTGCGCGCGCTCAGCCGACCAGGCTGGGCATGCCTCCAGCGTGTGCAGCGCTGTGTCGTTAGACACGCCGCACTGGTGGCACGCCGTCGTCGGCTCTCTCCCCGCTATTTGGGACAGATACCTCCCGAAGCAGCCATGCCCCGAGAAGACCTGTACCAAGCAAAAGGAGAGTGAGCCCCCCTTGCGATCGACCCATCGCTCCAGGACAGGCCGAATCGCTCCGATGGTCCAGTGGCCGGCAGTCGGCTGCTCCAGCCGCTCCTTCCACTTTAGAAGCGTCGCCCGCTGCGCACGCTTCCGCCATCGGCGAACCTCCTCAGGCATCGCCCGACCTCCTTGCCTCCGTGCATTAGCAGACCGCTCATACACGTCGGCCAACACCTCCGCCTCTAGATCCCAGGGTGGGGTACCTGCAAGCGCGCAAGCCGCCTCGAAAGAGACCGTACGGTATGCTCGAGCTGCCCTGATCGCGATGACCCGCTGCGGTTTCCGCAATAGGGCCACGTTCGTCGCGTTCAGGGCGTCGACCCACACGGGCGCGCCATACAGGGCCATGGACCGCACCACCCCGAGATACAGCTTTCGCACTCCTGCCGAAGGACCACCCAGATTGGGCAATAACCTGCCTAATGATGCAGCTGCGTTCACCAACTTGGGAGCTTGACGCTTAAAGTGTTCGGTGAAGCGCCATCTCCCATCTAGGACAAGTCCAAGGTACTTCATGGAAGCACCGACATCGATGCGAACACCCGAGATGGTAATGTGGGCGTCCGCAGGCGGGTTGTTTCTCGCCCCATGAAAATACAGAGCTTCGGTTTTATTTAAAGCCACCTTGAGACCGAGGCTCTCAATTCGTCGCACCACCTGTGTAACGCCAACCGTTCCTAACCTAGCTGCCTTCCGGTAGGAGTCCGCGCGTGCAGTCACCAGAGTGTCGTCCGCGTAACAGACGACACTAAGGCCGCGCAACAGTGCACCACGTAAAACAAAATCATAACCCACGTTCCACAGGAGCGGCCCGAGGACCGACCCCTGCGGAACACCGCAAGTCACTCCCCTCCGCTGAACTGTGCCTCTCCTGTCAAGGTATACGACGCTGCGACCTCTCAGGTAGCTACGTAAGATGTTGAGTACGTAGTGTGGCATCCCATGGTAACGCAGCGCCGACTCTATACATGCAAAGGGGAGGGTGTTGAAGGCGTTTGCGATGTCCAAGGACATCGCCAACACCACATCCCCCTTATCTGTCGCCTCCATGGACATAGCCCTGACGCACTTAATGGCATCGATAGTGGACCGTCCCTCTCTGAAGCCATACTGGCAGTCAGAGAGGTCAGGCCCTGCTGTGGACAGGTGCGATGTAATGCGGGAGGCGAGGATCCTCTCAAAGAGTTTCCCCGCCTCGTCCAGCAGCACTATCGGCCTGTACGACGAGGGCTCATCCGCAGGCCGGCCTTCCTTCTTAAGGAGAACGAGGCGGCCAGTTTTCCACAAGGACGGGAAATTTCCAGAGCGCAAGCACACGTCCAGTAGCTCCCTTAGGCGATCGTCCAGTATCTCAGATGTGAGGACCCAGGCCCGTCCGGGGATCCCGTCTGGGCCAGGGGCGGTGTTCTTATTCCGTAGTCTAAGGTAAGCGGCTCCCAGCTCGCCAGTAGTAATGGGCGGAATCACCTCGTCGACCTGGCTCGGTTGCCTGGGCGGGGCCATAGATGGCGGCACATGCTCCGGGCGGACCGGGAATAGGCCAGCGACAATGTCATTCAGCACCTGTGGCTCGAGGGACTCTGTGATGGGGGGGCCGAGACAGCGGAGTTTGCCTACCGCCGTTCGGTACGGGCGCCCCCAGGGATCTGAATTGAGTCCCTCCAACATTTCTTGCCTGCCTTCTGCCTTGGCTTTGAGTATTGCAAGCTGCAAATCTCTCTTTGCGGCTTTGTAGGCTACCTTTAAGTGGTCCTCCTCGTTGAGGTTGCGGCGTCGCCTCCTTCTAGAGCGAGTATATGCCCTTTGCGCCGCTATACAGTCTGCGCGAAGATCGGACACCTCCTGGGACCACCAGTAAACAGCCTTGCGTGGTGGTGGTTGCCGTGTCCGAGGCATGGCCGCGTCACAGATGTTCGTGTACGCGGCCCTAAACCACTCGGCCTCTTGCTCAGCGTTCTCCAGCACCGGTTGCGAGAACCAGGACTGCACTAAAGCAGCCTCGACTAGTAGTTCCCTGTCCAGCCTTTTTAGGGACCAGCGAGGGAAAAGCGATGTAGAGTTGACTCGGGCATCACGGTTGGTAGCGCTTGAGTGCTGGACATCAAACCGTATGTATCGGTGGTCCGATAGTGTTTCGACGTCGACTACTACCCTCCAATCGGGGATCCGCGCGGCGACAGAAGGCGTGGCGAATGAGATATCCACGATGGAGCCTCCATTGTGTCGCACGCAGGTGTCAACGGACCCCCGATTTAATAGAGAGAGGCCGACCTCGACCGCCCAGTCCACAACAGCATCACCACGAGCATTAGTGGACGGGGAGCCCCACGCCACGGCTTTGGCATTAAGGTCCCCCATTACCACCACAGGAAGCGGCGAAGCGCGCCTAACGACGGCGCCTAATTCGGCCATAAATGCCTCAAAGGCCGAGAAAGGCTTATTAGGCGAAAAATATACGCCTATAATGGCGAGACCCCCTCGTTGAGCAGCAACAAAACCCGGACCTGACTCCTTTACCACTGTGGACGGAGCAAGTGGCCTAAGGGCCGAGTAAATGGCAACAGTGCCGTCCGTATCGGATGCCCAGTCACGCCTAGCTGGTGGAACAAAGTAAGGCTCGGAAGCCACTACAACATCTATAGACCACTCCGCGACGGATTGCAAAAGTAAATCCTGCGCACCGCCGGAGTGGTTCAAGTTCGCCTGGATAAACTTCGTGACGGGCGTGTTAGCCATTGGTTGGGCTTACAGTTGTTCCACCTTGCGCCTGCTGGGCGCTGGACGAGCTCGGTTTGGATTTGCGACCGGTCCTCGTCCTCTTTTTTGAAGGAAGCGTGCAAAGGCGGCTGCCCATGCTGTGCCCTGCTGGGCGCTTCGCCTCGGTACAGACGGCACAATTTGGTTTTGCTGAGCAAGTAGCGGCCAAATGTCCAGCGTTACCGCAGCGGTAGCATAACCCGCTGCGGTCAATCTCGGACTGGCAATTGTGCCTAGTGTGCCCACCCTCGAGGCACCTGTAACACCTTTTTGGCTTCGAGTCCAGCACACGGACCTGTGCAGAACTGAAGCCGACATAGAGGTGACCCTTATCCGCAATGACTTTTGCAGGACCGACTGGGCACTGCAACCAGATGGTGCCATTGCCCCCGGCACCACGCCGGATCTCTCCTGTCTTTACGACGTCCGGGGAACATCCAGTTTCTTCAGCCACAGCTGCAGCGACGTCCACTTTGGAAACAGAGTCGTCAAGTCCCGACAGCCTTAGGTCAGCTGTTTTGACCGGCCGAGCGACAATGAAAATGTCATCCATTGTACCCCTTATTTTTTCGGCCAAGATGTCGGCGTGCTGGGCTCCAGAGGACCCCGCCAGCTCCAAGATCCTAGACCCTGTAGCCGTTTGTCGAAACTTGGGCGGTGGAATTTTAAGTTCCCTCAGCTTAACGTATTCCCTAGCCTTTATGATAGCAGACGCGTAGGTAGCACCCTTTTCCGCGGCTTCAGGCCGAAGGGTAAGGACCACCGCAGCGGATCTTGGCGGACGTAGGCTCTTCCGCTGCCTTTTCTTTTTAGCCGCAGCGGGGGCGGCTGCAGGTGTTTTTACAGGAGGCCCGCGCTTGTCAGTTGAAAGAGCGCCAGATGCTGCGCTCTTCTTCTTCGCCTTGCGCTTGACCACAGTTGTCCAGGCTTCCTCATTGGGCTGTGGTTGCGGTAGCGCTGATGTCGACGCCGATGGTGTTGTAGTATCGATTCCGGGACGGGAGGCCGGATGCTGTTGGCCTGCACCTTTCCCCTTCTTCCCCGTGCTAGCTACCTCTTTGGGAGGTGCCTTCTCCCTCATCTTGCCCTTGGCAGGGCGATCTGCCGGAGCAGTCTTCGTCTTCGGACGTCCAGGGACGTTCTTTGGCTTCTTAGGCTTAGCGCCACCTTCATTGACCTTGGGAATTCCTTGAGTTAGGTCTTCAGATGCTGAAGCAGGGGGACCCAATCGGGCGTCCAGCATCTGGCTCACCTTCTCCAGGACCATCTGCATCACGGACTCGTTGTTAGCTGGCGGCAGCATTGGATGTTCATGCTGAACCGCCTTAGCTGAAGCTTCTGCGCTACCATTAGAAAGATCTGTCTCGGCATACTGCTGTAAAGAAGACGACGCAGTGCGGGGTGGCAGGGGCATAGAGGAGGCTTCCTCAACGCGGGAGACAGGTGATGATGTCCTTTCCCGCTGGATGTTATAGAGAGAAGCCTTCAGTTCCGCAACCTCTTTCTGCAATCCCTCCATTCGCGCATGCAAGCGTGCGTTATCGGCCTCTAGACCACCGGCTAATTCCCGCAGCGCGCGGTTATCAGCATGAAGGCCGACATTGATTTCGCGTAAAGCGACATTCTACTCGGCCCCGGGGAGTGCCCGAAACACCTCCGAAGCACCGCGAAACATCTCCACTGCCTCGTTTAGGGACAGCTGGAAGGTCCCTTTTAAATTGCTGGAGTGTTGGGAGACAAACGCGACGATGTCACCAGCGTCGGCACACCGCTTAGAGCAGTCGGCCGCTGTCAAAGCGTCGGATTGTGCCTTGTCCTGACAAGCGGCCCTTTCCTTGTCCCGAGCTGATGTCCGTTCTCGGGACTCGCGCAACAGAAGCGCCACCTCCTCCTCGGCATCGAGCTGGAGCTCCTCCCGTCGCTTTCGGCGAGCGAGCTCAAGGTCGTTACGAGCAGCGGCCAGCGGGTTATAGTGCCGGCCTTTTGGAGAATGACTTTTCTCAAGCCAGTCCCCTGTTGCCACTGTCTCCGATGCTTCGGAGTACAGTGAGTTATCATCGTCGGAGTCCGCCAAGAATGTAGGCGGCAGAGCTCCGACGGAATTTGCAATCTCCAACCTTTTTTTTTTTTTTTTTTTTTTTTTTTTTTTTTTTTTTTTTTTTTTGACCGGGTGAAATGCGTTTATGCATTCCCGCGGAACTGGGGCGACCCGCGGGATATGTGGGACTCGCCTACGGTCTTAAACGGCACTACCCACTAAAACACCCGGATGTTCCTCCTTCCGTTCTTGGTACGGCCCCGGTGGTCCTCGGGGAACTATTCCACGGCCATACGACGGCAGCATCGATGTACGATGACACTGCCCGATTGTACCATCGGGCTGGGGGTGACTCGGAACATTTAAGTCCACCCCCAATCCAACTTGCGAACCCATACCTGCGGACGTAGGGCTCCCCATGCCCGTACGCCTGCGAGTTCGCTGCAGAAGGGAACGGAACTGAGGCAAAACCCACGCTTCCGTGTCCCCTCTACTCACCTGGGATCCTGCCAGGATCACTGCGCTGGTCTGCTGTTAGCGCTCGGAGCTGCCGGTTCAGGTGTTTCACCGGTTCCGCTCCGCTTCCTCTTCCTCTTGGGAGGCTTACATAGCCTTGACCCCATACTGTGACCGGCTGGTTTGCCGGCTGCAGTGCAGATGGGGCAGCAGGGCTTTGCGTGGCACGATGAGGCAATGTGCCCTTCGACCCCACAGCGGTAGCAGAGACCGCTGCGGTCTATGGGCGACACGCAAGTAGCCCTGGTGTGGCCTCCCTCGAGGCACTTGCAATCTCCAACCTTACTCTAACCTTTTTTTTTTTTTTTTTAACCCTAAGAAATGCCCTTACGCATACCCATCGGACTGGGGCGCCCGATGGGTTATGTGGGACTCGCCTGAAGGGCCCTACCCACTAAAACTTAGGGATGCTCAGAACTTCCGCCAAAGAGACTCAAGAGCTACGGGAATTCATCTGGTGACTCAACCGCGGCTCGAGTCAGCGGGCCGTCACCACGGACGGACGCCTTGAGGCCTAGCCTCACCAGAGGGCAACCTGGAGCATATCAGGTTGCCCTCCGATACATTTGCGAACCACACGCGCGGATGTAGGGCTCCCCCTGCCCGTACACCCGCGGTTCGCTAAGGGGGGGGAAGAAGCTGGGCAAACCCACGCCTCCTTCTCCCAGCGCGCCTGCGGCGGATTGCGTCGGAAAATGGATCCACTTCCCTAGCTCTCTCCGCCGCCTCCTTCTGCGTTAAGATGGATTCGCAGAAGGAGAGTACCGCGTCCCACGACCTTTTAGCGGCCAGCATGGCTGAGACCAATACTGGCAAAGACAGGTCGGGACCTACGACTGCGCATAGCTGCGCGCGCTCAGCCGACCAGGCTGGGCATGCCTCCAGCGTGTGCAGAGCAGTGTCGTTCGACATGCTGCACTGGTGGCACGCTGTCGTCGGCTCTCTCCCCGCTATTCGGCACAGATACCTCCCGAAGCAGCCATGCCCCGAGAGGACCTGTACCAAGCGGAAGGAGAGTGAGCCCCCCTTGCGACCGACCCATCGCTCCAACCTTTTTTTTTTTTTTTTTTTTTGACGTAGTGAAATGCCTTTACGCATCCCCCCAGGCCTGGAGCGACCACGGGGGGTATGTGGGACTCAGCTGGATCGAGTTAGCTACTACCCACTAAAACACTACGATGTCCCTCTTCCGCTCACGGCGTGGCCCCGGGCAATCCTCTAGGGACTCATCCACAGCCGCGCCTCGATGTGGCGGCCACCGTGACGGTGCACACCCACACGTCTCCACGGACGTGTTGAGGGGGGGCCCAGGACATTGAGACCTCCCTCAATCCATCTTGCGAACCCTAAGTGCTGACGTAGGACTCTCCCTGCCCGTACGCCCGCGGGTTCGCTGCAGAGGGGACCGGAGCTGGGCCAGAACCACGCCTCCGAATCCCCTCTATTCTCCTGTGATCCTGCCAGGATCACTGCGTCCCCGGATGTTCTTGGAGAGCATGTGAAGGTGCGGCCGGCTTAGATGGTCTGCCGGCCTTCCCCTTCTTTCTCCTTGGAGGAGCACAAAGCCGACTGCCCATGCTGTGCCCCGCGGGTTTCCCCTTCTCGGCGCAAATGGGACAGTTAGGCTTTGCTGAACAGGCGGCGGCTTTGTGACCGGCGATACCGCAGCGGTAACATAATTTACTGCGGTCCACCGTCGCCGTACAAAACGCCTGTATGTGGCCTCCTTCTAGGCAGCGGAAGCACTTCCGGGGCTTTGAGTCTAGCAGATGTATGCGTGCCAGACTCCATCCGATCCGAAGCTTTCCGCCGCCTGCGTTCAAGGCTTTTTTCGCCGACGTCGCTGGGCACCTCACCCATACAGTGCCCATTCCGCCAGCTCCACGCCTGATCTCCCCGACCAGAATGGTCTCCGGGGAGCAATCACCCTGCTCTGCAAACGCAGAGGCGACGTCCGTCTTGGTGACGAAATCGTCGAGGCCTGTGATCCGGAGGTCGGCAGATTTTACGGGCCGTACCACTTCGAAGATATTGGGCATGGCTCCCCGGATCAGGCCAGCTAAAGTGTCGGCGTGCTGGGAACCCAGCGCGCCCGACATTTCCAGCATACGAGCCCCTGTCGCAGTCCTCCTGAGTGACGGTGTTGGGAGGTTGTGCTCATGGGGCTTAATGCACTCCATCGCTCTGTTTAAGGCCGCCGCATAGGTCATGCCTTTCTTTTCTGCCTCAGGGCGAAGGGTGAGAACTACTGCCGCCGTGCGGGGCGGGCGGAGCTGCTTTTTTAGCCGCTCCCTCTTCTTCCTCCTAGCCGGGTTGGCAGCGGGTGTTCGTGCTGCCGCAACCGGTGGTTTCGAAGAAGGTGGGGGCGCCTTAGACGCTGCCCCCTTCTTAGCCGACTTGCGCTTCTTCTTTGCAACCTTTGTCCACTCGGTCTCAGGTGGAGCCTGTTGCGGCGCTACAGATGGCACTGTAGTAGGGATTTTAGGTGAAGGGGCTAGATGTTGTACGCCAGCTGTTTTTGACCCCTTTTTCTGTGCCTTCTTTTTTCCCTTGCCCCCTTTGGGGCCCTTACCCGGTGCGTTGGGCTTAGTGTGGTCCTGGCTGCCAGGAGAAGGATGTTGTGTCTCACTGACAGTAGGAGCCCTTTGCATCGGTTCCGAGTTATGCTCGGACGCTGGACCAAGGCGATCATCCAGCACCTTCGTCACATGCTGGAGGACGGTAGTCAGCATGGACTCTGTTGCAAGCGGAGACGGCGGCGGCGGTGTGAAAGAACGCCGAAACCCGACCTCTGCGCGAGTAGGTGAACCGGTGCTAGCGCCCTGCTGAGATGGTGTAGCAGAGCGTGGAGCCGGAAGCGCAGTGGGGGTGGTCTCATAAGAGGCTCTTAGTACCGCCATCTCCTTTTCCAACGCGGCCAACCGCGCGTGCAGGCGGGTGTTGTCTGCCTGCAGGCTGGCCGTCAGCTCCCTCAGCGCGCGGTTGTCATAGTGAAGGCCGCCGTTGATCTCACGCAACGCCAGGTTCTCCGCGGCGTTGGGGAGCTTGCGAAACTCCTCCGAGGCCATCTTGTAAATTTCGACGGCCTCGTTAAGGGACCGTTGGAATGTCCCTTTGAGATTCCCCGAGTTACGGGCGACATACGACACTATGTCGCCTGCATCCAGAACTGCTTTGGAGCAGTCTTCTGCCGCCATGGCATCTGCTTGCGCCTGGTTTTTGCAAGCAGCCCTTTTCTCCCCTCGTGCTGCACGCCGTTCTTGGGCCTCACGGCACATGAGCTCCGCTTCTTGCTCGGCATCGAGCTGGAGTGCCTCGCTGCGTGCAAGGCGTGCAAGCTCCAACTCTCTGCGGGCTGCAGCAAGGACATTATACTTGCTGCCCTTCTTCGGTGCGTTTCTCGTAACCTCCACGTCGGAGTAAATTTCTGAGTCGTCGTCGGAGTCGATGACTGACTCAGGTGGTCGTTGCACTCGCTCACTCTCACGAGGGATATTCGAGACGGAAGAGGCATCGCTGGTGTAGCCTCTTCTGTCTTCCTCGCGTCGCCTAGCTCCACGCGTGAACCTAGGCGAATTGCCCTCGACTGCCGCTCCAAGGCCAGTCGCTCCCTTGTCCGCTCTGGACAAAACTATGCCAGATGTTGTGGCCGCCTCGCATATCTGCCTGTCCGCCCAGGACAGACCCACACTCGGAACCTTCTTCGTTCCACTGCCCTTCAAGGGCACGCTTCCTCCACTTCCAGAGGCATTGCCACACTCTAGGGCCTGGTCGCCTACCCTAGAGGGGCCTTCGGTATCCAATTTCACATCTACAGACCCGGGTACCCGTAGACGGCGGGCGTCAGCCGCAGCACATGACAAAACCAAATCGCTCTTGTCGGACATTTCATTTACGATTTGGGGGTTAGCAATTTTTGGGTTGCGATCCCCATGGTCGCTACGGGGTGGGCTGTAAGCCGCCTACCAACCCGTCTGAAGACGGGCGCCCGTCGCCGCGCCCCGCAACGACGGCACCTTTGCGTGAAGAGCGCCCAGAAGGGGCGCCGAATACCCCGTTCCCACCCCGTGTAACGACGCCCAGAAGGGGCGCCGTCAAAACTCCACTCAAAGCCGCTCTAGAGTGAGCGGCGAGCGTGCGGCCCAGAGTGGGCACGCACTTGGAGGTGCAGGCCCAGAAGGGGCACTGCCTACTTTATTCGACGCCCAGAAGGGGCGCCAGGGATTTGCATAAGGCCTCTTGTCCCACGCTGAACGTGGGCTGAGGCCTTACCCCAGGGTGCACCACGAGGAGGTTCCCAAATTTGCACACCCCCATCGCTCCAACCTTTTTTTTTTTTTTTTTTTTTTTTTTTTAACAACTGGGGAAATCTTTATGTCGTGACCCCGCACGCAGGCACTGACACCTCTTATGCGCACGGGTAAGGGACTCTCCGTTTGTTACATCTCCCGAAAGAGATGAGACGAACGGCCTACCCTCCAAAACCCCAGCGACGCTTCCTCAACTGCAATTTGACCATACCGGGTATCCCAGGGCTCCACTATGGTCAAGCAGACAGTAAAAGAACTGACCTCATTAGAAGACGCGAACTCCACACTAAATATTTACGGGTCGGCCGTGCAATACCGGCGCACTAAGGGGCCGGTGTAGCCTCACCGTCTTCCCTTCAGGGCCCCAATTCTCATTTTTCGAGATGTAGTCTCGAATCGAGTTTTGATTTCGATTTCTATCTCGATAATCGACTTTTTGTTCACGAATCTCCTATTCTCAGCGCTAATGGAAATAGACTTCGAGTTTTTTTTTGATAAATATTGCCATTCTTTTTAATGCAATCAATTCGGGATGCGTTCCGTTTGACACGTTTCATCCGGTTTTAAACCGGTTGCAACTATGTACCTCAAATATTTTTACTGTAAAGGTATTAAAATGAATTGAACTTGCTTTTTAATTAAAGAAGTAAATTTTTAATAAGTATCGAAAAATCATTATATTTAATGTGTTGAGATCAAATTTAATTTCCTTAAACAACTTGTATTGTTTAAAACGTGACGTATCGTCGATAAATGTTATGTTTTTTGTTTGTGGTTGTGTGCTTGTTTGATGACGAAACGATCATTTTAGTATTCACAAGACACACACAACGTCACAATGTCAACAAAAAATACCCAACGCCACAGCAGAAGCAGCTTCTTCTACAAATGTTGGAAGCCGATATAAAGTTAAGGAGTGGAAAGTTTTCTTCCACCTTATAAAAAAAAAGAGAGCGAGCTCTCTCAATATTTTGAATCACTTCCACGACAAAATTGGAAATTAACTCCTCCATATCCACTGTAATTTCGCCGCTATTTGACGTTTCATTAGCTTCTCGTAGTCGAAATTACGTCTCGACCACTGCCGACCACTCGAAGCAATTCGAGCGGCTCTCCTTCGAGAAATGTCGAGTTCGAGATGTTCAGAATAACTAAATTGGATTACCACTCGATAAAGTTTGAATTCGAATCAAACTCGAAGTCGATTAGCGCTGAGAATAGGAGATTCGTGAACAAAATGTTAATAACGAGATTTTATGGTCGAGATAGAGACCGAAATCAAAACTCGATTCGAGACTACATCTCGAAAAATGAGAATTGGCCTCCAGAACTTCTAATATTAACATCGGTTCGGCCGGTATGGCCTCACCGAACTATCCGCCGAACGCTGAACCAGGTTTGGAGACAATTCTCAACACAACAAGATCGACGACGGGTGGTGACAGACTACGACGACATGTTGTCTTCAATTACCACCACCTCCTCCTCATCATCGTGAGAAGCCTGTACGACTGGCCCAGAAGTCCTCATTGCGACCTGAATACCAGAAATATCTGTGCCTCTAGTGGTAGGAGGCGCGCAGCTCCTACCTCCCATCATATGACCATGTGGTCTCTTTAGATCAAAACATACCGCGCACCTAGGGTCCGCGGTACACTCAGTACGTCTATGCCCCTCGCGGCCGCACCGGAAACAGAGTTCGGAGCGGTCAATTTTAGATGGACACCTCGACCTTGCATGGCCTGAACCCATGCACCTAAAGCACCGCATAGGGCGGATACTCAAGACCTCAATTTTGACAAAATTCCACCCTACACGGACTTGTTTTAATTTTGCCAATTCCTTTGCAGCCTCGATTGGACACCTAACAATGACAGAGCTGTTTCCGTTGGCACGACTCAATACCGCCCCGACCTTGACGGTCCCTACAGAGCACCCTCCTCTCTCCGCCAGCGCCGTCGCGATTTCCGCTGTGCTGGTACAGCCATCCATGCCCGACACCAGCAGCTCAACGAGCTTGACAGGCCGGGATATTATCGCCACCTCACTAAGAACTTCGCCTAGCTTCTCGGCGAATTTGTCGGCTTTCTCACCACTGTCCTTCGATATCGCGAAAAGGCGAGCACCAGTTGCTGACGAGCGCATCTTCACTCCCTCAATGCCAAGTTCATCAATATTGATGGCACGTTTGGCTGTCATGATGGCATCCGCATATGTTGTTCCCGTCGCGACGGCCTCAGGCTTCAGCGTGATGACAACCGCCGACGTCTTAGGTGGTGTCAAATGCACCTTCTTGGGTGGCTTAGCAGGCACGGCACTCTTTGCCACCGGCGGTGACTGCGCCACTACAGGAGCCACCTTACTCTTCTTCCCCTTCTTAACCACAGCCGTCCATGTCTCAGGAGTGGGAGCGGGAATAGGGGCAGGTTGCGATGCTGGAGCAGCCTCCTCGTCTCGGAACTCCGAGTGTCCGCCGATCGCAGCTATCTTAGCCGCGAGTTCGGCAGACATCTCTCTCCTCGGAGTTGGAGTCAGTCTTTGACTCTGGTTCAGCCTTGGAAATGCTGCCTCTTCTTTTCGGCGGTCTGTATCTACCTTATTTTGGTCTGCCGCAAGTGGCGGACGAATCTTCGGGAGCGGTGGAAGCCGCTTTTCTAACGACTCCAGGCGGGTATTAAGCATACCACCCAGAGAAACCATCACGGAGCGCGTGATCTCTTCTGTAATGCTCCGGATATCATCCGGAACCTGTCGCGGCTGGTTAGTAGAGGGACTCCCTTTATCCTCGATGGATTTGCGGAGAGCCTGCATCTCAACCCTCACTTTATTTAATTCTTCGTGCATTCTCGCATTCTCGTGAGCGAGCCGCTGTATCTCATCAGTATTAGTTCGAGATGCGACGTTGTGGATAATTCTCGTCAACGAATCCGCCGCCAAGTTTAGCTTCTTAGTGAAGCCACCTTTCAGATTTGTGGACTTCTGACTAACTTCGCGGATGGCATCGACGCAGAGATTGCCAAGCTCAGTCATCCGTATGGCCGAAGGGCATTCCTCTGTGGCAATAAAAGGGATCTTCATGTGCAGCGCCATGTCAATTCGGGCATCAGTCAGCTGGCGCTTCTCTGTACTGGTTAACGGGGTTGGTCCCGTCTGAAAATCCTCAAACTCTTCAATGGTGGCTCTCATCACCATATCATCCTTCCTCTTCTTAAGAATGGCCTTTTCCTTCGTGACCTTTTCCTTGGCTAGTTCCTCCGCCGAAAGTGGCACAGTCTTGTCGCAAAACTTGTTGTTTTCGCGCGCCTCCTCCTGCAGCTGGTCCCAATGGGCCTGAGCCTCAGCCAAACCCCAATCTGGGTGCCACGTAGGGCATTCTTCCGGCCCTTGTACAGGAGCCTTCTCAGCTGGCTTAGATACCGCGCCCCGGTAAAATTTCAGAGAGCGCCCTCTGCACGACGAGGAGATTTTTGATCTTGTCGAGGCTTCCGACAAAGTGTAGTCATCGGAATCGATAGCAGACATCGGCCGCTTTCTTCGGTGAGACTTTGGAGGAACGTATTCCTCTTCATCGCCATAGTAATCCTCCCAGTCGGAAGGAAAGTCTTCGTCCGTCATCGGGTCCAAGTCGGACGGCGGATCCAGGTGGATTGCCTCCTCTCTATCCACAGTGCGTTTGCGGAGAGTCCTCTTGCCGACTTTTCGGCTCTTCAAGCTATATGCCTCCTCACAGCCACCAGCAGCAGCGGCAGCTGCCTCGCAGATAGACCTGTCGACTTCTGACAAACCGACAAACAATTGTCGGGGCACCAAAGACGATGTATCAATAGTATGATTCCGCTCTAATCTGATGTCCTCTGCAGGAGCCTCCACAACAATACTGTCCTGAACGGACACCTCACCATCACCACTCTCAACCACGACGGACCTGTAATCAGGCTCCGCCGACTTCTCCGAAACATCAAAATTTTCGATTTTTCTTGAATCCATAAACAAATCCCACGAGTAAAGAGCAAATAAAAGTCACCCCACGCAGTGGCCTTATACGCAGGGAACCCTACAGACTGTCAGTGGCGGGTGGTACCAACAGGTTTTTACGGGGTTTCTCCCGAGTTTTTATAGTGTTACCTTCACGCGGCCGGCCGTCTAAGGAAAGCCCTCGTTCCCCTCCCTAAACAGCTACCCCACAGACGCCTCCAGTGGGGGTGGTTGCGGAACAGTTCAGGGTTACGATGCTCAGGGGCTGGCGTGAGGCCCCCAGTACACCACTTTCGCGGTGTTCCCCTCCCCCCCGTGCGACCTGAGAACCCTTAAGGGGCGGCCGTCTTTTGAAGTGGCACCCAGAAGGGGTGCCGAAAAGTCCCCCGCAGGTCCAGAGCGGACCCACTGTGCGGTCCAGAGGGGACGCGCTTTGAAGGGGTGCGGGCCCAGAAGGGGCACCGCCTACTTTGGTTCGACGCCCAGAAGGGGCGCTGACAAGGTCCCCCCCGCAGGTCCAAGTGACCCGCTGTGCGGTCCAGAAGGGACGCGCTTTGAAGGGGGTGCGGGCCCAGAAGGGGCACCGCCTACATTATTCGACGCCCAGAAGGGGCGCCAGGGGTTAGCATAAAGCCCCTTGTCCCACGCTGAACGTGGGCCGAGAGGCCTTACCCCAGGGTGCACCACGAGGAGGTTCCCAAATTTGCACCCCCCATCGCTCCAACCTTTTTTTTTTTTTTTTTTTTTTTTTTGACCCACGGAAATGCATTTACGCATACCCACCGGACTGGGGCGCCCAGGTGGGTTATGTCGGGCTCGCCAGAAGGGCACTACCGACTAAAACCGTGGGATGCTCGAACTTCCGCCAAAAGACCCAGACGTCCCGGGCGTGCGCGTTGCGAACCAACCGCAACGCTGGATCGGCGGACCGTCTATTGGACGGACGCCTTGAGGCCGTGCCTCACCAGAGGATGACCTGGAGCATTTCAGGCCATCCTCCGATACGTGCGAACCACACTCGCGTGTGTAGGGCTCCCCATGCCCGTACACCCGCGGTTCGCTAAGTGGGGGGGAGGAGTTGGGCAAAACCCCGCTTCCTTCTTCCTGCGCGCCTGCGACGGATTGCTCCGGAAAGAGGGTCTTCTTCCCGTGCTCTCTCCGCCGCCTCCTTCTGCGTTAGGATGTTTTCGCAGAAGGAGAGCATTGCGTCCCAGGCCTGCCTGCTCGACACCATAGCCTCGACTACGGCTTGCAGGGACAGGTCGGGACCCACCACCGCGCAAAGCTGCGCGCGCTCTTCAGACCAGGCGGAGCATGCCACCAGCGTGTGCAATGACGTGTCCTCAGACGCGCCACACTGATGACATTCCGCGGTCTGCTCTCTCCCCGCTATTCGGCACAGATACCTCCCGAAGCAGCCATGCCCCGAGAGGACCTGCACTAAGCGGAAGGAGAGAGAGCCCCACTTGCGATCGACCCATCGCTCCAGAACGGGCCGAATCGCTCCGATGGTCCAGTGGCCGGCAGTCGGCTGCTCCAGCCGCTCCCTCCACTTGCGCAGCGTCGCCCTCTGCGCGCGCTCACGCCATCGGCGCACCTCCTCGGGGATCGCCCGGCCTCCTTGCCTCCGTACATCAGCCACCTGCTCGTATACTTCGGCAAGGACCTCCGCCTCCAGATCCCAGGGTGGGGTACCTGCCAGCGCGCTTGCCGCCTCAAACGACACCGTGCGGTATGCTCGAACAGCCCTGTTCGCTATGACCCGCTGCGGTTTTCGCAGCAGGGCCCTGTTGGTAGCATTCAGGGCGTCGACCCACACGGGCGCGCCGTACAGTGCCATGGACCGCACTACCCCAAGATACAACCCCCGCACACCAGCGGAAGGACCGCCAAGATTTGGCAATAGCCTACCTAAGGCTGCCGCCGCACCAACCAGTTTGGGAGCCTGGTGCTGGAAGTGCTCCGTGAACCTCCATCTCCCATCCAAAAGGTGAAATGCGTTTATGCATTCCCGCGGAACTGGGGCGACCCGCGGGATATGTGGGACTCGCCTACGGTCTTAAACGGCACTACCCACTAAAACACCCGGATGTTCCTCCTTCCGTTCTTGGTACGGCCCCGGTTGTCCTCGGGGAGCTATTCCACGGCCGTACGACGGCAGCATCGATATACGATGACACTGCCCGATTGTACCATCGGGCTGGGGGTGACTCGGAACATTTAAGTCCACCCCCAATCCAACTTGCGAACACATACCTGCGGACGTAGGGCTCCCCATGCCCGTACGCCCGCGAGTTCGCTGCAGAAGGGAACGGAACTGAGGCAAAACCCACGCTTCCGTGTCCCCTCTACTCGCCTGGGATCCTGCCAGGATCACTGCACTGGTCTGTTGTCAGCGCTCGCAGCAGCCGGTTCAGGTGTTAGACCGGCTCTCTGCTTCCTCTTCCTCTTGGAAGGCTTACATAACCTGGACCCCATGCTGTGACCGGCTGGTTTGCCGGCTGCAGTACAAATAGGGCAACAGGGCTTTGCGCTGCAAGAAGAAGCAATGTGCCCTTCGACTCCACAGCGGTAGCAGAGACCGCTGCGGTCTATGGGCGACACGCAAGTAGCCCTGGTGTGGCCTCCCTCGAGGCACCGGAAACACCTTCTCGGCTTTGAGTCTAGCGCGTGGATTCGCGCCATCCCAAAGCCGATCTGGGTCCGGCCCAACTTTAAAACGGCTTTTGCGGCCGAAACAGGACAGCGTACCCAGATGGTGCCCATTCCGCCCGCTCCTCGTCTAATCTCCCCAGCAGAGATGTTATCTGGGGAGCATCCTCCTTTCTCAGCAATTGCTGTGACCACCTCGCTTTTCGACGTGGCATCTGCGAGCCCTGAGACCCGCAGATCGGCGGACTTTGTGGGCCTGGCCACGATGAAAGTGTCCGCCATAGTCTGCGAAAAGCAGCCAGCCAGAATATCGGCGTGCGCTGAACCGGCCGGACCAGCAAATTCGAATACACGCCCCCCCATCGCTGACCTCCGAAGAGCGGAGAAGGGCGGAATACCCAGGCTGCCGGGATTGACCCTTGTTCGAGCCCTCATCATGGCCGACTCGAACGTAACGCCCCGTTTGATGGCTTCGGGGCGGAGCGTGAGGACTACGGCCGCAGATCGTGGGGGCCGTAGTTTCTTCCTCATTCGCTTCTGTTTCGCCTTTGCAGGCGCAACCGCAGGTGTTCGCGCGGCTGCATTCCTTTTAGGCTGGGGTGATTTTGGCGCCTCCCCCTTTTTGCTCCTCTTGCGCTTCTGGACCTTTGTCCACTTCTCATTTTCAGGTGGTTGAGACTGGGGCGCAGAATACGGTGCCTTTGATTTAGGCTTGGTAGTTCGAGAGGCACCGGTCTTCTTACCGGCCTGACTGGGTGCAGCGGCTTGATCTTGTTTGCCAGCTGCATTCCCCCCTTTTCCCTTTGCCTTAGAAGGCGCCTTCTTTTTACTCTTGCCCTTTTGGGCTTCCGGAGCAACCTCCGGATCTGCAAAGTCCTGACTCCTAGGCGGCGGATGTTCTGCCACGCTGGAAGCCGGAACCAGGCTCGGCTGAGACGCAGGACGCTCGGGAAATGCAACACCGAGACGATCGTCCAGAACTCTTGTCACATGCTGCAAGATGGTCTCCAGCGTGTGGTCATTAGTCGAGAGCGGAGACGGCGGTGGTGGCGCGCGCAATGAGCGTGGAATTGCATCATCGCGGATGGGTGATTCGCCAACGCTCTGCCGAGATGGTGGGGCGAAACGTGAAGCTGGTGGCGCGGTCTCAAGAGAGGCTCTCATTTCCGCCATCTCTCTCCTCAACTCAGCTAACTGCGCATGCAAGCGCTCGTTATCAGCCTGCAAGCTTGCAGTCAGCTCCCTCAACGCGCGGTTGTCATAGTGGAGACCGCCGTTGATCTCCCGCAAAGCCAAGTTCTCCTCTGCATTGGGAAGCCTACGGAACTCTTCCGAGGCCATCTTATAAACTTCAACCGCCTCGTTTAGAGACCGCTGAAACGTTCCCTTGAGGTTGCCTGAGTTATGGGCGACGTACGATACGATGTCGCCGGCATCCAGGACTGCCTTGGAGCAGTTCTCCGCCGCCATGGCATCCGCTTGCGCCTTGTTCTTGCAAGCGGCCCTCTGTTTTTCCCTGGCGGCACGCCGCTCTTGAGCCTCCCGGCACATGAGTTCCGCCTCTTGCTCTGCATCAAGCTGCAAATCCTCGCTTCGTGCGAGGCGAGCTAGCTCTAGCTCTCTGCGAGCCGCAGCTAAAACATTAAATTTGCTGCCCTTCCGTGTTTTACTCGACGCGGGCAAAACCTCCGTGTCCGAGTAAAGCACGGAATCATCGTCGGAATCCAACGTCTCAGGTGGTGGTGGTGGTGGAACTCCCCGTGCACGTGCGCGTTTTTCGGTGAAGACGGAAGAAGCATCGCTGTTGTAGCCCCTTCGGTCTTCCTCGCGTCGCCTAGCTCCACGCGTGAGCATAGGCGAAGTGCCCTCGACTGCCGCTCCGAGGCCAGTCGCTCCCTTGTCCACTCTGGACAAAATCACGCAAGATGTTGTGGCCGCCTCACATATCTGTCTGTCGGCCCACGACAGACCCACCTTCGGGACCATCTGGGAGCCAGAACTCCCAATTGGTCCATTCCCCTTCAAGGGCCCTCGTCCTCCACTTCCAGAGGCATTGCCGCACTCTAGGGCCTGGTCGCCTACCCTAGAGGGGCCTTCGGTAGCACATTTCTCATCTACGGGCCCGGGTGCCCGTAGACGGCGGGCGTCAGCCGCATCGCATGACAAACGCTTATCAGAACTGGACATACTTTTCATACAGTTGCAGTTCACGACAAGCTGTCGGCAGTTTACCTCATGCTGAGCGCTATTTCGGGTGGGCTCCCGGGTTTCAAGGGTGACCTTCCCTGGAGCTCTTCTAAAGTACCCTGGGTCAAAGCCCCCATGCCCAGGGTATCCTACATACCCACGGAGGTCGGAAGGTGTCCGCGGGGTTTTATCGACTTTTCCTTGTCCTTGCCCCGATGGGCTAGCTGGACTGACCAGGCAGACACTGCCGCGGGGACGCCGAGCCCGCGGGTCGTTGCAAAAGCCGGACAGAACGGCAACAATTCTGTGGGAACAGCGAGCAATAGGTTGACGAGACACCTACGCAACACATCTTGCGCATGAAGCGCCCCCGAACTACACCCCCCTGACGGCCCCAGAGTGGGAACCGCCATCCCCATTTTCCCCCCCACCCCCCGCAGGCCCAGAAGGGACCTGCCTATGTTGCGGTCCAGAAGGGACACGTCTAGGGAGGCTGCGGACCCAGAAGGGGCTCCGCCTGTGCGCTGGGTTGTTGGCTATAGAGTTCCAATGCCTCTTTCGAAACATTAGAACCCTATAGGAACCAGGGAGCGCCAGGACCGGCTCCATCGTTCGCCCCCAACGTATCAGGAACGACAAATGAAAGTCAGCCACACGAGGAGGCCACCCAACACGCACCCCTCCATCTCCCATCCAGCACAACCCTTTTTTTTTTTTTTTTTTTTTTTTTTTTTTTTTTTTTTCTTTTTGACCGGGTGAAATGCGTTTATGCATTCCCGCGGAACTGGGGCGACCCGCGGGATATGTGGGACTCGCCTACGATGTTAAACGGCACTACCCACTAAAACACCCGGATGTTCCAACTTCCGTTTGCAGTACGACCCTGGGTGATCCTCGAGGGACTCTTCCACAGCCGCACCGGATAAAACGACGGGCATCGACGCGCGATGAACTCTGACTGCCCGATTCTGCCATCGGGCTGGGGGTGACTCGGAACATTTAAGTCCACCCCCAATCCAACTTGCGAACCCATGCCTGCGGACGTAGGGCTCCCCATGCCCGTACGCCCGCGAGTTCGCTGCAGAGGGGAACGGAACTGAGGCAAAACCCACGCTTCCGTGTCCCCTCTACTCTCCTGGGATCCTGCCAGGATCACTATGCCGGACCTTGTTCGGCCCCGCTCGCAGGGGCTGGTTCGGATGTTACTCCAGCCCTCCGCTTCGTCTTCCTCTTTGGTGGCTTGCACAGCCTGGTCCCCATGCTGTGGCCGGCAGGTTTGCCAGCTGTCGTGCATATGGGGCAGCAGGGCTTTGCGTGGCATGAAGCAGCAATATGCCCTTCGACCCCACAGCGGTAACAGAGACCGCTGCGGTCAATGGGCGACACACAATTTGCCCTGGTATGGCCACTTTCGAGGCACCGGAAGCACCGCCGCGGCTTGGAGTCAAGCGCGTGTACGCGCGCCATACCCAAGCCGATATGGATCCGGCCCAACTTTAAGACTGTTTTAGCGGCCGAAACGGGACAGCGCACCCAGATGGTGCCCGATCCGCCTACTCCACGTCTTATCTCCCCAGCTGAGATGGTATCTGGGGAGCATCCTCCTTTCTCGGCTATGGCCGAGATTACCTCGCCCCTTGACGACGAATCTTCGAGTCCGGAGACCCGAAGATCGGCAGACTTTGTGGGTCTAGCCACAATAAATGTGTCTGCCATTGTGTCGATGAACCGGGAAGCTAGAGCGTCGGCGTAAGATGCGCCTGGCAGCTCGAACACGCGAGACACCCCTGTCACCGACCTCCGAATGCTAGGGGCCGGGATATTGAGCTCGGCAAAGTTGAGGGCGGTCCTAGCCCTCCATAGTGCCTTCTCAAACGTGTCGCCCTTTTTTAAAGCTTCAGGGCGCAGCGTGAGGATTACGGCCGCAGATCTTGGGGGCCGTAGTTTGTTCCGCAGCCTCTTTTGTTTGGCCTTCGCAGGCGCGGCCGCAGATGTTCGCGCGGCCGCCTTCCTTTTAGGCGGAGGTGCCTCCAACGCAACCCCCTTCCTCTCCTTCTTGCGCTTGCGGCGGACCTTGGTCCATTTCTCAGCCTCAGGTGGTCGAGGCCTGGGCGCTGGGGTCGGTGCCGACTTAGGCTTCGTACTTCGGGGGGCGGCGGTCTTGTTTCCAGCCTGACTGGGTGCAGCGGCGAGATGTTGTTTGCCTGTTGCATTCCCCCCTTTTCCATTTGCCTTAGAAGGCGCCTTCCCTTTCTTCTTGCCCTTTTTAGGGCGGGCTGCTGGAGCAGCGTCTGGCTTGGCGCAGTCCGGGCTGCCAAGCGGCGGATGTTGTGCCGCGCTGACAACGGGAGTGTTCTGCTGCTCAACTGTGGGTTTCGCTGGACCGAGGCGATCATCCAGCACCTTCGTCACATGCTGCAAGACGGTGTGCAGCATGGACTCGCCAGTCGAGAGCGGAGATGGTGGCAGCGGCGTTCGCAAGGAACCCCGATTCTCAGCCTCTGCGCGGAAAGGTGAGCCTGCGCCAGCGCTCCACCGAGATGGTGTAGCAGGGCGTGGCACAGGATGCGCAGTTTCAGTAAAGAAGGCTCTCAAGTCCTCCATCTCCCTCCTCAACTCAGCTACCTGCGCATGCAAGCGCTCGTTATCCGCCTGCAAACTTGCAGTCAGCTCCCTCAACGCGCGGTTGTCATAATGTAGACCGCCGTTGATCTCCCGCAACGCCAAGTTCTCCTCTGCATTGGGGAGCCTACGGAACTCTTCTGAGGCCATCTTATAAATTTCGACGGCCTCGTTTAGAGACCGTTGAAACGTTCCCTTCAGGTTGCCTGAGTTACGAGCGACATACGACACGATATCGCCCGCATCCACGACTGCCTTGGAGCAGTTCTCCGCCGCCATGGCATCCGCTTGCGCCTTGTTCTTGCAAGCGGCCCTCTGTTTCTCTCTGGCGGCACGCCGCTCTTGAGCCTCCCGACACATGAGCTCAGCCTCTTGCTCTGCATCGAGCTGCAGATCTTCGCTCCGCGCGAGGCGAGCAAGTTCTAGCTCTCGGCGAGCTGCAGCCAAAAAATTAAATTTGCTGCCTTTCCCTGTTTTACTCGACGCGGGCAAAACTTCCACGTCCGAGTAAAGCACGGAGTCATCGTCAGAGTCCACCGACTCAGGTGGTGGTGGTGGTGGAACTCCGCGTGCACGTGAGCGAGGTTCAATGGAGACGGAAGAGGCATCGCTGTTGTAGCCTCTTCGTTCTTCCTCGCGTCGTCTAGCTCCACGCGTGAGCCTAGGCGAAGTGCCATCGACTGCCGCTCCTAGGCCAGTCAAAACCTTGTCCCCGCCGGACAAAACCACGCCAGATGTTATGGCCGCCTCGCAAATCTGCCTATCAGCCCATGATAAGCCAATTCTTGGAACCCGAGAGGCAGAACTCTCCGGCCTTCCATTACCCTTCAAGGGTGCAACTCCTTCCCTTCCAGACGCATCCGCAGACACAGGGGCCTGGTCGCCTACCCCTGAGCCGCCTTCGGTAGCTAATTTCACACCAACCGACCCGGGCATCGGTTGGCGGCGGGCGTCAGCCGCATCACATGACAAAACACTAACTTGCTTGTCTGACATTTCATGAAGGGGAGGTAGCAATTTACGGGTTGCAGTCCCCCTGGTCGCTAGGGGGTGGGCTGTCTGCCGCCCACCAACCCATCCGAAGACGGGCGCCCGTCGCCGCGCCCCGCAACGACGGAGCCTTTGCCTGAAAGGCGCCCAGAAGGGGCGCCAACTACCCCATTCCCTCCCCATGTAACGACGCCCAGAAGGGGCGCCGTCAAAACTCCCCTCAAAGCCGCTCGGAAGAATGAGCGGCGAGCGTGCGGCCCAGAGTGGGCACGCACTTGGAGGTGCAGGCCCAGAAGGGGCACCGCCTACGTTATTCGACGCCCAGAAGGGGCGCCAGGGATTTGCATAAAGCCCCTTGTCCCACGCTGAACGTGGGCCGAGAGGCCTTACCCCAGGGTGCACCACGAGGAGGTTCCCAAATTTGCACCCCCATCCAGCACAACCTTACTCTAACCTTTTTTTTTTTTTTGTTTCCCCGGGGGAAATGCTTTACGCATACCACCGCGTCGGGGCAACGTGGTGGTTATGTGGGACTCCCCTCCTCGAAAGATGGCAAATGAGGAGGGTTTACCCACTAAAACCCCCGGGACTCTCCTTCTGCCGTTTTCTACAGGGGACCCGAGTACTACTAGGTGTAGTCATTCACGTCCCTGTGCGACGTCCTATCGGACACAACCATGTGCACACAATTGTGTGGACTATTCACACCTTTTGGACGGCACCTCGTGTTGCGTGGGTGCCGTCACCCCTTGGAGAGGTCATAGGGGGGATTGTTGGGATGCTCCGACTCCCACCCCCGCTATGACTAGAATGGGTTCAGCAGGTCGCGAACCCTTCTCCTTCGGCCCGTTCGTCGGCGGCGAGATGCGCCAGACTGCGGGTCGTCTTCTCTTTCCCTTTCGGCCTCTTCTTTGTGAGAGATGACGGTCTCACAAAAAGAGGCCACGGCGTCCCAAGACCTCTTATTGGAGACCATAGCTTCAACTATGGTCTCAAGCGACAGGTCCGTACCGATGGCAGCCCGCAGATCTTGGCGCGGCTGCTCGTACTCCCGACACACTGCCACTGTGTGCAGCACCGTATCCTCGGCTGCGCCGCACTGGTGGCATTCGGTGGTCTGCTCTCGCCCGATCTTACACAGATAGTTGCCGAAGCAACCGTGCCCGGTAAGGACCTGTGTAAGCCGGAACGAGAGCGACCCCTCCTTGCGACCGACCCATCGCTCAAAGACGGGCCGGATCGCTCCGATGGTCATGTGGCCGGCATTTGGCGAAACAAGCCTTTGCCGCCATAGGCGTGTCGCCGATATTTGGGCACGCTCCCGCCATCGTTGCACCTGTTCAGGCATAGGACGACCACCCGAACTCCGCACCTCCGCAATCCGCGCGTACACGGTTGCCAATACGTCCGCCTCCAGATCCCATGGAGGGGTCCCTGCCAGCAGACAGGCCGCCTCGTAAGACACAGTACGATAGCCTCGAATGGCCCTGGTCGCCATGACCCGCTGAGGTCTTCGAAGCAGGGCCTTGTTTTTGGCGCCCAGGGCGTCTATCCATACCGGTGCCCCATAGAGTGCCATCGAACGTACGACACTCGTATACAATTGCCTTGCAACTCCGCTAGGACCGCCCAGATTGGGTAGCAGTCTACCGAGAGCGGCCGCGGTCTTAACAAGCTTTGGCGACTGCACCTTAAAGTGCTCGCCAAAATCCCACCTGCTGTCTAGAGTTAGGCCTAAATACCTCATAACAGGAGAGATATTGATCCGAACGCCGCTGATGATCAAGTGGGCGTCCGGGGGAGGCTTCCTGCGAGCCCCGTAGAAGAATAGGGCCTCCGTCTTTTCAAGGGCGACACGCAGCCCTAGCATGCTTATCCTGCGGACCATGTGTGAAGCTCCCGCAGTGGCAAGCCTGGTAGCCTTCCGAAAATCGTCAGCACGTGCCGTCACCAGCGTGTCGTCCGCGTAGCAGACGACGCTTACCCCTCTAAGATTGGCTCCTCTCAACGCCCAATCATATCCGATGTTCCACAGGACAGGGCCTAAAACCGACCCCTGTGGAACACCGCATGACACCAATCTGCTACGGATCTGACCGTCTTGCCCCTGATAAATAACACGCCTCCCCCTGAGGTAGCTGTTAATAAGTTGCACGATGTAATTGGGCACTCCATGATATTGAAGTGCCTCTCCGATGCACTCAAAGGGGAGGCTGTTAAATGTATTGGCGATGTCCAGGGACACCGCCAAAACAACGCCGCCTTGCGCTGTGGTCTCCTGTGAGAGCGCTTTCACACTGAGTATAGCATCTATGGTCGATCGACCCTCCCTGAACCCGTACTGGCATGAAGCCAGATCCGGGCCAGCCGCACCTAGATGACTGTGGATGCGGGATGCTATAACTCGCTCAAAGAGTTTACCGGCCTCGTCCAAAAGGACAATAGGCCGGTAAGCTGACGGCGAATCCACGGGACGCCCCTCCTTCTTCAATAGTACCAATCGCCCGGTCTTCCACTTAGTGGGGAATATACCGGACGATAGGCATACGTCCAGCAGCTGGCGGAACTTTTCTTCCAGCACCTCCTCGGCAATGACCCACGCTCGACCCGGGATACCATCAGGCCCCGGCGCTGTCTTTTTAGCCCGTAGCCTAAGAAACGCTGCCCCCAGCTCTCCAGATGTCACAGGTGGTATTTGGACATCTGCTTGAGAGGCATTATGCAGGGGGGGCATTCTAGGGGGCACGAACTCCGCACGCTCTGGAAAGAGGGCACTAACCACCGTCTCCAAGAGAGCAGGCTCGAGTGACTCGGTGATTGGAGGGCCGACATTTCGCAACTTACCGCGTATTGAGCGATACGGACGCCCCCATGGGTCACGGTTGAGCTGCTCAAGCCACTCCTCCCAGGCCCGATCTTTGGCCTGACAGATTGCCGTTTTGATGGCTTTCTTGGCCTCTTTATAGGCAGCATGCAAGACACGCTCTTCCGCTTCATTGCGCCTACGTCTCCTACGCTGATTGGTGGGTGTACGCGCGCCGCGCAGCGATGCAATCTTCGCGTAGTCCGGCCAGCTCCTGCGACCACCAATAGACTTGACGTCTGGACGGTCTGCGTTTAACACGAGGCATGCAAGCGTCGCACACCTCGGTCATAGCCTCTGCGAACCATTGTGCTCCGTCATCAGCATGGGCTAGTTGAGTTGCTGGCCGAGAAAGCCACGCCTGAACAATGGCCGCTTCGACCAAGACTTCACGGTCCATTTTCCCTAACGCCCAACGTGGAAAGGGCGAGTTGGGATTTGTAGAACGGCCAGTACCAGCAGCAGTCTGAGGGGGGGAGATGTCAAATCTGATGTAAAGATGATCTGACAAAGTCTCCACCCCCTCCAGGACAGTCCAACCAAACACCCTCGAGGCGATGGCAGGGGAGGCAAATGAAAGGTCTACTATAGATCCGCCTTGAAGGCGGACGCAAGTATTTGCGTTGCCCCTATTAAGGAGGCAAAGGCCGGATGTTATGGCCCACTCCTCTACTGCATCACCTCTAAGATTGGAATCGGGGGAGCCCCACATCGTACTCTTGGCGTTGAAATCGCCTAATATTATCACCTGGGATGGTGAAGCTCGCCTAACCGCAGCACCAAGACAACTCAGGAATGTCTCGAACTCCGTCAAGGTTTTATTGGGAGAGAAGTACACCCCAAACAGGGTTACCTCTCCCCATTTCACCCCAACGAATCCCGATCCCCTCTCTCTTAACGTAAACCGCGAAGTTTGCGCCGACCCGCCAACGACAGCCACGACACCGTCTAAATCCGCGGCCCAGTTGTCGCGTGGTGCAACATAATAGGGCTCGGAGGCCACCGCAATCTCAATCCCCAACTCCGCCAATGCCTGCAGAAAAAGGTCTTGTGCACCGGCGGCGTGATTGAGATTCGCCTGGAGGATTTTCTGTACAGGCGTATTAGCCATTGGCGACCTCAAACCTTTTTTTTTTTTTTTTTTTTTTTTTTTCCCCGGGGGAAATGCTTTACGCATACCACCACGTCGGGGCATCGTGGTGGTTATGTGGGACTCCCCTCCTCACAAGATGGTAGATGAGGAGGGTTTACCCACTAAAACCCCCGGGATTCTCCTTCTGCCGTGTAAGACAGGGACCCGAGAACAACTTGTGCCTTTCACGTCCCTGTACGGCGTCCTATCGGACACAACTCTGTGGACGGCTTCTCATGGTGAGTGAGAGTGCCGTCACCCCTTGGAGAGGTCTAACGGGGGAATACTGGGATGCTCCGAATCCCACCCCCGCTAAGACTAGGATGGGTGCAGCAGACCGTGCACCCTTCTCCGGCGGCCCGTACGACGGCGGCGCGATGCGCCGGACAGCGGGTCGACTTCCCTTGCCCTTTCGGCCTCTTCTTTGTGATGGATGACGGTTTCACAAAAAGAGGCCACGGCGTCCCACGACCTTTTATTGGAGACCATAGCCTCAACTATGGCCTCAAGCGAGAGGTCGGTACCAATCGCAGCCCGCAGATCTTGGCGCGGCTGCCTGTACTCCCGACACACTGCCACTGTGTGCAGCACCGTGTCCTCGGCTGCACCACACTGGTGGCATTCAGTTGTCAGCTCTCGCCCGATCTTACACAGATAATTGCCGAAGCAACCGTGTCCAGTGAGGATCTGTGTAATACGGAACGAGAGCGATCCCTCCTTGCGACCGACCCATCGCTCAAAGACGGGCCGGATCGCTCCGATGGTCATGTGGCCGGCGTTTGGCGAAGCAAGCCTCTGCCGCCATAGGCGCGTTGCCGAGATTTGGGCAAGCTCCCGCCAACGTTGCACCTGCTCGAGCATAGGTTGACCACCCGAGCTTCGTACCTCTGCAACCCGTGAGTATACGGTTGCCAGTACGCCTGCCTCCAGATCCCACGGAGGGGTTTCCGCTAACAAACAGGCCGCCTCATACGACACTGTACGGTAGCCGCGAATGGCTCTTGTCGCCAAGATTCGTTGCGGCTTTCTAAGAAGTGCCTTGTTCTTAGTGCCCAGGGCGTCAATCCATACAGGCGCTCCGTAGAGGGCTATCGAACGAACGACACCTGTGTATAGCCGCCTTGCACTGCTGCTAGGACCACCCAGATTTGGAAGTAGTCTACATAGCGCCCCCGCGGCCTTGACTAACTTCGGCGATTGTAACTTGAAATGTTCGCCGAAGTCCCATTTGCTGTCCAGAGTTAAGCCAAGGTACCGCATGACCGGACTAATCTTGATCCGAACGCCGCAGATGGTCAAGTGGGCGTCCGGGGGAGGTCTCCTGCGGGCCCCATAAAAGAATAGAGCTTCCGTTTTTTCAAGGGCGACACTTAGCCCCAGCATGCCTATCTTACGGACCATGTGGGAGACTCCCGCCGTTGCCAACCTGGTGGCCTCACGAAAGTCTTCGGCACGAGCCGTTACCAGCGTGTCGTCCGCGTAGCAGACGACGCTCACTCCTCTTAGGTTAGCTCCTCTCAGCACCCAATCGTAACCAATATTCCACAGGAGAGGGCCTAAAACCGACCCCTGTGGAACACCGCACGACACCGTCCTACTACGAACATGACCGTCCCGTCTTTGGTATATAACACGCCTTCCCCTGAGGTAGTTATTGACGAGTTGTACGATGTAGTTGGGCACTCCGTGATATTGGAGTGCCTCCCCGATACACTCAAAGGGAAGGCTGTTAAACGCATTGGCGATGTCCAAGGACACCGCCAGAATAACGCCACCTTGCGCTGTCGTCTCTTGTGAGAGCGCTTTAACGCTGAGAATAGCGTCTATGGTCGATCGACCCTCCCTGAACCCATACTGGCACGAAGCCAGGTCCGGGCCAGCCGCACCAAGATGGTTTTTGATGCGGGAAGCTATCACACGCTCAAATAGTTTACCGGCCTCATCTAGGGGCGACCTCAAACCTAACCTAACTAATTTTTTTCTTTTCCACCAGCGAAATGGCAAGTACCGCTAATGAGAGCACGTTGCCTATGTCGCCCCTGAGGAAAACCATTTCGTCAAAGGACGTCACTGACTTCAAGACGTTTCATAGTGCGGTCAATTACCAGCTCGACCGCATAGGGTTTGCACTCACCCAAAGCAAGTCAGTGACCAGACAAAATAAAAACGATATCCACGACGCAAAAAGCGAAATCTGGAGCTGTTTGCTACTGGTGCCGCAATTGCTGGAGGAGTACCAACCCCCCCATACCTCTGAGGACAATGTCCGAGAACTGGGCCAGAAGCTGGATAACAGCACAGAGGCCCTTATCACTGTCCAAAATGAGATGGCGGGGGAGGTCCGACGGGAAATTACGGAGAAGGTCGACGAGCTGCTAAGACAGGGCGATAGGCTTGAGGACTTGGTGCGCTTATCGGGCAATATGCTCACTGCCGCGCTTAAAGAGCAGCACCAATTGCCCTTGGCCCACAGCTCGTTGACCGAACCTCCCCTTTAATTTGTCCCAGTTCCTCCCACCTACGCTAGCGTAGCCGCAAAGGATTTACCACCTAAGCCTAAAACTCACCCCGCAGTCATAGTGTCGTCGTATGACTGCACTTTGAAGCCTCCGGAGGTGGTGTTTCTCTGGAAACAGGAGATATCCTTCCGGAGGCATAAATATGCCCTCATCAAAATTCAGTCGCTACCCAAGGCCAAACTGAGGGTAGAGTTCGAGGACGTGAAGCAGTGCGCGAAAACTATATCTCGTCATTCCAATAGCACTAAATTCGCCGCCGAACAGGCGAAGCTACGACCACCGCTAATCATCCTAAAGGGCATATCCAAGGATGTTGCCCGCGAGGAGTTAGCGGAGGTCCTAGTTGCTCAAAATGACGTGGAGGTGACCTGCATCTGCTTCCTGACCTCGAACCGCAACCCGGCACTTTACAATACGGTCGTCGAGGTCACGCCCGAGATGCGTAATACCATCTTAGCTCTCGGGCGGCTCAACGTGGACCATAGTAGGGTCCACGTTGAGGACTTCGGCCGCTTTGTGCAGTGTCGGGAGTGCCTTCAGTACGGGCACACAAAGGCGAAATGTAAGTCCGACAGGAAGCCCTGTGCCCATTGCGCCAGTCCGAGCCACCAAATAGCACAATGCACCAATAAGAACTAGGGGCCCAAGTGCTATAATTGCTCGGCCCATAACCTGCGCATGGGCACAAGGGTGGAGACCGGCCATAACGCCACAAATGCCTGTGAATGCCCCCGAATTCGGTCGATGGTCCTGCGTCTGCAGAGCCAGACCGATTACGGCAATTAGACTCTGTTTAAATCTTCTGAATTGTATAATATATAACTTAAAACTCTAACTTAATCATAAATTAAAAACAAGTATTATCAAAATTAAAATCAAATCACTGAACCAAATATAAAAAATCACCAAAACACAATTATTAGACAATTCAAATTCAACCATAACATATAACATAAATTATCTTTACAACAAAAATAATAATAATATAAATAACTCTAACCTTTTTTTTTTTTTTTTTTTTTTTTCTTGGTGTAATCCCTGCTTATGGATTCCAGCCTCCAGAAGGGAGACTGGATATGCGGGACTCTCCCGTCCCCCTTTCCACGACGTAATCGCCGGGCGAGAGGGAGGGGCCTACCCACTAATCACCGGGGGACCAAACTCCGAAGGCATAAGGCTTGAGGTGGCGGCCACGGGACCTGACCACGGGGGTATTACCTCGCGGTGCCACCCCGTCGCCGTGTGTTGGCCTATAACCACTGCGTAGCAGCCATTACGCGCCAACACACGGCGACTACGCGCACACGGCACAACACGACCCAGCCCATTTAGGGGGCAGACACAAACAACACATGACTGACATGCCCGGCTTTACCCGGGCATGCGGACACAACACAACACACATCACGCCGGACACAACACACAACAGGTGACGAACATGCCCACGTCTTCGCAGGCATGCGCACAAAACAACCCCAATTTACCGGTGCAGGACTCCGTTGGTGGGTCGCTCCGAATCAGCGGGAGACACGACGACCGCAACCAATTGGTCATCTAGTCGTCCCGCCGCTCATCACCGCTTCCCGGAGTCTCGCACCAGTCTTACACAACACGTACAAGTATGAACGACCACAAACGAAAAACACAAAGACAAAAACACAACGCAACACAACACAGACCCTATTTGCTGGCACGGGGCTCCCCGCATCCGCTCCGAGCAACCCGCCTCCCTTTGGAGGAGGCGCTTCGTCGCTCATCATGGCTTCAAATAACTCTAACCTTTTTTCTTTGTTTTAGTCGGAGAAAATGCTTCTCTGCACTGGCATGAGGCCTCGAGAGGAGCGTGAGACACCCCATGCACTGTCCGGGGCTGGAACCCATATGTCCCCACCCGCCCCCCCGTGGGGAAAACGGGTGAGTAAGGACATACGGGCCCGACCCGGTAAAAGAACCGACACTTACCGTCTGGAGCGTATAGTGGCGCCGCGGTTCCGAGTTACTACGCCCCGCTGGGCGCCACACGCCACGGACCCAGTTGCACCTGGGTCCCCTGCGCCAGGGGGGAGCAGTCCGGTAAGTCCGACTGCTCCCCAAGCGGGTGGAGGGCTTGTGCAATGCAGCCTAGTGCTCCTCTACACTAGGCCGCGGCCCTCCCAAGGGGGGGGGAAGAGGGCGGCGCTACGTCGCCGCCCTCGACCCCCCCTCCGCCTGCGCAGGAGAGGAGGCGCCAGGATGTCCTCGCGCAACCTCTCCCTCTACTTCCATGTCCCCGGTGGGGGGGGCTCCCTCTGTCAGCCGGGCTCTCCCCGGGACATCCCGTTTGGGCTTGACACTGGGCGGGTGGCAGCTCCTGCCCCCCATGTGGTGCCCATGTGGCCGCCCCGCCGCCTCACACACCGCGCATCGCGACGCTTTTGCCACGCACTCCGCCGCTTTGTGCCCGCTGGCCCCGCACCTATAGCAGGACCCCGTGCGGTCCACCTCCAGCGGGCATCGCAGTCTCGTGTGGCCGATGCTCATGCACTTGTAGCAGTGCATGGGCACCGGTTCGAGAGCCTCCACTCTTGCCGAGCTCCATCCTACAAGGAGTCTGCCCACCCCCAGGACTTTCTTGGCCGCCGCCATCGGGAGCTTGGCTATGCATGAGCCTGCCCCCCCGGGCCTGAGCGCCACCGCTCCCGCGCGGACGTCGTCCGCCGGGCAGCCCCCCGCCGCTGCGAGAGCCTCCGCTACATGGGCCGGCTGGACGGAATCGTCCAGGCCGACCACTCTGATGTCCGCCCTTTTGCAGGGGCGCGCCACCTTGGCGATCCCCTGCAGCTCCACCCGCAATTTCGCCGCGAGCGCATCGGCCTTCTCCGCCCTCTCCTCGCCCGCCACCTCAAACATCCGGGCGCCTGTCGCGGCGGCGGCGATACGCACACCCCCCACAATACCTAGCTCAGGCAGGTTGATTGCCGCCTTGGCCCTCTCGATGACCTGGGCGTAGGTCATTCCCAGGTTCACGGCCTCGGGGAGCAGGGTCAAAGTGACCGCCGCCGTCTTCGGGGGGAGGAGAGGGCGCCTCTTCCTTTTTCCCGGCTGGGCCGCTGCCTTGGCCGTCTTAGCAGGCAGGGGGGCGGGCTGGGGAGCAGGCGGGGCCTTCTTCCGGCCTCGTTTGGCCACCTCGTAAATAACTCTAACCTAACCTAACTTAATCCAAACTAAAACTCTAAAACCTAACTAAATAAAACTATTAGAAACAAAACAATACAAAAATTAACATAATTAAAAATCAAAACTTAAACAAAGTCAATCAATAAATTAAATAAAAACTAACTCCAAAAAAATACTTAAAACACCATAAGGCAGGCAAACACTCAGGTTTTTAAAACGTAAATACTAATGAAGTGTTTTCAAATAAAGTGAATTAAAGAAATATACATATTAGATATTAACTTAACTTAAACTCATATGAAATAAACCCAAAACAATAAAAATCGAAAAATCCCTTATCCTTGGATTCATTTTAAAACTGAAAACCACCAAATTAAAAGACCTATACAAATTAAAAAATCCCACTTCCTCAAAACCCTAAAATATAATATATAAAACTCTCGCAATTCCTTCCTTCTACTCTCGAACCCTTTCTCATCTTTTTCTCCTTAGTTTCCTCCCCCTATGCGCCCCGCAATTCTTTTAGAGATGGACCTTCAGTCCATCTAAAGTATAAATAGTAAATAAAAAAAAAATATAGTAATAATAAGGTCCCCTTCTTGTCGAACGAAGGGGGAAATAGCTAAATAATAATAAAAAATAATAATAATATTTAAAACAAAATCAATAAGTGTATTATGTATGTACGTAGATATGAGCCGCCTGCTCAAAATAGCTGTTCTATTTGCTGCTCAAGTAAATATTTTTTATAATTAATTTTAAAAGAATGAACAGATTGTGAATTTCTTAATGGTGGAGGTATATTATTCCAACACTTCGTGGCAGCATAGCGAAAACTACCACGAAATGCAGATGAACTATGTGTCTGGGGCAGCTCAATCTCGATGCCAATCTTATTTCCCTTCGAGAGAATTTAAGTTTTTCAAACAGATACAGTGGCTTACAGCTCCAAACTACTCCAAAAAGAAGGCTAGCGAAATGCAAGGAACGACGCGCCTCCATTTTAAGTAAACTACCGCTATTTAAAAATGGTGTGACGTGAAAACGCCATGGAACCGAGAAACAAAAACGTGCACACGCATTCTGCACTCGCTGGATTAAAGCCTTAGTTCTTGCCAGGATACAGCCACCGATGACAGTATCGGCGTAATTCAGCTTGGATAAAATCAAACTGTCACACAGCCTAACTCTTAGTTCTATACAGAGTTGTTGTCGAATTTGATACAGGACCTTAAGTCTGTAAAAACAGTTTTTGACATTTTCAATAACGTGTTGCTCAAGTCGCAATTGACCATCCATTAGAATACCCAAATTTCTTGCTACAATAACATTTTCTAATTGATTATTACCCAATTTAACAGTTGGAGCTAAGTTTACAATTTTATTTACCTGATTCTTGGTACCAATAATGAGAAATTTAGACTTGAGTGGATTAAGGACTAAACCGTTATGCTCTGACCATTCAGATATACGCTTCAAATTCTGATTTATCATATCGAGTGCAGTAATAGTATCTTGCGGTTTAAATGAGAGGTATATCTGTAGGTCATCTGCATATAAATGATACTAACAGAATAGGGTCCAGAATAGAGCCCTGCGAAACACCAGATTTAAGAATTGAAGTCTGAGAAAAAACAGAAGCACCCGTATTATCATGCAACTCAACTTTTTGCGTACGGCCATGTAAGTAACTTGCAAACCATTTAATTGTATCGTGGTTGAATCCGTAGTAAGCCAATTTGGATAGAAGAAGAGTCGTATTAATAGTGTCAAAGGCACGAGAAAAATCTAAAAGCACAAGAATAGTTCCCTTATCTATATCTTGCGCAGTCAATATTTTGTCTACTACATCAAGCAAGGCCGTCGCCGTGCTATGGGATCTTCTGAAGCCTGACTGTTTCGAAGGAATTATATTATTGCTTTCAAGGTAGTCGGTCATCTGATTCTCGGTCGGTCTCTTGGCCATGGGGGGGGGGGGGGATCCAGTGACGGATTTAGATGGTCTTTTGCCGGAATCGTGTGGCAAGTGTGGGCTTTTATTTCCCGCGGGTCTCATCGGTGGAGGATCTGGTCTCAGCTCTTGGGCCACTTTTGCCCATTGTCCTTTATCTGCGAATTATGTCTTTCGTTGAGTACAAAAATTAAATGTAAAGTATCAGTAGTATAGTCATAATATTGAAAAAACATTACAAAAAGTAGTAACTTTGGGTTTTTTTTTGTCTATCGAGTGAAGTTCATTGGATCTTGTAACTTGTAACTGAATGAGACTTTGAATAACTTGGATCCATAACTAATACATACTTTTTTTTTCCAGAATTTAAACCATTACTTTCTATGTCTCATCAGATGGTTTTAAAAAAAACTCAAAGCGCGATCTATCTAGCCTTAACTCGTAATCCCTACGCGCGCGCGTAAACCCTGCGCTCCTGACGGACGTCAAATCGATATCGAGTCGGCTGTGCTTATCGGAATATGAACGCTCGGGTCACGCGATGGGTTTCGGTTTCGCTTGGGGGTCGTTGGAGGGTGAACCTTCTGTACGGTAGTAATATTAGTTATTGTGTGCTTGTACCAAGACGAAAAACGAAACAATTTTAAAACACACAAATTTATGCTTATTCATTTTTGACGTATTTTTATGCTTAAGTTTTTATAAAAAAAGATATTTAAATGATTAAAACTGTCAACCTTATTGGTTAGGTACTAATGTTTTCCAAAACTGATTTCAGCCGTTACTTTATTTTACTTCAAAAACTCCAATTTCTATTACTTACCACATTATCAATACGATAATTGGAAATCATATTTAATTTTATTCCATTAAGTAATAACTTAAGTCAACAATTCATTATGATTTATCATTTTTCACCTTTCATCCCAAAAAAACGATAAATTACCTATAAATTTTAGCCTTGCATTTTATTTTGTGTCGCTAGGGGAGAGACACTTGCCCGCTATTTTTTTTCGTACCAGGATACGTATGTTTACACAATTCTATGACCACGGCTTATATTTCGGTTCGACGCGATTCTGTTTCGGCGTGCAGTGGTACTGGGGGTAGCGATGCGCATTTGTCTGGCACAGACTATAAGCTCGTTTAATTAGTTGTTAAGTCTTAACTATAAGTTAGTTAACTGTTATTTTTATTATTATTTGTGTTGACGTCAATAAGTGCCTGTAAAGGTTTACATTGAATAAATAATTTGACTTTGACTTTGACTTTGATTACACACAATTCTTTCCAGTATTTTAGACATGGTGGGCAATATGCTGATGGGTCTTAGTTCTGTAAGTTTGGTAGGATTGTTTATCTTTGGTATAGGCTTGACAATAGCTGCCTTCCACATGTCAGGAAAATTGTTGGTTGATATTGAATCATTCATAATAGCTGTAATTAGAGTTAATGTACTAGGCAATGTGGGAAGAAGCATATCTTTAGTAATGCCATCTATACCATGAGCATTACTAGAAATAGAATTAATAACTTTTAAAACAGTGTTTTCAGTGATCGGCTGTAATGCGAATGTTGAGGACCCAAATCTATAGTATGTAAGAGATGAAATTGTAACAGCGGTACCTGCATTAATTTCAAGAAAATGATTATTTATTTTGTCTGGATTATTAACACTAATCCGTAATCCGTCCTTTTTATTATTAAAATCAACGTTTCGTTTAACATTTTTCCAGAGCTGATTATTAATATTTTTATTTATATTTGTATTAAAATATGCTGTCTTTTTAGTAAAAATTGCTGTGGTGACTATTGATTTGAGCTCTTTATAGTACGTTTTATGGCTTTCTTGTTTAGTGCTGTGACTTCTAGCAAATGCATTATCTCTTATACACTGCTGTAACCTTTTATACAATGTTTCATAATTAAGCATATCAAATGCTTTGCTAAAATCAATGAAACCAACGAGCACATGTTTTTTTTTATTCATGAGCTCGTTGATCTCATTGGTAAATTGACAAAGTAGTTGTGAGGCACTTTTTCCCCTTTGGAAACCGAATTGTTTTGGGTTGATGATTTTATATTCTTGTAGAAAACTATTTATTTCGTTGCCTATGTGTCTCTCAACTATCTTGTCCACACATGACAAAATTGTTATTGGTCTATAATTATTATAGTCTGTGTTTACCTTTGTAAATAGGACGGATTATGCCAATTTTTAAATCGTCCGGGTATCTGGCGGCGGCGATGTATATGTTAATCAAGTGTATCATTATAGGTGTTATTTGGACATTTATTTTCTTTATATCAGAAGCCCGAATGCCGTCATAGCCTGGGCTCCTATTATCGTTCATGCTGTTAATTATTTTTGATATCTGGTTGCAAGTTGCTTTTTTAAGCCGCATTGCCACCTCCGGAGCCCCGGACAAAGTGGAATGGTCAAGTATTACATGGTTACAAGACAAAGAGATATCTTCAACATTTTTCTGAAAAGCAAAGCAAAGCAAAGTTTTTTTTTATTTTTTTATATAGTAGATGGAGGCAAACGAGCAGGCGGGTCACCTGATGGAGAGTAATCACCGCCGCCCATGGACACCCGCAAAACCAGAGGAATTGCAGGTGCGTTGCCGGCCTTTAAGGAAGGAATAGGGTTAAGGAAGGAATAGGAATTTTGAGGAGAGGGGAGGGGCGATGGGCCTCCGGAACCCTCACTGGCCGGACGAAACACAACAGCACCAAGTGCCGTTATTTCACGCCGGATATTCGTGAGAGGGTGGTATTATGCCGGGCGAGGTACCCGCCCGTATTTTAACCCCCAAAAGTAAAGTCTTTAGTTAATTCCATAATTTGCAGTTTAAAATATTTTGAGATAACTTCATCAATGGACTTCGTACATTTACCACACAACTCATTAATTATTCTCCAAAGCGCCTTCGAATTCCTAAAGTTTTTGCTTATTTCCGCCCCCTTAAACCTGTTCTATATAAAATTAATATATTTGTTAGTTCTATTGCGATATTTATTGTACAATATTCTATTTTCAATATTATTAGGATCTTTTTTCCATATTTTATATAATTTACTTCTTTGTTTACACATTAAAATATTTTTTATACATCCATTTACATTAATTTCACTATAACCTTTATATTTAATAACTTGTTAAGATAGGTACCTCAATGGTGATTCTCACCACCATCCTAAACAGTTGGCTACTGTAGGGAAATCTTTGTTTCAGAGAGCACGCGGCATCTGTGACACCCAACACCTGGCTGCTGAACTTCAGCATGTCAAGCATGTACTACAGGATAACAAACTGCAAGTACCGCGGCTTCATCACAAAAACGCAAAAAACCAACCACAGTCGAGCGCCAACCTGCAGTACTTCCATATATGAAAGGCGTCACTCACAAGATTGGTCACATCTTGAAGCGAGCTTCAATCAATAGTTACTTTAAGCCGCCAAAGAAGATCAACCAGTTCTTACGACCTGTCAAGTACAATATACCCCTTCAAGATGCAGGCGTGTACAAACTGGACTGCGACTGTGGGCTCTCGTACATCGGGCAAACAAAGAGAAGTGTAAGAACCCGCGTAAAAGAACATATAGCCGACGTCAAGCATAGGCGCGAAAATAAGTGCAGTGTGTGAACATGCTCGCGAGGGACCCAACCATTACATCAGATTTGACAAACCTCAAATACTCGCCAAGGAACAACGATTCATCCCTAGGATGATACGCGAGGCTATTGAAATTAAAAAACATCGAAATTTCAATAGAGAGGATGGTTGGAATTTACCACCTGCCTGGGACTCCATCATACAGGTCATCAAATCCCAGCCCCAACAGCAACACATTGCCAGACCTAAAATATTGTTAGCTCGTATTGTGTAAACTTAAACGCACCCGGTTATATATAAAAACGTCAGGACTCTGTTCTACCTGTATTCAGATCCGTGATTGTAAGTCAGCAACACGGTTTCTTTAACAAGAGATCTACAGAAACAAATTTATGTGAGTTTGTGCATAGAGTCGCCACGGCAATGGATAAAGGTTGCCAAGTGGATGCTGTATATACAGATTACTCGAAGGCGTTTGATGAAATCCCGCACTCTAGGCTAATACACAAGATTGCTGAAGTTGGTATGCACGGTGATTTGTTGCGCTGGTTGGACCTTAGGGAGCGTAGTCAAGCCGTAACTATAAAAGGATTTTGCTCAACTTTTGTCCCGGTATCTTCGGGGGTGCCTCAGGGATCTCATCTCGGTCCCCTCTTGTTTAACCTGTTTGTTAACGACGTTGTTACAATGCTCAAACATTCAAATGTCTTAATTTACGCAGACGATATGAATTTTTTTAAAAGTATATCATCACCTCAGGACTGTATCTTACTACAGAATGATCTTAATGCGCTCTGTAAGTATTGTCAAATAAATCATCTTTATCTTAATTCCAAAAAATGCAGTTCAATCACATTTACCCGTAAATCGAAGGTCATTAATTTTGAGTATAAGTTGGATAACATAAGTATTAATAGGGTGACTGAGGTGCGAGACTTAGGGGTGATACTTGATAGCAAGTTAACTTTTGGAGGGCATATTAAATATATTGTGACAAAAGCATACCGTATGCTTGGTTTTATAATGAGAATAGGAAAAGACTTTAAGCAGTGCTCCACCATTGTGCTTCTTTTTAATTCATACGTCCGATCGGTTCTAGAGTATGCATCGGTGGTCTGGACTCCGCAGTATAATGTACACATAGAATCAGTTGAAAGACTAAATAAAAAAATGCAAAAGTACATTCACCATAAAGCTATTCGTAATAGGCAAAAAGAGATCTGTAATTCCCCTCTGATGGAACGTCGCATTGAAAAAGACCAAGTTTTCCTTTATAAAATAATAAATAACCTAATTGACACTCCGTTTCTTTTAGAAAATATAGGTATTAGATGCCCTCGGACAAGTTCTCGTCTTAAAAGTTTGTTTTCTTTGCCCTCTACGAGTACTAGATATGCAGGTAATACATTTTTGTTTAGATCATGTAATGATTATAATAAGAAGTTTGCTTCTTTGGATATGTTTAATTGTACTGTTTCTCAGTTTTGAAAGCAAATACGTGAGTTAATGAATAGCAATTTCTAAATATGTCTCGTTTAACAAAAAATTTTTTTTCTTTATAATTACATACTTTTTTATATTGTATTTATTTTACTGTGTTTGTTGTGGAGCTACTCTTTGTGTCCTGAATTTAATCTGTATGTATAATTTAACTGTGGAAACTTTACTGATGACTGTGTAATCTATTTTGTAATAATTTTTTTGTGTTGTTAAATTGTTTGTTTCCCAAATAAACTAAAATAAAAATAAATAAATGATTGACGGTAGGCAAATAACTTCCAACTATGAGACGACCAACACCTCAGTCTCCCTGTGACCACGGACCCTGTAAAGGGTTCGAAACGTCAGGATAATATAAAAACTATGTAAAAATAGTAAATTAAACGCGAGTTAATCCGTAAAAAAGTGTTTCATTTCTACATTAAATATATTTCTATTTTAAAGTGTAAACATGTAGCGCACTTTGCTGGCTCGTCCGTCTTCATGCAATCTTTTAGTGCGTGACCTACTTCGCCGCAATGACCGCAGGTGATGGCCTCCTCCCGGTATGACTTGGCTTGGCCATACTGCTGACATTTGAATCACCTAGTTACCAAAGTGAAATCTCTAACAGGGCACGATGACCAATTTATAAAAACTCTATCCTTCGCAATTAAGGCCTTCCGAATATGTGCCGGGACTTCGATGATATAATTGCAGGTCTCTGTGTCCTTCTTACCTGACTTGTGGCTTAACTTGATAGAGGTCAGAAAAGTTTCAAGTGTTGTGTCTTGGAGGTTTTCGGCCAAGTTTTGTTGGTAAATGAAGTTAAAAACTTCGTTGTCCTGCTTACTCAAGGGCACACCGATCACAATGATTCTGGGCTTACGCTTTAGCGGCTCATCCGTAGTCAGACCAGGGCCCCAATTCTCATTTTTCGAGATGTAGTCTCGAATCGAGTTTTGATTTCGATCTCTATCTCGATAATCGACATTTTGTTCACGAATCTCCTATTCTCAGCGCTAATCGAAATAGACTTCGAGTTTTTTTTTGATAAATATTGCCATTCTTTTTAATGCAATCAACTCGGGATGCGTTCCGTTTGACACGTTTCATCCGGTTTTAAACCGGTTGCAACTATGTACCTCAAATATTTTTACTGTAAACTTGCTTTTTAAGTAAAGAAGTAAATTTTTAATAAGTATCGAAAAATCATTATAGGTATTTAATGTGTTGTGATCACATTTAATTTCCTTAAACAACTTGTATTGTTTAAAACGTGACGTATCGTCGATCAATTTTATGTTTTTGTTTGTGGTTGTGTGCTTGTTTGGTGACGAAACGATCATTTTAGTATTCACAAGACACACACAATGTCAACAAAAAATACCCAACGCCACAGCAGAAGCAGCTTCTTCTACAAATGTTGGAAGCCGATATACAGTTAAGGAGTGGAAAGTTTTCTTCCACCTTTTAAAAAAAAGAGAGCAAACTCTCTCAATATTTTAAATCACTTCCACGACAAAATTGGAAATTAACTCCTCCATATCCACCGTAATTTCGCCGCTATTTGACGTTTCATTAGCTTTTCGTAGTCGAAATTACGTCTCGACCACTGCCGACCACTCGAAGCAATTCGAGCGGCTCTCCTTCGAGAAATGTCAAGTTCGAGATGTTCAGAATAACTAAATTGGATTACCACTCGATAAAGTTCGAATTCGAATCAAACTCGAAGTCGATTAGCGCTGAGAATAGGAGATTCGTGAACAAAATGATAATATCGAGATTTTATGGTCGAGATAAAGATCGAAATCAAAACTCGATTCGAGACTACATCTCGAAAAATGAGAATTGGCCTCCAGATGTTTTCATTTGCGCCGACTGCCTTAGCTTCTCGATGTCGTTTTTTGTATCTTTTGTATCAGTGCTGATTATTACACCGCCGTTCTTCGTCTTGCGCAAACCTCTCACGTGCAACTTCATTTGGTCAGGTCTAAATAATTTTTTGTACGAGGTTTTTTGTCTCCTCGCTCGATTTCTTTTTTCTGTAGGATAAATGGCTAGAGACTTAATATTATTGGGCTGAATAAAATTGTTGGAACTTTTCCTAACCATATCGGCGAAGAAAACTGTCCTCGTGAGAGGGTTGGAGGACTCTTCAATAGGTACCTACGATGTTTAAAGTCTTGAAGTCGCTGCGAAAGGTCTTGGTTTTCTTTTAGAACATTAATTGAAGTATGGGCTTGAATGGCTTCCAGTTTGAGCGATTGATACAGCACGGCCATCTGAGATGTTCCGTTGTTGACTTTTCGGCACAAGTTATGAATCCTAATTTTCTGGTCCGAGTTCAGTTTTCCTTCCAATGCGTTAGTGCATACTTTATTGAAGAATTGTTCAATAGTAAGCATCCAGGTTTGCAGCTCGGGTGTGGACACGACTTTCGGAGGATACTCCTTCGGTTCGGGCGAGGGCGGCGGGCTGTGCCGCCTTTCATTTTTGTTTATGTTAAATTATACAAACATTATAAGTTCGAGCAAAATAACACACACAATTAACATTAAACTGAGTGACACAGATAAGTTGCTTCCGTAAAAATTTTTCGAAGACATACAATTTGTAGAAAAAAGTCTGCCATTTTGGTTTTGTTAAAATATTAATATACCCAGTATCTTAAGTAAAATTTTAAACACTGAAAAAAGACGACAACCTCAGGCGGGAATCGAACCACGCACCTTCCGCATTCCGGGCGGCTGTCCAAATGGACATACATACGTGCGCTTGAAAAATATTACCCTCCTTTCTTCGGCATCGGCACTCGGGTAAAAAGGGGTGACAACGTAATGATAAATATTTGATGTCTGTCTGTCCTAATGGTTTGCATACTTTGACGTGCCATCACAATTTAAAGTCATCAAAGGGATTAGTTCCTGATTCGCCTGATTCCTGATTCGCCGGATTCTTGTTTCGTCGGAAATATTAATATATAATTATATCACTTAAGTAAAGAAAACATGTACTTAGTTATATTTATTATTGAATAAATGACTATTTTGTTTCCACTATCGGACATAACTTAAATTACCTACTTAGAAATAGCTTCGATTCATATTTTTTTTAGTTATGGTATTTAAACATTCTTTATCTGTTACGTTATTAAACTAAGAACAAATAAATATATTTATTAATGTACCGAAATTTCTGCATTTTATTTCATAGATAGGTAAAGCCACGATATTTCTATAGTTTTCCGATTAGTTCCTGATTTGCCGGATTCCAGATTCGCCGGATTCTTGTTTCGCCGGATTCTTGTTTCGTCGGAAATATTAATATACAATAATATCACTTGGTAAAGAAAACATGTAAGTAGTTATATTTATTATTGTATGAATTATTATTTCGTTGCTACTATCGGACATAATTTAAATTACCTACTTAGAAATGGGTTTGATTCATATTTTCAAAGAAATGAATATTTTCCTTTAAACATTTTTTATCTGTTACGTTATCTGTTAACGTAACAGACGTAATTAATTAAGAACAAATAAATATTTTTATTAATGTACCGAAATGTCTGCCTTTTATTTAATAGATAGGTAAAGCCGCGATATTTCTGTAGTTTTCTTTCAACAAAAAAATCCGACGAAACGAGAATCCGGCGAAACAAGATTCCGGCGAATCAGGAATCCGGCGAGTCAGGAACTAATTATCAAAGGGCCCGTGGACTCGCCGACTAAGGCCGGGCCGGGGTAAGATCAAATACAAAGCACGCTAACCATAAGAACGGATAGACTATCAATCTATACTTACTGAAATACATTTACTTACACAAAAAATAAAAATAAAATAAAATGTTTTAATTTTTCTAATTCTGTATTTTTAATACATTTTCAGTTTTTTTGTCCTATATTGCCGCGGTATGTACAAGCTAGCAGTGCATACCGATCGAGAAATTAAGTTTGTCATATCGTGTGGCGGGCGCAGGGCATTGTCAAAGTGTGACTATTCAGTTGGGTACTGTAAGTTGACACTACAGCTGTCATTGACGACGACGCCTTAAGGCGCCTTACCATCATGTGCACGTTCTGTACGTCCCATTACATAAAAAAGTAGGTAATCATTGTGAAACAAAACAAAACTGAAAAGTTTTAAATAAAATTTAAAAAAACCGCCTTCAAAAATGGAGAGTGTTTAGCATTCGTTTAATATCCCACAAAAATACGGTTCTGAGTTATGAATGCAGTCTTATTTCTTGTAATTACATAAGGAATGATAATAATTCATTCATAATACTAAGAATCGCATTTATGTAGGATAACACACGAATGCTAAACACCGTACTAAACCTGTTAATTTCAACTATATAATAATAATTTTGAATGCGGTGGTGTATTTGTTTATGTACCATTAAGAGGGTGCCGCGCGATCGCAAAACCTGACAAGTCTCATAATTAACTACAAAGCAAAATCAATCATATTGATATTTAAAATTGGAACTATTCTGCTTTAAAGTTTTAGACCTAGTAATTTGATAAGAGCAATGTTTTTATTCTGCGAAATGTACAAAACCATCACGCGCTTGTGTTAGGAATTAAAATTTACTTTTTTAAGATGGGGGCGACCTGCGTAAGATCAATACAATTTTTTTCATGTAAGTTATTGTTTCATGCGTATAATTAAGAAAGTGGTCGAAAAAAAATGTTTTAGGAGTCATTCGATTTATGTAGTGTTTGTTATTGTTTAAACAATTTGTTTCAAATTTCAACAAGGCCACGACCTTGTGCAAAGATCAGGCTAACTTACGTAAGTTCTTTTTTTAATTTTTTTAATGTATATTGTTTTCTGAGGTTTAAGCGAGCACTACACATTGAAATGAAACACTTTTTACGGATTAACTCGCGTTTAATTTACTATTTACATAGTTTCGAACCAGTCTCCCTGTGACCACGGACCCTGTAAAGGGTTCGAAACGTCAGGATAATATAAAAACTATGTAAATAGTAAATTAAACGCGAGTTAATCCGTAAAAAGTGTTTCATTTTTTAATGTATTTAACTAATTCAGTGAATACTTAGTACAAGTAACTTAGAAATACGTAAATTTTCACAATTTCGTGCAGGATCCCCTTAATATAATAATTATGTGCACAAACAGTGCTTCCCGTGTAATAATGTAAAAGAATTGCCAATAAATTAGTTATACCTATTATTAACAATATTACTTAATCATAATAACAAATAATTACTGACAAAAACTGTTATTGCAACATTTGCAACTCCATGCGGCCGGCACTAGCCGCGCGCGATGTTTTTATGCAGGGCTCAGCTCTCTCCGCGCGGCCGCGTACGATAGAAGACTCCGCCTCCTGCGGTTAAATTTTTTTTTGGAGTATCGCCTTAATTACAAATAAAGATTATGATTATGTACGTACGTACCTATGTATGTATAGTTTTTATGATCGAAGACTACGGAAATAAAACAACTTGATTTTTATTTTTAGTAATTATTGCTTTTTTACAATAATTTGTAACAAACTTATTTACAATATATTTATTATTATTATATAACAGGCACTTGTAAACATTATTCAAGTAATTAAATTTTAAATATCTTTCGTAGCGTTACGTAGCAAGAACAGAACTTAATTAAATTAAAAAAAAAACGATTTCAGCACGCTACATTCACTGATATTGAAATTATCTTGAATATAATGTCTTCTTTGAATTGAATCATTTTTCTTATCTGTACAACTAATGCATACAGGGAAGATTTGCTTCACAGTAAAGTTTGTTCCAAAATTCTATTCTCTCTTTATCGGAATACATGCCCCTAGTCAAAGGTCGGTCGATGTTCAAGAATTCTTTCTGTTTATACGAATAAGGCGGCCACTCCACCCCGAAGGAATTGTCCGGAGTGGGATTTCTGAAAAACAAGTAAGTATACAGTTAAAATCAATTTTAAGTTGAAATGCGTTTTAAGTAGTTAAAACTAGTATTTTCTAAATGCCTTTGTAACTACTAGAACTTCCAAATTAAAACTAGAATTTACTGAAATACAAATGTATATTCGAATGTTTGTTGTTACTCGTTGTAACTCGTTTCGTTTGACTACTACTTTGGGGGTTAAAGTTACTCGCGTCCGTAGGTACACCTTGAGACCACGTGACCCCTGAATGAGTGACACTGACTGACTAGTAGAGCCATGCTGCGTTGCAGCACGCATTGGGCCGGCTCGCTCGGGGTAATACCACCCTCTCACGAATATCCGGCGGAAAGTAATAGTACTTGGTGCTGTTGTGTTTCGTCCGGCTAGTGAGAGTTCCGGAGGCCCCTTCCCTCCCCGCCTCACAATTCCTATTCATTCATTAACCCTATTCCTTTCTTAAAGGTCGCCAACGCATCTGCGACGCCTCTTGTTTGCGGGTATCCATAGGCGGCGGTGATTGTCTCCATTAGGTGACCCAACTGCTCGTTTGCATCCTTCACATATTATTATTTTGTTGTTAATCACATATGCTGCATGCCGAAGGGTTGCTGAGGACTGGCTTTATTTGTCGGGGGATCGGGGGGGGGGGGGGGGGGGAGTGGCACTGCGTAATGACGATTCACAAAATGGTCGAATCAAATTATTGACGAATTGAATAGTACGGCTAACAAATCGTAGTAATTCCAATACAAGCAATGTCTCTACGCAGCTGGAGGTCCTTAAGAGAGGCTGTAACCTCAGCATCTCCAATAATGCGTACCGCTCGCCTTTGCAGTCTATGAAGTGCATCAAAGAGGTATTTAGCGTAGCCGTCCAGTAGATGGGAATACTCTATACTCGATCGCACCTGAGTCTTGTACAGCAAACAGCGCTGCTCGGGAGTGAATAACCGCCTCACCTTATTGAGAATACCCAACTTACGGGAGGTAGTTAAAATAGCACTTGTTGCTGTTGTGTTTCGTCCGCTGAATGAAAGTACCGGAGGCCCATCTCTCCCCCCTCACAATTCCTACTCCTTCCTCGAAGATCCTAGATACTACTTCCTCAAGGCCGGTAACGCATCTGCGATTCCTCTGGTTTTGCGGGCGGCGGTGAAAACTTTCCATCAGGTGACTCGCGTGCACGTTTGCCTCTGTTTTACATTAAAAAAAACGTATCTTTTCTCTGTAGTTTTTTCATTGTAAGAAACAGTTTTAACTGAATCATTTCGACGATACGCGTCTTGTCTAGTTAGTACTACTTTTTAGTAGCGATTCCAAAAACGATTAAGTTGATTAATTGTACTAACCCAGTCTTAGCGAAATCTGTCCAAAATTTTGTCATCATGTAAATTTGTTTCCTAGCTTCACTCTGAACAGCATATGTTACTTCATTTAACAAACTTTCAAAAATGTAGTATATATCATCACCATGACTTGCGCCCTTCTTATCTCCAAGCTTTAACATAACTTTGGCCATATTCAACGGTGTATCATAACAGAACTTATACATGTAAATTGGTTTCGTTGCCCCAAGACGCTTTTTATAGAAATTTGTGAACCGGTGTATATTGGCACCGAAATAGCTGTCTGAAAGATCATTAGCTATTGCATCAGTAGACTCAATGCCGAACGTGTCATTACCACCGTAAAAACGTTTTATACGTTCCCCGAACTCAGTCGCGTTATCTGCAGACAATTTCTGAACCATGTCAACAGGAAGCAAATACGTCACGTTTTTATTGCAAACTTCATTTCTCTTTAATCTCTCTGTAAGCCACAAGTAACCTTCTTCTGAATTATAGCCGATAATCAAGGGAACTTCGTTGATTTTCCTGGCCTGCAATATTTCGATGGGTAATTCTGTAAGGAAAGGTTCTACATTTTCGAATCTTTTCTCTACAACCGGAGCAAAAGTCACTGCTGGATACCGATATGACTCGTCCAATGTTTGCACTGCCCTTGTTACATTTACTAGATTAAGTGCGTCAACACTCCGCAAAAACTGAACTAAGTCTTCAACATCATCAGTATCTTTTCCCAAATATTTACCTAATCTGAACGCTCTGTCTCTCATGTCATATCCGGTTAACCATTTATCAAGACAAACACCACTCTGTGCTATAGCTTTATGAAATAGTCCACGAGACATGGGCGACAGCAAATGGAATGTGACTGAAGAGGAACCAGCGCTTTCACCAAATAAAACGACGTTATTTGGATCACCTCCAAACTGCGCGATATTTTCTTTGACCCAATGAAGAGCAGCTACTTGGTCCTTTATTCCAGCGTTGCCAGGTACATCAGGCGTGTCAAGGCACAAAAATCCTAAAGCTTCGAGTCTGTAATTCAAAGTGACTACGATTACATTATGCTGCATCAGATATCTTGGACCATAATCATTACCTGATCCACTAAAATATGCCCCGCCATGTATGAAAACCATAACAGGTAAGGTTGCATTAGGTTCTAAAGATTTCGAGAAAACGTTCAAAAACAAGCAATCTTCACTTCCTTTCATTATGTAGAGTCCACTCAAATGTATCTGAGGACATATTTGTCCGTATTTCTTGGCATCATAGGTGCCTGTCCAAGGGAGTGGTGGCAGTGGTGCCTAAAAGAAAAAACTGGATATGACGAATATTTACAAACTTAATTATAGAAATAGTTAATATAGACAATAATAACATATCTATCCAGGAATAAAGAAAGCTGGTGCAAGTATTGTTAAGTTACAGAAGACATGGTTAAGTTACATGGATACATTAAGTGACATTACAGGACGCGATTTGATATATTAAATTAAAACATTTGAATGAATACTTGAAATCGTAGTTTTCCGACAGGCGGCTGAGCGTACGGAATGCCTCTGAAGCTGTAGTAGGTTGATCCATCTAACAGATCCCCTGCTATGCCTTCTAGCGCTCCCTGCTTCACATTTACTGTTGGCTGGAAATAGTAAGTAATCAATGATAAATAACAGTTTCTTCCTACTTATATTTATGTTTATAGGGAAAAGTATTTTATTTTTAATGGTTTCTATAAAGGCTGGTTGGTTGGTTCTGATAAACATTGAAAAAAATCATTCTAATAGTATTTGCAAAACAATAAGGCAATGGTTTTTTTATATATGTTTATGAACACAGATATGCAATGATATTACAATATTGCAACGTCCATTGTCCAACCCACACACTGTCACTTTGAGTTATGAGCGTTTGAAGTTTCAGTTAGAATTTCTCTAAGACAAAATATTTTTTTTATTTAAAACTGCCCTTTTATTTATAGGGTAGGGTATGTTTTATGTGTCCATAAAATTTTGTGACATATTTTGAATTAGATTTCGAGATATTAAGTTAAGTTGGGGGTTAAAGTTATTCGCGTCTGTAGGTTCACCCTTGAGACACTACACGTGACCCCTGGGTGTTGCTAAATGATGGAAACTGACTGAGTGGTAGAGTCACGCTGCGTTGCAGCACGCAATGGGCCGGCTCGCCCGGGGTAATACTACCCTCTCACAAATAGGTATCTGGCGTGAAATAATGGCACTTGGTGCTGTTGTGTTTCGTCCGGCCAGTGAGAGTTCCGGAGGCTCTCCCCCCCCTCCCCTCATAATACCTATTCATTCATTAACCCTATTCCTTTCTTAAAGGTCGGCAACGCATCTGCGACGCCTCTGGTTTTGCGGGTGTCTAAGGGTGGCGGTGATTGCTCTCCATCAGGTGACCCGCCTGCTCGTTTGACTCCTTCTTATATATAATAATATATAAAAAAGTAGGTTGAGTTTTTACAATCACACTAATATTATAAAGGCGAAGGTTTGTGAGTGCGTACGTTTGTTACTCTTTCACGTAAAACTACTGAATGGATTTGGATGAAATTCGGCATACAGATAGTTTATAAGCTGGATTAACACATATGCTACTTTTTCTCCCGATATTCCTACGGGAATGGGAACCACGCGGGTGAAACCGCGAGCGGCCGCTAGTTAAACATAAATTAATGTTTTTTTTTTATTTAAGCGTTTTTATTAACGCTTAAATATATTTAAGTAAAATTTTTAAATACTTAATAAAGACGGCAACCTCAGGCGGGAATCAAACCACGCACCTTCCGCATTCCGGGCGGCTGCCTTAACCACTTGGCTACCGAGGTCTGGCTTTCAACCGTCGAAATTTGTCAGTGCTTGATGCTTATGTTTTTTTTTAGTCAACATTGCTTCATCAAATCTTAGAAGTTTTCACCTCTGAGATCCGAAAGAAATATTTTCACAAATATTTGAACATTCGGTTAAGATGAAGCTGCGTTTATAGATTAATGTTTTATATTTTAGCGTTTTATTAACGCTTAAATATACATAAGTACATTTTTTTTTAACACTGAAAAAAGCATCAAGCACTGACAAATTTCGACGGTTGAAAAACAGACCGCGGTAGCCAAGTGGTTAAGGCAGCCGCCCGGAATGCGGAAGGTGCGTGGTTCGATTCCCGCCTGAGGTTGTCGTCTTTTTTCAGTGTTAAAAAATAAAAAAAATGTACTTAAGTATATTGAAGCGTTAATAAAACGCTAAAATATAAAACATTAATCTATAAACGCAGCTTCATCTTAACCGAATGTTCAAATATTTGTAAAAATATTTCTTTCGGATCCCAGAGGTGAAAACTTCTAAGATTTGATGAAGCAATGTTGACTAAAAAAAAACATAAGCATCAAGCACTGACAAATTTCGACGGTTGAAAGCCAGACCTTGGTAGCCAAGTGGTTAAGGCAGCCGCCCGGAATGCGGAAGGTGCGGGGTTCGATTCCTGCCTGAGGTTGTCGTCTTTTTTCAGTGTTGAAAAAAAAATGTACTTAAGTATATTTAAGCGTTAATAAAACGCTAAAATATAAAACATTTATCTATAAACGCAGCTTCATCTTAACCGAATGTTCAAATATTTGTAAAAATATTTCTTTCGGATCTCAGAGGTGAAAACTTTTAAGATTTGCTGAAGCAATGTTGACTAAAAAAAACATAAGCATCAAGCACTGACAAATTTCGACGGTTGAAAGCCAGACCTCGGTAGCCAAGTGGTTAAGGCAGCCGCCCGGAATGCGGAAGGTGCGTGGTTCGATTCCCGCCTGAGGTTGTCGTCTTTTTTCAGTATTAAAAAAAAAATGTACTTAAGTATATTTAAGCGTTAATAAAACGCTAAAATATAAAACATTAATCTATAAACGCAGCTTCATCTTAACCGAATGTTTAAATATTTGTAAAAATCTTTCTTTCGGGTCTCAGAGGTGAAAACTTCTAAGATTTGATGAAGCAATGTTGACTAAAAAAAAACATAAGCATCAAGCACTGACAAATTTCGACGGTTGAAAGCCAGACCTCAGCAGCCAAGTGGTTAAGGCAGCCGCCCGGAATGCGGAAGGTGCGTGGTTCGATTCCCGCCTGAGGTTGTCGTCTTATTTCAGTGTTAAAAAAAATGTACTTAAGTATATTTAAGCGTTAATAAAACGCTAAAATATAAAACATTAATCTATAAACGCAGCTTCATCTTAACCGAATGTTCAAATATTTGTAAAAATATTTCTTTCGGATCTCAGAGGTGAAAACTTCTAAGATTTGATGAAGCAATGTTGACTAAAAAAAAAACATAAGCATCAAGCACTGACAAATTTCGACGGTTGAAAGCCAGACCTCGGTAGCCAAGTGATTAAGGCAGCCGCCCGAAATGCGGAAGGTGCGTGGTTCGATTCCCGCCTGAGGTTGTCGTCTTTTTTCAGTGTTAAAAAAAAATGTACTTAAGTATATTTAAGCGTTAATAAAACGCTAAAATATAAAACATTAATTTATAAACGCAGCTTCATCTTAACCGAATGTTCAAATATTTGTAAAAATATTTCTTTCGGATCTCAGAGGTGAAAACTTCTAAGATTTGATGAAGCAATGTTGACTAAAAAAAAAACTTAAGCATCAAGCACTGACAAATTTCGACGGTTGAAATCCAGACCTCGGTAGCCAAGTGGTTAAGGCAGCCGCCCGGAATGCGGAAGGTGCGTGGTTCGATTCCCGCCTGAGGTTGTCGTCTTTTTTCAGTGTTAAAAAAAATGTACTAAAGTATATTTAAGCGTTAATAAAACGCTAAAATATAAAACATTAATTTATAAACGCAGCTTCATCTTAACCGAATGTTCAAATATTTGTAAAAATATTTCTTTCGGATCTCAGAGGTGAAAACTTCTAAGATTAGATGAAGCAATGTTGACTAAAAAAAAAAACATAAGCATCAAGCACTGACAAATTTCGACGGTTGAAAGCCAGACCTCGGTAGCCAAGTGGTTAAGGCAGCCGCCCGGAATGCGGAAGGTGCGTGGTTCGATTCCCGCCTGAGGTTGTCGTCTTTTTTCAGTGTTAAAAAAAATGTACTTAAGTATATTTAAGCGTTAATAAAACGCTAAAATATAAAACATTAACATAACATAACTTTTTAAATTAGGTATGTCTATCGTGTATGTAGGTATAACGCATAAAAGAAGCTGGTGTGTATAGAAAAAACGGATGATTGAAGGCGAGGGCGAGTACAATAAAATAGTGCGCTAATGGAAGCCTGCGTGCGTGTGATATGTTTGTAATAGGGACGAAATAGAAGCAACAGGCATGATGATTTACATTTAATACTTAATCAAAATTGATTTTTTAATAAGAAATTTAAATATTTCAAATTAAAATCAAAACAATTAATGACGTTTTCTTTGTATTTGTTTCTTAAATAACTTTCGTTTGGATGTTACATCATTTTTCATGTTTTCTAATTTCTTATTATGTTGAAACCTTGTAGTTAAAATTTCGACAACGACTTCTTTCTACCGGATCAGTTGGAAATCTGAAAATTAAAATGTTTGCTATGTGGTCGAACAGTTGTAAAGGTTACATAATGTAATGACTGCTCATCAATATCCGTGTCCGATAGTTTACCTACATGAGACGAGAAATATTGACCTTTTAGGGGCACAAACATACACCCGCACTTTCTCAAACATCGTCATCATCATCATCATCAGCCTATAAACGTCCCACTGCTGGGTGTAGGCTTTCCACGTTGAGATAGCACGTGAGAATATTGGGCCATAACCCATCACGCTGGCCCAATGCGTGTTGGTGGGTTTTAACAACTGTCATCTTACGACAACAAACGGGACCAATGGCTTAACGTGCCTTTCGAAGCACGGAGGAGCTCGAAATGTTTTAAATTTGGTCACCCATCCAGTGACCCGGCATTGCGAAAGTTGCTTAGCGGGCAAGATCGCAAGCCGAACGTGCTAGCCGATGCGCCATCGAGCTCTGAAGCATCTCTACCATCCCCTTCATACAAATACTTAAACACACACTTCTTACATAAATACTTACGTACATTCCATTTCAAACATAATAATTTTTTTATTCGTTTCGAATATCGATACGATACCATACCACAATAACAATTTATAATAATAGTATTATAAAATATTACAGAAGGTATTATATTTTTTATTGTTTTAGAACGGAACCTATAATCCAGCCAAATTCGATGACGAATGTTTGTAAACAGATTACTGTTATACCTAGTTGCAGTAGGATTTTACTTTTTCTTGAGAGACATTCACAAGAAAACAGTTTTAACTATTGTGTCTTTCTTTCAAAAAACAGTAAAAATTCTAGTGAAACTAGACATTTGCACAAATGACAGTAATACAGGGTCCCCCAGGGGGGTTTTGGACCCCCCGCCAAAAATAAATATGGGGTATAAAAAGTAATAATAAAATATTTCACGTAAAAATAATAAATGTTTTCTATTTTTAAATATAATTTATCGGCTGCTTTTTAAATCCTATATTTCTAGGTGCGTGCGCTCACCCTCGCGGTCCAAGCGAACGGAGCGCCGTCATTGGTGGAAGGGGGAATAAATAGCGGTCACGCGCTTGCGCTTTGAAAACGAGGCGGCCGCGCGCTAGGTGACAATGATTTTAATTTTCGTAAGAAAGAATTGAGACAAAAATGTGACAAAAAATATGTTTTTTTATTTGATTATTTGGCTGTATTGTTGTTATAGGATCACGCGAAAATTTTTGGCGGGGGGTCCAAAATTGATCCTGTACGTTTACAAACATTCGGCATCGAATGGGAACCGTGACATTTATTCACGCTTTTATAAATCAGACATCAGTTTTAAAAAAAACTTTGAAAGCGTTCCAATAATAATTATATTTAATGTATTTACTTTATTTACAACAAGACCAATTGTATAAATACTAACTTACAAGACTGAGTATTTTTTATCATACTTATTATATACCTCCTTTTATATTCTGCCATTAATAATGGGAATTCTACATTTGGATACCAGCAACACTACGCATACATGGCCAATAATATTGTTAAACTTTAAATTTTCATTAAAATATATCGATACTTACGGATGAAACGTGACTATCCTTTTAAAAAAAAAATTCTTTTGTAGTTTCGACAGAATTTTACTGAGCAAACGGTCATTTTGCGAACAATTTCACCGAAACACCAGAGGTAAACACTGCTTGACCGCCAAGATTGCGCGATAGGCCAATTTTGGCCTATAAATTTTTCCACGTTTTTTTACGGCCAGGCTCTATCTAGACATGTATATAATCAAAGATTAATGCCCTGCTAGACGTCAGGTCTTTAATGATTTACTTTAGGTTAGGTTTGCATAACATGTAATTTGACATTGTCGAGCAGGTGGTGTGAAAAATGATTTGTCGTTTCTCGTCCGCGACATATCTCGTGTTGCGCATGCTAGGCCTACTGGTCACGTCAAGTAGATTTTTCTTCTGAGCGATTCTCAGAATATTTAAATATTCTTCTACCGTGTAAATTCGCTCGTGATGCTTTCACTAACATTCAATCTTGCTAAAATCAGTATCATTGGGCAAAAAGGAATGGCCGGACTCTAAATATTTATAAGTTATCGTTTTAAAATTTGGGTGGCTGTTAAGTATATATTTAACATTAAGACGTAATCGTCTTTTATTAATATAAACTGTCTGAAAACTAGACAGATTTTATTAAACAAAGAAGAACATTATAGGGTGATTCTTCGAGGTCGTGATTTTTGTCTTACTCTAAGTCGAATTTTTTCTAGGTTTGCATAACATGTAATTTGACATTGTCGAGCAGGTGGTGTGAAAAATGATTTGTCGTTTCTCGTCCGCGACATATCTCGTGTTGCGCATGCTAGGCCTACTGGTCACGTCAAGTAGATTTTTCTTCTGAGCGATTCTCAGAATATTTAAATATTCTTCTACCGTGTAAATTTGCTCGTGATGCTTTCACTAACATTCAATCTTGCTAAAATCAGTATCATTGGGCAAAAAGGAATGGCCGGACTCTAAATATTTATAAGTTATCGTTTTAAAATTTGGGTGGCTGTTAAGTATATATTTAACATTAAGACGTAATCGTCTTTTATTAATATAAACTGTCTGAAAACTAGACAGATTTTATTAAACAAAGAAGAACATTATAGGGTGATTCTTCGAGGTCGTGATTTTTGTCTTACTCTAAGTCGAATTTTTTTTTGCTTATTTGAGTAATAAATATATTCTCCAATGAAAGAAGATATATTTAGAAACATGAATATGGTTTAATCACTAATTTTAATGAACTCGTTAAGAAAATAGTAAATTGTTTAACTTTTGTGCCAAGAAGAATAAGAAATTGACGACAGAGGAGTAAGAATAGGTTTAAAATATTAAAAAATCAGTTATTTTTCTCGGTATTTAAATTACTTACTTAAAAATAAAACAATGTGCAATTATTAATTGTAGTTTTAATCAATTCAATAAATCACATCATTCTTATAATCAGACTTATTTATTAAAAAAATATAATTATATTACGGTTGCCTAGCTACAAGAAGTAACAGCAAAATATTTTACTGTCAATTTTCTAAATACTTATTTTTACATACTTTAATTCATATTATTTCTATATTATATCAAAATTATTAGTAAATTAGGTAAATAAACATATGAGTACTCAAGACCAAAATTCTTCGATTCAAAACGAAACCCAATTAAATACCGTGCAGTGCCCTCATTGTCCTAGAACATTTAAACGAAACGAAATACAACGACATATGCGTGCTGCCCATAATGAGAATCCACCTCCAGGAATTATCTAGTCCATTCACACAACATGCCTAGAAGAAGCTTATGGATCCCCATTTTTTAATGGAATTGGATCCAGGACAAACATTTGGCAAAAGCGATGGGAAAAAGTGTGCACTCTTCATGGGAAACTCTATGACCTTCCCTCCAACATTGTAAGTAGAAGATTTATTCATAAATTAGCCGAAGAAATAGAACATCTTGTTAAATCAGACTATCCCTCTGAACGCCTTTTAATTTACGTTGCTGTCATGTTACAAAGAGAAAAGAATGTTAAACAAGCAAAAGATATAACAAGATTACTTGACCGACGCCAAAATTTATGGACTGAAGAAAATTTCGATATACTCATAACAGAAGCTCTCCGTAACTCTTACAATAAAAAAAAATTACAATGATAATAAGGACTATGTCACAAAAAACTTCACACGACTCATACAGAGAGGAAAAACACGCGAAGCCCTAAATTGGTTATTGACAAAGGATACAACCAAAATCCTTAAACCTGAAGATGAAATTGACGCAACAGGAAAAACAGTCATGGATGTATTTCATTAAAAGCACCCCCTCGGATTTAATCCTGATTCAAATCTATTTACATTATCAGACGGCCTCTCCAAATTGACTCCACTGCTAGAAGTAGACATAACTAGTGAACATGTGGAATCAATTGCAAGGAAATTACATGGCGGTGGAGGCCCAACAGGCACTACATCAGAAAATTGGAAAGATTACTTGTTACGATTTAAAGAAGCAAGCCTGCATTTGAGAACTGCAGTAGCAACATTAACAACGCATTTAAACAACAATTTTGTACCATGGTGCCAAATATTATAAATTTTAAAATGCTTATTAAATGTGTCTAAATACATAACCATTACTGCCGATCCACTGTCTATTTCAAGCTGTAATTTAACTTCATTAATAAACACAGTTTCAATTAACGGTTCGCCTTTCAATGAACGAATGTTACAAATCTTACCGTCGTCGTCGTCGTCATCGCATTCGTCCACCCCATCGGTAGCAACATAGTTTACCTTTTTGCACTTACGACGCAAATGACCTTTTATATTGCACCTTCTACAAACATAATTCGCGAAACGACACTCCGCGGTTTGGTGATTTTTGTAACCACACACGGTGCACTTATCACTAGCACTTTGAACGGCAGCAGCGCGACTCGAAGATCGCTTCCCTATTTTGAATAACTGTCGGTCTGCGATGCCGGCGTGGTCGGCGACGTTGGCTGCGGCGGCGGCGGAGCGCACGCTGCGCAGGCTCTCCACCAGCTCCACGGCCTTGGCCAGCGTCAGACCATCCAAGTTTGCATGTAAAGCTTCTCCTTTTCTACACCAGGCAACATGGCCATTATAAAACGATCTCGTAACGCCTCCTCTGCATTACTAAACTGACATTGAGAAGTAAGTCCTCGTAATCTCGCTGCCCATCCCGCGCCAAGAGCGCCCCCGCGTTGCACGCCCGTGCCTACCACACAGAATCCCGGTAAGCCCCTTCCCGCATTATTCCTTTACCTACGTCGCATGTTGGTGCCTCTTGCATCAACATTTATGGTCCTTCGAGCCGGATTCTTTCTGTCTCAAAATCAAATCTAATCAAACAGTTTACTTAAACTGTCTGTGTATTAGACACAGAAACGACGTTTCAGTTATTTGAAAATATGATATTTCGAGTCAAAAGTAAATCTTAGAAAGGATCCAAACTGTTTGAGTTCATTCTGCTTTATCGATTTGAAGGAAATACTGATAAAAAAATTTATTTAGAAATAATTCAAGTGGATTGAGTCCGTTCAGCAAATATATTTTGTGTTCTCTTTATACTTGTGGGTCGAGTCGGGATTACTCAGGAAAGTAAAAAAAAACTAATTTCCGTGTTTTTGAGAAATAGAGATTTCACTACAATATAGATTGGACCCTCAGGAGTACTGTACGATGGCATACGTCAATTTCGGCCACTGTGTGGGTTGAGTATTTTCTGCTTAACTACGTCCGTTTAATGTAGTAACACAGTAATGAGATGTGCTATAATAAATATTTGTAGAAAAGCGGACGAGTAGCGATAAAAGAGCGCCCTTAGTAAACATGATAAACCATTTTATGAAATACTTTACAGATAATATTATTTTCACAACATATATATTTCGCAGCCATGCACTTCCTAATGGCTCAATTTTTATAACAAATTACGATTAATATAACTTTAGTTTTCGTGCTTTGCCTAACTGTTATGTATGCATACAACCTCTTTGCCCGATCTATGTTGTTGAGTGTTCTTTGTGGGATTAAACGTCAGTGGGTTAATGGCCGTCGTGTTTTATTGTTCCCCGTTTTACATACTTTATATTGGCGACGAATCCGGAAGTAAAGAGTTAAAAAAATTTCGTGTATCAACTTCGGCATTTTAAATAATTTCGACCACAGCCTTTAAACGTGAAAGACCTGGAAGAGTAAATTCACACAATGGCTTATCGCGAACGATTTTGACAGCGAGGCCACATACAAACTCGCATCAGATCTTGTACTGCCTAAGGAGATCCAAACTGTGCCATTCGAAGACATATTGTCAGTTCTTGACAACCATTTTACTCCGAAATCAACGGGGTTTAGCGAGCGCCACAGGTTTTATGCCGCTACACAAAACCCGGCGGAGACTATTTTGCAATGGGCAGCGAGATTACGAGGACTTACTTCTCAATGTCAGTTTAGTAATGTAGAGGAGGCGTTACGAGATCGTTTTATAATGGCCATGTTGCCCGGTGTAGAAAAGGAGAAGCTTTACATGCAAGCTTGGATGGTCTGACGCTGGCCAAGGCCGCGGAGCTGGTGGAGAGCCTGCGCAGCGTGCGCTCCGCCGCCGCCGCAGCCAACGTCGCCGACCACGCCGGCATCACAGACCGACAGTTATTCAAAATAGGGAAGCGATCTTCGAGTCGCGCTGCTGCCGTTCAAAGTGCTAGTGATAAGTGCACCGTGTGTGGTTACAAAAATCACCAAACCGCGGAGTGTCGTTTCGCGAATTATGTTTGTAGAAGGTGCAATATAAAAGGTCATTTGCGTCGTAAGTGCAAAAAGGTAAACTATGTTGCTACCGATCGGGTGGACGAATGCGATGACGACGACGACGACGATAAGATTTGTAACATTCGTTCATTGAAAGGCGAACCGTTAATTGAAACCGTGTTTATTAATGGAGTTAAATTACAGTTTGAAATAGACAGTGGATCGGCAGTAACGGTTATGTATTTAGACACATTTAATAAGCATTTTAAAAACGTTATTATATTGTACGACTAAAAAATTATTAAGTTATAACGGCGAAGAGCTGGGTTGCGCCGGGCGAGCGCCGCTGCCGGTGCAGTGGGGCCGCGTGCACACGCTGGACGAGTACGTGGTTCGCGCGGGCGGGCCGCCGCTGCTAGGCAGAGACTTTATTTCCTTTCAATTAAAGTTAGCGCCCGTATACAAGTGCCAGTTTTCGCAAGACGAGTTAGAGTTTTTACGTCTGTGTTATCCGACTGTATTTTCGGATGCTTTGGGTTGGGTTGTTATAAGAAAAATAAAGTAAAATTAACGTTAAAGGATAACGCTCCACCGAAATTTTTTAGACCACGTCCAACTGCTTTTGCGCTAAGGGATAAAGTTGAAAAAGAAATCAGTCAGATAGTGGATCTGGTAGTCGGAGTACGCATCTTATTATCTGTCTCGGGCGAGTCTGCCGGCGGCGATGGAGCTGGGGGGGGGGGGGGGGGGGGCGCTTATCTGTCATTCGTAGTGCAAGGTGCGATGGTGCGATGCCGATCACAATCGATAAACTACGGGATGCTACGATAAGCGATGGGGTATTAAGGAAAGTTATTAACTACATTTCAAAAGGTTGGCCCCGTAAGGCCATTGACATCGCTATTACACCTTTTCATGAATGTAGGTTGCAATTGGCTTACGAAAACGGTTGCGTAATGAGAGGGCATAAAGTGGTCATTCCGGAAGTTTTCCATAGCATTATGTCCGAGTTGCACTCGTCGCACCTGGGAATTATAAAAACTAAAGTCGGAGCTCGGTCGAGATTTTGGTTTCCAGAAATAGACGATGCCCTGGAGCGCATGATATTGGCATGCGAGATATGTGTGCAGCTTCGGCCGTCCCCACCGCGCGCGCCAGTGGTGCCGTGGAAGTATCCTCCGCATCCTTTCTACCGTGTACATTTAGACTTCCTCGGCCCGATTAAGTGGGTCGAAATATATGACATGAATAATACGGCTAGTGTTGCAGTCATAGAGAAAATGTAGGAGTTTATGTCGAGGTTCGGGTTACCTCTTACGCTCGTAACGGATAGTGGCACTTATATTTGTTTGCAAGAATTTATACATTTTTATAGTCTAAATCACACATCACATGTGACGTCGCCGGCTTACCATCCGGCGAGTAACGGCCAGGCTGAATCGTATGTTAAGATTGTTACGAAGGGAATTAAGCCGTGCCTTATGGGTAGTACGGACGCTAAAGAAAATAAACTAAAATTGTACAAGTATATGTTCGACTATCGCAACTCGCTTCATGTGACAACAGGAACGTCGCCGGCTCAATTAGTGTACGGTCACAACAGGTTACGGTCGCGGTTAGATTTATTAAATCCACTCTCGTTCTCATCGTCTTTGTCTACCTCTTTGGCTTAAATAGTTAAATCCAACCAATGTATGCAAGCTAAAAGAAAAGGGGGAAAAAAATAAACATTTTTGTAAAAAAAAAAATAAACCTTGTCAAATAATTATTTATAAAAGACACTGCAGTAATAATAATAACTTTGTATGGGGTAAAGGTGTAATTGTTAAGCAAATTGGCAAAAATGTGTTCATTATTAGAGACTGTTTATCGTTAAATGAATTTAAAAAACAGAGTAATAAATAATTATTTGTAGTCATAAAACTAATGTAACGAAGCCCTGGGACGATGATCTTGATATACGGGTTGGGCCGGCTTTAACCACAGCAACGTCACCACTGCCATGTTCCTCATCACTGCCTGCACCGTCGCTGAATGACTCATTGGCCGCGGAAGTCACCTATGACATAGTTGACGACAGGGGCGATGGAGAGAGAAGTGATAAGTTTGAGATTCTAAAAGAGAGCCAGCGTTCATCCTCACCAAGTCACGTGTTCGTACAGCGCCGGGTGCCAACTCCGTTATCGTCAGATGTCACGGAAAAAACAGTAAATGAACAACTCACAAGTCAGCAAGGAGTGGTTACAAGAAGGCGACCCAGGGTGGACTATAGTCAGTTCTTCTGTTGATGTCATGTGATGTCATAACTATTGAGGGATGTTTGTTATGTATGCATACATCCTCTTTGCCCGATCTATGTTGATGAGTGTTCTTTGTGGGATTAAACGTCAGTGTGTTAATGGACGTCGTGTTTTATTGTTCCCCTTTTTACATACTTTACACTAACTTAACAGAACTTTTCTTTGGCACTATTTTGACACTTAATTTGATGTAATTATACAAACAACGTCCATGTCGCGTAGCGGTGAAAGAATACTACCACATCCTCTTTTCCCTTGGGTGTCGTAAAAGACGACGAACGGACTAAAGACTGCACATACTTGAAACAGCTATGTTTCTTAATTTCAATTGCTTCACGCACTACTCTTGAATAAAAGTGTAGATATGTGGAGAGGACTTGCGTACCATGAAATTTAATTTAGTGATTTGCGCCTCTTTTAAGTAAATGTTTTGCAATGGCTGATTTGTTAGACTGGCGGTTTTTTACAGCCGCAAATGTTCCTTGACCCTCTCATGGATCGTCCGTTTTGTCTGGCCTATCTAGGAACTACCGCAGCTGCAGTCTATCTTGTATACGCCTGTTTGAAGTGGAAAAACATACATCGGAGAGGCCACAATGTTGTTGACCTTTATGCTTGGAGTGTATATTGTCGGTATTGAGTACTCACGTAATATGTGGCCGATCTTGTCCGTTACTCTCTTGGCATAGGGCATGCAGGTCGGTTGCCTACTAACTTCGGGATGTTTGCAACTTTTTGTTCGCTCTTTCCGTTGTCGATTCACTCGATATCCATTGTACCTTAGTAGTTATTAAAGCTATTTTAAAGGGACTTAACACGATTAATTCTGGACGCGATGCTGCGGCCGTGGCCGGCCGCAGCATCGCGTCTGAATTAAATTTTAAAGGCAATATGTACAATGAAGATTTTGCTCAATACTTCGCAGGCGCAGGCTAGAATATAAATCTGTATGTAGGTAGTTGTGAATAAAAATAATTTCATCTATGTAGTCATAGCATAGTTCTCAATCAAGCTGCTTATTCGATCTCGGTTAGAAGTTTAATTTGATTTTCTTATAAAAATGAGTAAATACGTGCAAACATCCATTTTCTAAACGTGGAAAAGTAGTTTTAACTATCGATGGTTATGAAATGTGTGTAAATAGAACTGTAGGATCAAAATATTATTGGAGTTGCGACTTGAAACATGAGAAACAGTGCAATAGTACGGTAACCACAGAATTTGATAGTAATAGTGGAAAACATGTTATTTATAAATCGATGAGTGAGCGCTCTCATGCTCCAAGTGCTTCATTAGTACATTCTTTACAACTGAGAGCTAATTTAAAATAAGATGCAGGGATTAGTAGTTCGGCACCCGCGCAGCTAATACAAAAAAAATAGCTAAAATACCGTCTGCCAGTGCTTGTGCGTTGCCAAACAAAAACGCCATGAGGCAGATAATACGACGAGCGAGGAAGAAATTTATACCTCCGGAACCGAACTCGATCGATGACAAAATCCCTGAAGAATTAAAAACAGTAGAAGGCGAAACATTTCTAGCTAGTGATATTACGTACAGAGATGGCAAACAGCTAATACAAAGGGAATCGAGATATTATGGGAATCAAATGCATGGCTGATGGATGGCATATTTCGTACTTGTCCTGATCTCTTCGCACAAATTTAGTCAATTCATGCCGTAATTGGAAACAGTGAGGCCAATAAAAGATCCGTTCCTTTGGTGTATTGTTTTGTACAAGATAAAACTGAAGAGAGTTATATAGCGTTCTTTAGAGAACTCAATGCTTTTGCTTCACAGCGTCAGTACACTTTGAATCCCCAGCACATTATTACTGATTTTTAGATGGCTATAATCAAAACTATCAAAATCGAGATTCCTCAAGCTATCCACACATGTTGCCTGTTTCACCTGGGACAAAATGTATGGCGCAAGATACAGAGCTCTGGATTAAGTTTACGATACGCTAATGATTGCGAGTTTTTCCCAAATTTACGCCACATAATAGCTCTAGCCTATTTACCACCTGAAAAAATCAAGGATACTTTTTTTCAATTAAAAAATTAAGTTTTGTCAGAAGAATGTGATCTAGTCACTCAATGGTTCGAGAGTTATTACGTTCTGGGCAAAATGAAGACATGAAAATACCAAGCTCCGGATCAGAAGAACAAACCTAATGTTTCCACCGACGCTGTGGTCAGTCCATCTTAACAGCCATTTACATTTTCCCAGAACGCAAAATAGTGTCGAAGCGTGGCACCGAAGATGAAATTCCTTGCTTTCCAGAAAACGGTACGGTTTATACACCACAATTAGTTATATGCAAAAGGAGCAAATGACCACAAACCATTACATCGAAAAAGCTAGAGCAAGCGTCTCCAGAACTAAACCTAGGAAGAAATTCAAATCAGATAATGCCATTGAAAAAAATTGTCAAAACAGACAAAATTCACTTACATTTCTTAGGGCAATCGCCAATCATAATGATCTTTAAAATTAATGTCTAATTATAACTGTGTGTAATTTTATTGTTAAATAAATATTTTCAATATGTTTTTAATTTTTGTTTAATTTGCGACTTCAGTGTCAGGTTCATCAAAGAAATGTTGTTATTTTTTTATGTAGATATAAGCAGTTATCGACATAAAAAAATACTATTCTATGTACTACCTAGTTGATGATTTCCTAAAAAAATATATAATACATGAAAAATATATAATATATTCCCCAAAAAAATATTTATTATGTAACTATTGTTTTTTAAGTCACGACCCAAAATGGGGTGGTCAGAGAACATTATATTTGGGTGCTTCAAACAACAAAATGCTTGAAACAACTTCCACATTTCACCTTTGAAGCTATACTACCTACCCACGCCTAAACCGCAGTAATAGCAAAAACCGCGAATCTGAGAAAATGGAGCCAAAACTTTAAAATGCGTCTAAAACTTAGTAAATGAACGATTCCAATCAAGTTTCTTATGAAAAGTGAAAGAATGTGTATATAACTAAAAAAAATTACAAAATTTAAGATCAAATTATTTAGACCCCATTACTACATTTAATTATTTAAGTAAACCGATTCTTAAATGCAGCAAATTATACTAATACTGCACATTCAAACGGTTTATATCGTTATTCCTTATGTCAAGGGAGTAACGGACAAGATCGGCCACATATTACGTGAGTACTCAATACCGACAATATACACTCCAGGCATAAAGGTCAACAACATTGTGGGCTCTCCGATGGATGTTTTGCCACTTCAAACAGGCGTATACAAGATAGACTGCAGCTGCGGTAGTTCCTAGATAGGCCAGACAAAAGCGGACTATCCATAAGAGGGTCAAAAAACATTGCTGCTGTAAAAAACCGCCGCCAGTCTAACAAATCAGCCATTGCAGAACATTTACTTGAAAGAGGCGCAAATCAGTGGATTGAATTTTATCGTACGCAAGTCCTCTCCACAGATTGCCACTTTTATTCAAGAGTAGTGCGTGAAGCAAAAATTAAGAAACATACCAACAATTTCAATTATTGGGAAGATGGTGACAGAATATCATCAGCGTGGAATCCCCAAAAAAGGGATCGCTCGGATCCAGCCAACTATCGACCCATCGCTGTAACTTCTGTGCTATGCAAGGTGTTTGACCGGATAATTAACTCTCAGCTCATTCACTACCTAGAAGATCACTCTCACACTCGCTGCTCCATGATCGCCAGTATGGGTTCAGACCCAAGCGATCAACGGGTAATCTTCTAGCGTACGTTACTCACGCATGGAGTGAAGCGATGGACAAGCATGGCGAATCTCTGGCAGTTAGCTTTGATGTCGCCAAAGCTTTTGATAGCTGTTTGTGCGCCTGGGTTGCAGACTTTTTAGAAGAGCGGAGAATTCGTGTCCTTTGTGAGGCTAGTTCCTCCGAGTTCTACAAATTCACTGTCGGAGTGCCGCAGGTTTCTGTGCTCTCACTTACTCTATTTCTTCTATATATCAATGACAATGTTGTCCTTGGGTAACATTAATTGTTTGCGGATTACAGTATGGTGCATGAGCGGTACATAGGACATCCTCCGGCGAAGCAAGCTGATATCGTAGTGAAAAAGCAAGAACTGGTTGCCAAATCGTGTCTCTAAGTAGGGATCTGAAAACCTGGTCGAGTTTAATGCAAGAAAAACCCAGGTTTGTGCATTCTCGTCCAAGATAACTCACTTTCTTACCTCTACTTCTCTTCAGAACTCTCTTTTACCCATTTCAGTGGACCTCAGCCTTCTCGGCATGGACATCGGCCAGGAACTGAATCTAAAATGCTACATCGAGAGTGTTTTTCTAACTGCCTCCCGTAAGTTGTGTATTCTCAATAAAGAGAGGCGGTTTTCCACTCCCGAGCAGCGCTGTTTGCTGTACAAGACTCAGGTGTGATCGAGGTATGGAGTATTGTTCCCATCTATGGGACGGCTCCGCTAAATACCAAATACCTCCTCGATGCACTTGATAGACTGCAAAAGCGAGCGGTACGCATTATTGGAGATGCTGAGGTTACGGCCTCTGTTCTGAAGAACTTTTTGATCTAATCCCGCCCTCTTCTTTCCTGTCCCGGTCTACATTTGCAGCGTGCTAGTCTTGGGAACCACCATCATACTGTGCAGACTATCAGCACTCATACCAAAAAATTTGGCGAGTCGTTTCTCTTGAAGACCATTTGGCTTTGGAATTCTCTGCCGGCGCATGTGTTTCTCAGCTTCTATAGTCCCGGGTCTTTTAAACGGTGCGTGAAACGGCATTTATGCAATGTAGTTGGTTAAATAATGTGACGGTGGATGAAGACTCCTCGGCGCCTACGGAGGCGATACACCGTGATAGCAGTCAGCCCGTGACCACGGTCGGTGCAATTCGCTCGAAACGTCGCACAGAATTTTTCTATGTAAGGAAACGATGGCAGAAAATCGGTTTTGTAAATATGATTACTACCCACTTTTTTCCTTATAATTAGTGAGCCATATAGTTGACGCACTTATTTTTGCTATGAGAAGGTAATTGTAACAAATATTTGCAATAGTATGTTGTTTTCTTTGCGCGCTATTGATACGAACGTTAAATTAAGTCGCTGTATCGTTTACGCTGTTTATTTTTTAATTGTGGTTCACGGGAGTTCAATTTATTAGATGTTTTCAATAGACTCTTACTGTTTTCAGACCCTTACATAACTTGCCTTCAAAAATAATTTAAAATAAATTTAAAGGAACTCCCCACGAAGTTAAGCCTATTAAAGGAACCTATGCCGCCCCAAACATCTTCGTATAGTAGCTCGAGTCTTCCGAAAGTTTCAATTGTGATGAGATTCAGGACACACTATCTAAGACGAATATGAGGAACTTAAGTTTCATGACACGATTTATTTTTAAAACGTTCAGGCGTTAACGAAATGATAATCTTATTTGAACATGTTGTAGACTTTTTAGAAGAGCGCAGGATTCATGTTCTTTTTGAGGGTAGTTCCTCCAAGTTCTACAAAGTCAATGCCTGAGTGCCGCAGGGTTCTGGTGCTCTCATCTACTCTTTTTCTTTTGCATATCAATGACATGTTGTCCTTGGGCAATATTCATTCTTATACGGATGACAGTACGGTGCATGAGTAGTACTTAGGACATCCTGCGGCAAACCAAGCCGATATCGTAGTGAAAAGGCAAGAACTGGTTGCCAAATAGTGTTGCCCAAATGCAAGAACAAGACAGTCTTGGTCTTGGTCTTGCGCAACTACACCCGTTCTTGGTCTTGGTATTGGTATTGCGTTCCCAGTCTTGGTCTTGCTCTTGCTCTTGAAGCAAGTCGCAAGTCTTGCAATTACTTATTAGCCTATTGCTATTTATTAAACGTTACTTTAGATCCTACACAACAACGTAACAGAGTAGGTACATTTTGAGCTTAAATTAACATAACCATAGTAAAGATCAACTAAATTAATAAATGTCTAAACATTTAATGAGAAATTAAAAAAAAAATTAACTGGGTGGGGTTTGAAAGAACCCAATCCGTTCCGATGCTCTAACCAGCTGAGCTATCCAACGTATTTCACGGGAGTCAGTCTGTTACTTAATAAACGTTTACATTTAATAAGCTTACATAAGCTAAAACATGGTTGAAACATATAAAAAACATATTAATGACATTAACTTGACTGCATTAGAACATTATCTGTCTAGAAAGAGATTGATAGACCCTCACTTTACATGAAATAGAATAAAAGATTTATACCATTTACCATTTATTTAAATAAAAATAAAATACAAAATAAATCTACCTATCCTATCTACCTATCCTTACCATTATCCAATTACAATATTTCTTACGTTATCAGCATACTGTAATCGTGTCTATTCTGAGAACCCGGAAACTTATTTTATTCTTTATTAGAACATGCACTCTGTGGCGGCAACTAAACAGTGTCAAGTTTTGTGCGTGCGGTGCGGCGGCGACGATTGTATGCGATATCAATAGAAGCCGCCGGCGCGGCGCGTGTATCTGGACCTTGTACTTCCGGATAGCTACAAAATTTCTTTGACAGGTCAATATCCGACCTTTGATGATGCCGACAATAAGGCGCCACGCACTATCAAAGTAGGGGTGCACTCTTTTTTCTTTTAATCGATATTTTCATTCGCCATGTATGTTTATGGTACTTTTCGTATTACGCATAAGTCCAATTTTTATTTTTTTTAAGTATATTTTTTGCGTCTCATAAAGGCCCTAAGCGTACCTATACTCTGAATTCCTATACTCCCTGAAACGTCACTCAGTACTAACTGCAAGACGCAAGAGTGTTGCAGGCTTTGTCTTGTTCTTGCCCAAGCCTTACACGGCCAGTCTTGGTCTTGATCTTGCTAAAATTAGACGGTGAAATGCAAGAACAAGACCAAGACTGCAAGACCAAGACCGATTTTGGGCAACACTATTGCGAAACTGAACTTGACTATCGATCGTGTTACCCAGGTTTGTGCATTCTCGTCCAAGGTAACTTCCTTCCTTACTCCTTCCTCAACTCAGAACTTTTCTTTTCCCATTTCAGTGGACCTCAGCATTCTTGGCATGGACATCGGCCAGGAACTGAATCAAAAATGCTATATCGAGAGTGTTATTTTAACTGCCTCCGGTAAGTTAGGAATTCTTAATAAGGTGAGGCGGTTTTCCTGTTTCCTCCTTCAGAACTGGACCGAATTTTATTACTTTTTCAGCATCGGTTAAAGAAAGACATTTTCTATGTCTGTATGTTTGACATTTTTCATTTTTTTTTTAAACAAACCACTTAATGTCTCTGAAGACGTTTAAAACGGAGTGATTTCGCTAAATTTTGAAGGCACCTGGTTACTAAATAAATGACTTAATGCAAAAAAATCAAACATACAGACATAGGAAATCTCTTTCTTTAACCGATGCTGAGAAATTAATAAAAATTGGTCCAGTTCTGATGGAGGAAACAGGGGACTACGAAACGTCGTTTTTCTGTGTTTTGTATGAGAATTTTGCATGCTACGGCGACGTAGTGTTTCCTGTTAAGTCTTCGATCACAGTATGTTACATATATATCACACATATGTGATCGAAAGCTTAAGTAGAAAAAATAAAAAGTAAAAAACCTTTTCAAAAAACAAGCTTTTATTTAAATGCGCTTAAAAGCATTTACTTTTACTATCAACATATTTTAAAGCAGATAATCTTCAACTGATTAAGCAGGGATAATTAAAAATAAAAAAATAAATTATAAGTAAAAGCCTTTATATTACATATTATAACCGTTATAATATAACGTCATTACACAATGTGATATGATATAAAATGTTGTCGCGAGATTTAAGTACTTACTCATATTTATTTAGATTTAAAATTTTAATATTTAATAAAAATCAATCACATCAAGTTATTTAATTTACTTGTTTACAAGTAAATCTCGCTACAACCTTTTATATCATATAAATTGTGAAATGGCGTTATAAGTTGTTAATAAGTAAATGTTTTAAAGTAAAAGTTTTTTTCTTTTTAGCGCATTTAAATAAAAGCTTGTTTTTAATGGTTTTTTTACTTTTTTATTTTTACTTTTAAGTTATCACTGCTCAAATAGGTTGAAGATGATCTGCTTTAAAATTGAGTTTCAAGCTTTAGAAGTCCGCCATATTGGATTTAGAATGACGTCAATTTATTTTTCGAGATTCTCAGCAAGCCCTTTCATTTGTAACAATATTATGGGTGGGTACATATTGTAGGAATGCATAAAAAATAATGAATCCTCCATCTTGGATGAAGAATGTCGTCACACAATTAACCAAACATGGTTAATTGTGTGAGGTCATTCTAAATTTTGTACACACAGTATTGTATACTGGTATAATTTCAGGTCAATTTGTTGAAGATTCCACCCGAACAAACATACATACATTACAAGTTAAATAAAAGCTTATGTAATAAAATAATCAAACAGTCTTACCCCGGCAGATTGTTCCGAGCCAATAATTGTACTGGCCAACAGCAACCATTGATAGAGCGGGAAATGTGCGTTATTCTGGCCAAACAACGAAATCAATACAATACATTTATTTATAATGATTTTCTAAGTAACTACAAACTAAAACCCTGTGGTTTTAAAAACGAAATCAAAATCAAACTTCTTAGTTCTTTACGTTTATATCATCTTACTGAAGATTACCAAAAATATAGATCAGATCGGTGACCTTCTCGTTAAAGGTCAGTTCAGAGTACCTTAAGAGGAAGTGAAGCAAAGGATGATGTGTGTCGGGATTTTAGAATAAAAACTAAAGTTCCGTTTGGTCAACATTCGAATTACATTTGTAGTCGCTTTTGAATTTTGTATCATAAATGGTAACCGGTTTTGTTTCGCTAGACATTTCACGTTTTTGGCAACTTATTTTGTAAATTTTTTTAACATTGAAAAAAGAAGACAACGTCAAGCGGCAATCGAACCACGCACCATCCGCATTCCGGGCGGCTGCCTTAACCACTTGGCCGCCCGGAATGCGGAAACTTACTCAAAAGTCTACTACAACTTTATGATCCTGGGGCTATATGCTCTTGTAATACAAATCAAGATAACGTTAATTTAAACTCTTGTCAGCGGCTCCCAGGTTGTAATAATAAACTATTAGTTTTAAGACTTATTAATCATTTCAATCAATTCAATTATTAATCATCAATTTAGTGATCTTCAAGAAACGAGCCTATTCCTTCCTTAAAGGCCGGCAACGCGTCTGCGATTCCTCTGGTTTTGCGGGTGTCCATGGGCGGCGGTGATTACTTTCCATCAGGTGACCCGCTTGCTCGTTTGCCTCCTTCTGCTATAAAAAAAAAGTACATATATGACTAGTTACAAGGCCTAGCCTAGGCCCGAATGAAATGTTACTTGGGTTACCATCAACTTTTAGAGCAGTATTACTTTAATCTTAGGTACTATGCAAAATTCGGATGGGATTTTGAGAACGATAGAATGATGAATCATACTGCTTTCGTAACAATAAATGCAGTAATCGACAATTTAGAAAAATTCTGTTTTCATTAAAAATGGTGTTAACTGGTACCTAGCAACATATGCATAAACTTTTTTTTTATTTTTATGTTTGTAACATATAAAAACGTTAGGCTAAAATGCAGTATTTACACAAAAAGATTTTTAATAGTAAGTTAGAATGCAGTAATCGTGTGATACTAACTAAAAATGCAGCACTTGGATGTTTACGTTATTTTACCTTAGTACAATAGTACTTTTTAATGCTAAGCAAATGCTAAGATACAACGCAGTAGGTGCCATTAGGTACTGCATTTTATATTAGCACGCGTAGCATCTCATACGACCAGATTTGTTTCAATAAAACGCAGCAAATGCTAATACTGCGTTTTAACTAAGTACCACGGAAGAAGTTCAACGTGTCAAAGGCTTATACTGCGTGTTAACCTAGTAAAACAGTTTGTTTGCGTCACTCGGGGTAGCGAAACGTATGTGCAGTGCTGCAGGTGACTACGCCGATATTTGTTCTAATTGATTTAATTGATAGAAGTTCTAATTGATTTGGAAGGCAGAACAAAAACGGGAAAACCAAGAATAAGAAAACTTAAAACAGAATCAGTCAAAGTAAGAAAGGAAGCTATGAAAAAAAGGTAAAATCGAAAATTTTTCGCTGAAGGTTGTCTTAATTTCAAAAAAAATGTTTGCTATTATTTACTGAGTCAGAACGTTCACCTAATAAATAATTCTGGGAGCTTAGTTATGAAAGTCAGGGTTAATTTATTAACTTATTGGTTCAAAAGCTAAAGGTAAATAGACGTGTTCAAGAAAGTACATTATTGCGGATAATACATATGAATACTTTTTGAGAAGCAAAATAAGAAGATAGAAGTCTTCAAAATATATTTTTTAACCACACTAGGATTTGAATAAAGAAATGCTACTCGAGAACCGTTCTGTCCCAACAGCCATCGGTTGAAGGATGTGCCCTGCCCATTTCCACTTGAGCTTGGCGACTCTTTGGGCTATGTCGGTTACTTTAGTTTATCCACGAATCTCCTCATTTCTGATTCGATCGCGTAGAGAAACCCCGAGCATAGCCTTCTCCATTGCTCTTTGCGTGACTTTGAGCATGCCTATTAGGCCCATAGTGAGCGACCACGTTTCGGTACCGTATGCCATCACTGGAAACACACTGGTCAGAGACTTTCGTCTTGAGACACTGCGGTATTTTGGACGAGAAAATATTTCGTAGCTTATCGAATGCTGCCCAGCCGAGTTGGATTCAACGATTGAACTCTTTCTTAAAGTTGGACCTACCTAACTGGACTGTTTGCCCCAGGTATACATATTAGTCAACAACTTCAAGAGCAGGTCTACAACCTTCGGAGGAGTGGGTACGACACGTGAGTTAGACATGATTTTGTTTTCTCCATGTTCATTTTAAGGTCCACTTGTTGAGATACTCTGTTGAGATCACCGAGCATTGTACCAAGGTCCTCCATGGTCTCAGTCATAACTACTATTTCGTCGGCAAATCGATGGTGACTGATGTACACGCCGTTAATATTAATGTCGAGTCCTCTCCGATCCAGAAGCTTAAACACGTCATCCAGTGCAGCAGTGAAGAGTTTCGGAGAAATAACATCTCTTTGTCTCACTCTACGCTGCAGCGGGACTGGCTTCGAGCTCTGGTCCTGAAGGCAAACTGTCATAGAAGCGTTTCGTATAAACACTTCAACACTTCGATGTACCGGTAGTCAATTTGGCACCGCTGGAGTGACTGTAGCATGGCCCAAGTTTCAATCGAATTAAAGACTTTCTCATAGTCCACAAACGCTAAGCAAAGTGGCCGGTTATACTCTTCGTTCTTCTGTTTAACTTGCCGCAGCGTATGTATGTGGTCTATGGTGCTAAAGCCTTTTCGGAATCCGGCTTGTGCGATTGGCTGGAAGTCATCAAACCTGCGTGCGAGACAACTAGTTATAACTCTCGAGAACAGCTTATAAACGTGACTTAGCAGTGATATGGGTCTGTAGTTCCTCAGTAGTGTCTTGTTCTTAAAGAAGGCTTTAAGAACAACACAACCACACTTTCATGCCACGCTTCTGGCGTTCTACCTCCGAGTACAACGGAATTAAATAGTTTCTGAAGAGCTAAAAGTACCGGTCTTCCGTCTGCTTTCAGAAGCTCAGCCGTAATTCTGTCAGCACCCCATGCCTTGCTGTTCTTAAGCTGCTTGAGACCAATCTCATACAGGCTGATGTCCGGGATATCTTCGATGTAGTGTCGGGTTAGCTTAGCTCTAGGGTCTGTAGCTAATCTTTGTACAGGTGGCCGCGTGGATGTGTATAGCTTTACATAGAACTTCTCGACCTTTCCCATAACTTCGGACCTGGACGTGACAGTTGTGCCGTCATCGTTTTTCAGCGTCGTCAGTTGGCTCTGCCCAATACCCAAATCTCTTGCGAACAATTTGGAACCTTTGTTTCACTCGATAGCTTCTTTATTACGGTCGGTATTAAATCGGTGAGTGCCGCGAGTTCAAAAAAGACTTCGAGATCTGCCTATTGAGCCGCCGAAGCTGAGACGAATTATCCGAAGAACTCAGAACCATTACGCGCCGTTCTTCCATCAGTTTGAGAGTATGGTTCGAGAGCTTTTAAGTCCTCTTATACGGTGGGTTTTGAAGAACTTAGACCCAACCGCATGGACAGTTTTCACAAACCTGTTGTTTTGAACTAATACTGATATGAATGTGTCCATAAATAATAAAAATAAAACATTTTATTTTAAATATCACTATTTTTTAATCAATTTTACCTAGTAAATAATTAGCAAATTCTGTTTACTTCATTTATGTATTTTATTGATAACAAAATTTGCATTAATTGTGATAGTACAAAATGCAGTAAACGCATTTCCTAGACGAAAATGCTGTAAATTACACATTACTGCATTATAATTTAGTATAATGATTGCTCAAAGACAAGCAATACAAAGTAAAAATGCCGTATTGAAAGTAGACTTGATAAATGTGCATATTTACATTGTTATAAGTAAAAAGTATATTAAAAATGACCATAATATAGTAAACAAAGATAATACTAGAAAAACTTTAACCGCGTTTATCTCGGATCCGCATTTAATGTTACAAGGGCAGCATATTTGAAGAGTGCTAAGAAAAGTGAAATAACTATTTAAAGATTTTCGTCATTTGTATTTACCCAAATTTCCCTAAAACCCTGTCAAAATAAAAAAGCCCTAAGATATGCCCAATATAAGCCGTTTCGCCCTAAAATAAGGTGAAATCCCTAATAGTGATTTCATTTAATGTTTTTATTTTTTTGTTGTTAATATAATCCCCGAAGGGTTAGTCAGAGACATTCAGGACCAAAAAAGCAGTCCTTTGTTATAGTCCACTTTTCACTAAATAGCGACTGCACATGTACTCAGCGTGACAGGTGGTGAGCCCATCGCCGTTCTATGCTGTTGAATGTATGTGCAGTCAACGGACACGACGATTTTCCGACACTCAAGGGAAGAGAGGGGGTGGTAGTATTATTTCACCGCTACGCGACATGGTTATTTTATTTGATTTTATTTTACTGTTTTGTTATTGTTGTTAACTTATCTCACTGTTTGCTGTTGCCTGTGTTAGCACAGTGTCCTGACGGGTTCCCTACTTGTTTTCGAAAGTTGATGATTAAATTTTTCTTATCTGTAATAAATGTTTTTTTTTTCAAATGGGTTTTAACGCAAACTATTTAATAAAACTACTGGTTAAGACTTTAAACTATCGCGTTGCATTGCATTAAAACTATTTTAACGGGACCTAACACGATTAATTTTTGTAAGTAAGTACATATCTACTTACCTAACGTAACGTCATGCAGTAAGTAGATATGTACTTACTTACAAAAATTAATCGTGTTAGGTCCCGTTAAAATAGTTTTAAAACTACTGGTGTTAGGCTTTTTTTATACCTGAATTTTAGCAGAGTTGCATAAGTCGTACGGTTTTATACGCTATTCGGGTTGTCAGTTCATGATAGTAAGATCAGCTTTTGTTTGTTGTTCAGCTGATATTTGGAACACTTCTGGAATTGATCTCCCTGGTCGAGTGGTTTGTACACCGGTTTTAATTGTGTCGCCATCTCTGAGGTCCCGGGTTCGATCCCCGGTCGGGTCAATTTAGAATTATTTTTTTTAAATTGTCTCGGGTCTGGGTGTTTTCTATGGATAATAAGTATTATTTAAGTATTTAAGGTATGTTTATCCGTTGTCTAGTAACCATTAAACGAGTTTCGTGGAAGCTTCTCTTGGGCTAGATAATTGGTGTGAGTGTAGGAAAGTGTTTTTTTTTATTAAATTAAATACGGCTAGGTATTATCAGTCAAATACTGTACATTATTAGTACATACATCCATACATCACGGCCGCTTCCCAGAGGGGCAGGCAGAGACCACAGATGTCCATTTGCTACGATCCTGACCATAGAATAATAACTAACCCCTCAGTCTTGGAATCGAAAAGTCTAAAAAGTTTGACAGCAGGTGCGATTTGGCGGTAATTTCAATTTGCAGAAATGGAAAAAAAACGAACGCAATTCTTGTTAAATTTTGCGTTCACGATGCTTAAAATGTAACACGACCTTGTTCATACTAAAGTAGTCATTAAGTGTATCAAATCACGGTAAAAAAGTCAAGTGGAGAGCGCGTCCATTTATGGACGCTTGGGGTCTGACGGAATGGCGAGTTTTTTACGTGCGTCCATATTATGGACACTTGGGGGCTAAGGGGCTAAAGCATAGAAGGAGTCCAAATGAGCCTCGTATAGTTGTCCTATTTTTTCAAATGGGCCATAAACATTGAATGAAAATAAAATAAAATATAATTAAGCAACCATGCCGTATGTGAATGATAATTACATACGGCATACACAGCGAGTCAATCTTACATGCTGTATTAGATAAACCACGAAAAGATGGCACGCCCCTCCATAATTTGTTTTGAATATGTGTGTGCACATACGTCACATTGTACAGTAAAGCAAAATTAAACAGCAAAGTAAAGTATTTAACTCCTGAAAAGATGCAATCATGTACCACAAAGACGGTTATTGTTATGGATAACGCAACTTATCACAATACTTTAGCAAAGAAAACACCTACTTCAAAAAGCAATAAACTATCAGAAACGCATAAATGGCTAAAAAGAAAAACATGTCTTTCGACGAATCCATGGAAAAAATCGATCTTTACGATATTATTTTAGAGAACAAATAGGACAAAAGGATGTTTGTTATTGGTTCGATTGCAAAACAGTACGAGTGCTTTTTACATAATTTTAATTTAAAAAAACAAAACCGTCTATTCATTTAACTTTATTTTAAATAACAGCAATAAGTACCTACTACAAAGAGAAAATATAATTAAGCAACCATGCCGTATGTGAATGATAATTACATACGGCATCGGCATGGCAGACCATATAATTTCGAATTAATGTTGATTTGTGTGCTGACAGCTCGCTGGCTGACAGTACCTAAGAAATTTCAAATGTCAGTTATACAAAAATGTCAAGAGGTCCCATACTGATAAATTAATGATTTAAGTTGACTCAACCTATCGAGCGACAGATCCATGTTTTTGTTTATGTTCGGTCTACAGTTGCCATAGTTACAGAATTCTCAAACCTGACTTGAACACAGATGCATTGTAATAGTACATTATGATATAAGTGCGGTAAGTTGAAAATTACAGCCGAGGCGATATTGCTAACCCGAGCCGCAGGCTAGGGCTACAAGAAAGCAGAGGCTGTAATTATCAAAGCGCACGTATGTCATACGACGTTTTATAACATATTTGCGAGGAAAACACATTTTCTGAAAGTGACTGCGTGTTTTTGTTGCTTTTCTAGTGTATAATTTTTGGTAAGCCAACGTGTATTTTTCTTAGGACTTAGATGGTAATAGGCTGTCAATAACATTTTTTGCTTCACTTATTATTTCCGGTGGTGAAGATTAGAAGTTTAGTTCTTCATTACTAAAACTTGACATATTTATTTTTAAACTTTTAAAGTAATTATTGGACAAGAAGCCGCTGTTTGAATCGACAAAATATAGGTATGTGAAAGGTAGCACGTCTTTCCATCCAATCCCTTGGGTGTCGTAAATGGCGACTAACGGAGTAAAGACTGCACATACATCCTACAGCATAGAGCGGCGATGGGCTCATCAAAATAATACTACCAACCCCTTTCTTCCCTTGGGTATCGTAAAAGGCGACTAACGGACTAAAGACTGCACATACATCCAACAGCATAGAGCGGCGATGAGCTCATCAAAATAATACTACCAACCCCTCTCTTCCCTTGGGTGTCGTAAAATGCGACTAACGGACTAAATACTACACTTACATCCAACAGCCTAGAGCGGCGATGGGCTCATCAAAATAATACTACCAACCACTCTTTTCCCTTCGGTGTCGTAAAAGGCGACTAACGGACTAAAGACTGCACATTCATTCAACAGCATAGAACGGCGATGGGCTCATCAAAATAATACTACTAACCCCTTTCTTCCCTTCGGTGTCGTAAAAAGCGACTAACGGACTAAAGACTGCACATACATTCAACAGCATAGAACGGCGATGGGCTCATCAAAATAATACTACCAACCCCTCTCTTCTCTTCGGTTTCGTAAAAGGCGACTAACGGACTAAAGACTTCACAAACATCTAACAGCAAAGAGCGGTGATGGGCTCTTCAAAATAATAATAGGTACCAACCCCTCTCTTCTCTTGGGTGTCGTAAAAGCGACTAACGGGCTAAAGGCTCACCATTTAAGCACTTGTGCAGACTGTACAGTTGTTTCTTGCTGAAGCGTGGACTGTGTGGGCGTGGTCTGTGTTGTCCATAGATTAAAATTATTACTAATTTTACATTACCGCACTAGTGCGTAATAAGCTACATTACGATGCTGAAATCGGTGTAATAAGAGCCACTTTACGAGCAAATGTGTTATAAAAGGATTATTTTCGTTGATTCTTACAGTTTTCGTCCTCTCAATGTATGTCATTAATGCTTCCGCTGGACATACTTCTGAAAGTTCTCTGTAAAAGGGAATATTCAGATGAGGCTGTATTGAACCTGGACAAGATGTCTTAATAATGTCCTGTATCTTAATAAAAATGCTAAGCTGATTATTTATGTGCACCCTGTGTGCTGTTACAAGTATAAGAAATGTAACTTTTTAAGTTAGCTGTTCTAGATTTAAAGAGGTATTGGGATGCAATTTTGATAGGAAATTTAAGACTAGTGATAGGTCTCCAGATATACCATATTTTGGGGCTGAAGGACGAAGTCTGGAAAATCCTTTGAATAGTTTTGTCATACGCTCATCAGACCCTACTCTTGATCCTAAGAGCAAAACGATGGCTGATTAGTTAACCATATTGTAAGCTCGAATAGAAAAACTTTGTTAAGAAATAAATTACGTGCGGAGTTGGCGCCTCATATAGATCCACACTGTGATCTTTATAAAAGCTTACCTAGCAACGGATTGCAACATCATATCGTTTTATTGACTTATAGGACAGAAAAGCTATCATGATATTTAAGGATGATGGTGGTACACTCCTCTTCAGTAATGCCACTCGATAACCTTCCTGCAATCAGTGTCCGCTTGAGTAGGCTGTTGGAAATCGACATTAACACGTTATCGCTGGGCACAAATTGTACCAACTCCCAACAGAGAAGATCTTGGAACAACAACAATGCCTTCTGCGTGATCCGTTATTATTTTTCTTAATACTTTTAGTATAACAGCGAGTGGCGCGAACGTGTAAAATGAAAGATGATGCCAATTTAAACTAAATGTATTTGTAGCGCAAGCTCCAGGATCTCTGTTCCAAGAGACATACCTACTTCTTACATTTATAATTTGTTCTGGATGCAAAAACATTATTATCAGGCTTACCTAGAACTCTTACTATTTTATTAAAAGCATTATCTATCAACCCCCCTTCAGTGTCAGGATGTAATTTTCTTGACTCTGCATTTGCTATTACATTATCTTTTGAGCTGGTGTACGAGTACGAAGCGAAAACGAATATTTTTCGGATTTCGCACCAAAGCCACACAACCTCTTAGTTATTTCAGTAAGGTGTTTGAACGGAACTCCGCCCATACGGTTTATATAAGAAATAGTTATATTATCAATACGTAACAAAATTTGTCAATTTTTTAAGTTTCTAGCAATTGTTTGTAAGCCCAAAAAGGAAGCTAAGAGCTCTAAATAGTTTATGTGCTCAACTGATTTTACAATACTCGACTGACTAGCAGTCCCCACAGCACCTGCCGGCCTCCCCTTTTCTTAAAAAGAAATTCTAAGCAGTAATTATCTTGCCTGATAAGATTATCCATCCTTCCAATAGATTTTAACCACCAAGAAAAATCGTCTTTCAAATACGGTAACGACATGCAACTATCGTAGATAATCGTATTATAAATTGCAAGATATTTACACGTTTCCATTTGTTTGGTGTATAACCAACCATATTAGACGGCGGGGCAAGATGCAGTGAGAAGTTCTACTAGTCGTGCGAAGTGCCTAATTTTACATCGTTCTTTAATTTAAAAATGTTGTAACACTTTTTTGATTATGTTTATTTTGTCATTGGATAAACTTATTTTAAATTTTGTCATATCTATTAAAAAAACCAAGATATTTGCAGACTGTATTAGGGACTGTACAGCTCTTTTTGTCATTAATAATGAAACCTAAAGATTCTAAAAAATTTCTTGTTACCAAGACATTATCGAGACAGTTTTTATAATCTCTAGCAAGAGCGCAGATATCCTCTTAATTGATCGTTGATAAATAGCCAAACGACCGAAGAAGACACATAACTGGTTTTAACAATTTCGTAAAAACAAACGGTGCTGTTTTCTGCCGTCAAATAGCATAGTTACAGTAAGTCGGGTTTTTGTCAAAACTGAGTTAGATATACAGCCGTGATCACGATAACGAGATCTACATTTTCATCTAACTCATTCATTTAAATCGTTTTTTAATCCAAAGTTAACAATTAAAAATTAGCAGTAAGTCGAGCAATTTTTTAATATTACCAAGCATGATTACAGTGCGTACACTTACTGCAAAAGTTCTTATTCAGAGTCTTTTGACAAAACTACAGTATGACATCTATACCACTAATATGTTAAGTCATTTACTGTTTAAAAATTGGATATGACCCGAGCAAATAAACACTAAGAAGATATACTGTTTTGATCCTAAGCAGTTTACCAATATTTACTAAATGGTCTAGTCTGAAAAACAGTATGCTGCGATACTGTAATTTTGTTTAGCACTGTCATAATCAGTGGTCGGAGTAGGTATATTGAATTAAGGTCACTGACATCAAACGTATATGTTAATATGGATACTCCTCCGAGTTTCCGGATTATTATGATAAAAATACCGAAACATCGAAATTATTACATGAAACTAGTTAAAAATGTATCAATACTCTCAACGCTATGCTGCTAGTGGCGCTGGTCTCCATCTCTAATGTTGGCCGTATCCATTGTCTCAATCTCGCAAAAGAAAAGAAATCACGTCTTAAATTATTATTAGTGATTTTTTTTTGTTAATCTTTAAATATCTTGGAAACGGTGCGTCCTACGCTAAAATGGACGAAATTTTGTCCCCCCTTTATAAAACCCCCGTCTAACGCTAACCAACCATCACGATGGTACAATTATTAATAATTGTCGCTTTTTAATAATTATTTAGGGTAAGTAACGATTAACTAGTTTAGGAAATGTAGTTTATAGATTTGTTGGGCTTATTTCCCCTTTGGAACTCATTGACTCACTTGGCCGCACATTTGGTCGTTGATTGTAGAGGTTAAGTCACTCTCACACAGGCCGGTCAACGGATAGGTGACCAAAGCTTTATTGTTTCGACCTGTTGGCTAATGTTGAGCCGGCTCTTTGGCCTAAATAAAAGTGTAAGGCCTAAGTAAAAAATCAAAATGTAGAACTTGTAACCGATGAGGATTAAAAATAATTATTTTTAATAAAACTGTAATAATGATTATTTGTATTAACAATAAACAATTTTGTTTGCTTACATATGGTTTTTTATTTTATTACTCTATTTACCAAATTTTTGGAAACTCCGGTACATTCCGGAAGAAATGCATGTCCATGTTATGATATCATGACGCAAGTATCTAAAATCAATATACCTACTCCGACCACTGGTCATAATTATCGCCTTCTGGTTTCATAAAATACAGACAGTAAGATGCGATACTGCATGTATGCTAATATTTTTTGTTAGTACCTACTTACGTACCTTACTAATCTGCCGTCAATAGCATAATTACAGTAAGTAGATATAATAAATCGTTTATAAGTTTTATTTTATCAGGCTGGTAGTGATAATAAAACATTATTAGCTATTGGTTTTATTAATATATTTGAAAAAATAGAAATCATGTTTCAGATATTCTGTTAGGTACTACCTAACTGATGCCGAAAATAACTTAGTAATAATATTGGACAGAGATCATGTTAGGTTTAATAAAAGACATTATTATTTAGTTCAAATAAAAACTTCTTTCTTGCTCCTTAAGTCGCCCTTATGATCACATAATAACACACAAACTTACGTTTCTTATTTTACATAATTGAATTAGTCTTTTTGTTAAAAAATGGCACTACTAAGAATTTAGTTTTCTTAAATTAATCACTCAACTCAAGTTAACTTAATAAGTATTAATCAGTCTTCTTAGTAGTAATAATTCTAGAATCTCAGATGCTAATGTAAAGCAAAGTGAATTATCTAATGTAGCTTTACATTTAAATCAAACTAAATAACCTTTCTTCGGTATCAAATCAACATTTTATGATCTATCGAAGAAACCTTGTGGATCAACCTTTTTCCAATTATATTAATAAAACCAATAGCTAATAATTGGCCAGCCTGATAAAACAAAACTTATAAACGATTTAAATTTATACTGTATTTATGCTAAGGTTACTTATCATAAATACAGTAAAAAACACACTTCGTGTGTTTATGCTAAGTGTTTCCTATTAGAGAGTTTTAGGAGATACTTAGTATTTCAAAAATAATGAATTTATCTTGTCTTTCAATTACTTAGTATTGGTTTTCAAATAAGTAATATATAAGTGCTGAGGTTCTCTTTCATTTAAAGTATCAACCACCATGATCTGATTACAAACAAAGGATTTATGGAAGAATTTCGCACCAAAACTTTAACCGCGTTTTCCTCGAAACCGTCGAGAGCGCACTTACTGTAACTATGCTATTGACGGCAGTGTTAGAACCAAATTAAAGTAATGAATTTCTTCAAACCGGATTCGCAAATATTTTTTATGACTAGGGTGAATATCTACTAAAAAATAAGCATCTTTTAAATTTAGGGTAGCCCTGAAGCTATCCTTTGAAATTAGTTTCATTGTTGTACTTAAATGTTTAACTTTAAAGTGTTCAGTCGTAACATAATTATTTAGTAATTTTAGATTTAATATAAACCTATTTGTGCCGTTGGGTTTCTTGAACAGAAAATAACTAGACAGAAACTGTTTGCGCGCTTTTGTGTGTTTCCTTGTGTGAGAAGGTAGTAGCACTATAAATGGTTATCGGTGTACCGTCCGCACAAGCGATTCTCAGCGCGCCCCAGCATTCCTCTGACTGTCATCGGACAGTTGCAAATTCACCGCTGAGCTGAACGCCCGCTCCCGCTTGTTCGCTTTTCATCGCCGCCGCGAACACCGTCGCCGCCACCGCCGCTAACCGCTCCGCCCGCGCAGCTAGCTGCCAGAATCCTGGGTGCTGAAGACGCCGATTACCAGGTTAGTGTTGCTGCTTATTTCGCTCAGGGGAACACTTGAAGGCCGTAACCGCCGCCCTTGGCTTCCTTCGTTTAAACTGCCCCTTTCTATATATTTATACGAGTATATGTGATAACCGCCCCCGCTCATACAGTCCACTGCGCTTAGCATTAATTTACCCGCCCTCCAGTAAAACGGAGAGACCATAAATTTTGGTCCATACGACCCGGATTAAAACTAGTTTATTTATCTATTTACCCGCTCCGCTTATAATTATATTTATTTATCACATATATTTTAAATATATATTTTAAGTACCCCACGCATTTATAACTGTATTTTCGACAGCCGTTATTTTCTAGCACATAGCTACCCACATTCCGTGGTAGGGGGCACTTACCCACCGTTAAATTATTTAACGGATTTTAATCAACCGCGCTTATAGCACGTTAATTGGTTCTTCGACTACAAAATGGCAGCCGAAGAAGCAAAACTAAAATTAGTCATTGCAAAAAAGCAATCCATTTATAAACGCGTTACCAAATTGTATGACGTTTCAAAGCAATTGGTGCCAGGCGCCGTCGACACTAGAACGAAAACTGAGTTTATGGCGATGTCGTCTAACTTGAAAGGTTCATACGAACAATTCAGCTCATTGTGTGATGAACACAACCTGTTGTTGTTGCAGCAAAAACCAGACGCTGAAATTAACTACAATGACTGGGAATCTTTTGAGACCTTATATACGCGTATAAGCCATACACGCACTCTAATGTCGGGGAGTAATGAGTCGCCATCATCGCCCGCTAATTCAGCCCCTTCTAAATGCAAATTACCGCCTATCGAATTGCCATCATTTGATGGGAACCCGGAACATTGGCCTCTTTTCTATGAGTCATTCAAGGCAAACATCCATACCAATAATAGTTTGTCTAACGCGCAACGGGTCCAGTACTTAGTGGGTAAACTGAGTGGGAAAGCTCTTTCGGTATTTGCAGGTATTATACCTAACGAGTCTAATTATCCCATAATTTGGGATTCGCTCATAACTAAGTACCAAGATAAAAGAATGTTGGGTACCTTATATTTAAATAATATTTTTGAATCGCAACCGCCCGCTAATTCACCCGCTCATTTAAATAATTTTATAGAAAAAATACACTCGTCACTATCCGCTTTAAGACAATTAGATATTTCTGATTTGGCCGATTTTATCGTCACGCATATAGCATTAAAAAGGTTAGACTTGCAGCTTGTACAATCGTTTGAACTATCGCTAAAGGACAAAGATCTTCCTAACAGTTCCGATTTAATTAACTTTGTTCGTCATCATATTAAAATACTCGAGAGAACGTCGACCGTTAACAATTTAGAACCTACCGCCGTTAATTTAAAGTCGAAAGTTCGAAATCTACCTCGCCAATCAGTAACTAAGATGTCGCATACCTTCGCTTTAACCAGTAATCATAACCGTCAAATGTCGGCACCCGCTTCCACTTGTGGATATTGCAATATGTCCAATCATTCTCAATTATTTAATTGTCTCGCATTTAAAAAATTAATGGTTAAGGATCGTTTCAACTTCGTGAAGCAAAGTAAGTTATGTATAAACTGTTTAAGCGCAAAACACTCAACGTCTTATTGTAAATCGCCTAATACTTGTAACATATGTCATAAAAGTCATCATTCGCTTTTACATTTTAATACGGAAACCGGTTCGATGTTGCGCTCGCGTGACACTGCTGACACGGCTGCGCGCCCGCCCGCCGGTGTTGCGCCGTTAGATAATAATAGGCCTGCCACCGCCAGCTCAGACATCTCGCCGCCGCCGCTCCGCCCGCGCGAGTCCTTGTGTTTACACAGCAGCGACACAGAGGGCACGTTCGCAGTTCATGATAGCTGCGCGCGCGCTCAGATTAAGAATAATACGACTGTTTTGCCAACCGCTCAAGTTTATGTGCCTACTTCTGATAACAATAACGCTATTATACGGTGTTTAATAGATAGTGCTTCACAAAACAATCTCATAACGCTCGCATCTTGTAAGAAATTAAACTTAAAAATTACACCGCTTAATAACACTAACATAAAAACTGTAGGACCAATTAGTACACCTATTTTAGGATACGTTCCGCTCAGGATTAAATCGCGCTATACGGATGCTCAATACAGTTTGTATTGTTTAGTAGTTAATCAAATTACAGATTATCTGCCTACCCAAATTATTAATTCAGACTTTATTAATAATTTCGCAAACTTACCGTTAGCTGACGATTCGTGGAATATTCCTGGTGAAATTAATGTTATTCTTGGCGCTCAAATGTTTCCACATATAATACTTGGAAATAAAATTATTTCCACGCCGCCGCCGTCGCGATCAGCTGATCGTAAGAACGCTGTTCAGATAACACCATATGCGCTTGAAACTACGCTTGGTTATATTGTTATTGGAGAAATATCTACAATGGAACTGACTAATACGACGTTGTCCTTTGGTCCTTTACTAAAGGAAAATTTAAATAAAAATTTAAAATTTTCTAAACTCAAGCAAGTGTGTACGCTTAAAAATAATATAAGTTCGGACTATCGCAAATGTAAAAGGTCATACCAATCTTCGGTAACGCGCCACCCTTCTGGTCGATTTATTGAATCCTCACCATTTAAGGGCGATCAATGTCACACAACATTAGGGCACTCGCACACGTCGGCGCAACGGCGTCGATTAACGTCGATAGAACGTAAATTCATTTCGTGTCCGGCTTTACGCCAAACATTATTTTAATACTTAATACTAAACCGAACGTAATTTAACGTCAATTCTTTCTTTAATAACCCGCTTATTTGACGTTTTAGGTTTTAGGTTTAGTCGCGCCTGTTACACTTTATGCCAAATTGTTATTACAAGACTTGTGGCTCGCTAAAATGGATTGGGATGAGGAACCGCCTCAACCAATTATCAACCGCTTTAATTAAAAGTGAATTATCACTTTTATCGCATTTACAAATAAATACCGCGGCATTTAGGAATTTCGACAGATTGTACTGCACATCTAGGTTTTGGTGACGCAAGCCTGAAAGCTAACGGCTGTGTCTTTTATTTACACTTTACGTATCCTAATAGCAACGTATCACAATAGATTTGGTATGTTCGAAATCCAAAGTCGCTCCGCTAAAAACAATAATACTCGCTAGGCTCGAGTTATGTACCGCGCTGCTTTGTCTGAGCTAATAAATCAAGTTTACCACATATTACATAATCGCTATCCTATTAAAAGATATATTCGCCTTTTCTGATTCTACTATCGCGTTATTCTACTATACATTCTTCGCCGCACCGTTGGCAAACGTTTGTTGCCAACCGTGTTAGTATAATACAGGATAATTTATCTCCTGATCGCTTCTTCCATTGGGACTGTGAACCCCAGTAATTGTGTTTCGCGTGACCTTTGCCCTCTCAAATACTTTTTGTGGAGGCATGGTCCAATGTGGACTCATAGCCCTATATCCGCATGGCCTATTGTGCCTTTCGAGCATTCTCAAACTGAAGATGTACCCGAAATTAATCTTCCGTTATGCATCCGCTTATTAAACTCGCACTCCAGGTCTCGTCCTGGAAACAATTATTTACGCATAATAATTTATGTTTTACGCTTTATAAAAATAAAATTACTCTAGTCCCCGCGGATTAAAGTTTCTCATTTAGAAATAGCAGAACACATTCTTCTCCGCTCCTTGTAACATTAATACTTTTGTAAGAATGCTGCTGCCGCGACATCATCACATCGTCGATCTTCGTATCGATGACTGCCACCGCTCCAACTGTCATACTGGCTCTCATCTTGTTATGTCTTTGTTAAGACAACGCTATTGGATAATTTCTGCTCGCAATATAATTCGACAACGCATACGAGGATGTAATTTTTGTTTTCACGCTGCGCCTAAGCATCCTTCGCCTATAATGGCAAGTCTCCCGCTAGCTCGTGTGCAAGAAGCTAAAGCCTTTACACAAACGGGGGTAGATTTCTGTGGACCAATCAACATTACACTAACCCGTCGACGTGGCGTCAAGAGCCAAAAGGCCTACATTTGCCTTTTCATCTGCTTAACCACAAAGGCAGTGCATATTGAAATCGCTTCAGATCTCAGCACTGAGACGTTCTTAGACGCATTTAAACGCTTTCTTGCTAGACGAGGTCCAGTATCCATAATGTATTCCGATAACGGAACAAATTTCATTGGAGCAAAACGACAGTTGGACGAATTGTATGGTTTGTTATCCTCTAATGAAACCTCAGCCGCCTTTCAAAACGAATTTAGTAACCGCAGAATTGAATGGAGAACTATTCCCGCTCGCGCTCCTCACATGGGAGGTTTGTGGGAGTCTAATATAAAATCAATTAAAACTCACTTATATCGCACCATTGGTAACCAATTGCTTTGTTATGAAGAGCTTCTAACTGTGTTAACGCAAATTGAATGTATCTTAAACTCGCGTCCGCTATGCTTGTTGTCCGATCAGCCGCATTTTGTTCTCACTCCCGCTCATTTTTTGCAAACTACTCCTTTACAGTCACTGCCCACGTGTGAGCTGGATACAACGCTTAGTCTCTCCGCTCGTAAAAGATTGCTAGATAATTTGGTGCGTGGTTATATATTGGAAGCAGTGGCGTGTAGATTATTTACACACCCTGCAACTAAGACAAAAATGGAATACACCTGACGTCTCTGTTAGCCCGGTACTCTCGTACTAATTCACCAATACGCCATCCGCCTCTACGCTGGCCTACTGGCATTGTAGAACAAGTCTTCCCAGAGAAAGACGGAGTAGTTCGTGTCGCTTCTGTACGGACAACAACTGGCACGTACAAACGTCCTGTTGTGAAATTGTGCCCGCTGCCTACGCAATAGTTAATACAGTTATATCTGCACTTATTTAGTTTATTTTAATCCCAATGTGGCCCTATATATATTTTTGTTTAACTTAGCTTCATATCAACATATTTATGTACATATATTTCCGCTTATTACCCGCTATAATTGTATTTCCGCTCATCCTCTCTGATGGAGAGACTTCTATACCGCTTTATGGTTTCGAAAATCCCTAGTATTTTCAAGCCGGGGAGGATGTTTGCGCGCTTTTGTGTGTTTCCTTGTGTGAGAAGGTAGTAGCACTATAAATGGTTATCGGTGTACCGTCCGCACAAGCGATTCTCAGCGCGCCCCAGCATTCCTCTGACTGTCATCGGACAGTTGCAAATTCACCGCTGAGCTGAACGCCCGCTCCCGCTTGTTCGCTTTTCATCGCCGCCGCGAACACCGTCGCCGCCACCGCCGCTAACCGCTCCGCCCGCGCAGCTAGCTGCCAGAATCCTGGGTGCTGAAGACGCCGATTACCAGGTTAGTGTTGCTGCTTATTTCGCTCAGGGGAACACTTGAAGGCCGTAACCGCCGCCCTTGGCTTCCTTCGTTTAAACTGCCCCTTTCTATATATTTATACGAGTATATGTGATAACCGCCCCCGCTCATACAGTCCACTGCGCTTAGCATTAATTTACCCGCCCTCCAGTAAAACGGAGAGACCAGAAACTGACCTTCACAAGGTTGGCAAGGAGAAGTGGCGTCTGAATCGATTAATTCAAAATATGGCTACTCTGTATTATAAGATAATGAAAGTAAGCGTGGTTCGTGTAACTGAGAAACACGTTTAAAAAAGGGTATTTTATAACCTTTTACCCAGCAAAAAATAACCGGATCGTCGGTTATTATTCGCAAACTGTCTTAAAAATAGAATAGCATACCTGCAGAATGCACCAGATCCACCGACGAGGGCCGGGCTTCTGAAAGCGCCGCGGCGATCGCGGCGGCTGCTGCTGCCGCGGGCGTGGTGCCGGTGCAGCTGGAGGTGCCAGTTCCGACCGCCTCGCAAGTCCCGTTTGCCTGGCTACCGGAAGTGGAGGCAGAGGCCTCCACTTCCGGTAGCCAGAAACCAGAGGGTTTAAAGGCTGGTTTGGAGTTGGTTTGGTATACAGCTGATCCTTAAAATCATTCTTTATTGTTGAACAAATGAAACTCCTTCTCGTCATAGACTCATTATGCTGTGTATCGCATAGCTGATGACTAGTTTCAATCAAGAACTTTATGACAGCTTGGTCTCTATGTTCTAATGAAAGCAACTTGGTCAAAGAGCCTCCAATATAGGAAATGGCAGCCGCCAGTTGAGCTTACTTATATTCTAACGCTTTGTCTTTCTTGATCAGCGTTTAAGCTGCCAGATAAAGCTGCTCAGATAAAGCTGCCTTTCTTTCTGGCTCTAGCTTTTTTTCTTAGGGCTTTATCCCAAGAGATTCAGTATCCCTTTGTCAAGTTCTGGACGAACAGTCAAAACATTTGGAGGCGGTTCTACTTGCATCGAGTGAATGGAAGTGGCTTCAGCTTCTTGCGTAGCTGAAGTAGACGGGCCTGGTCCAGGCTCCTCTAAGAGAATCGGTCCCCAGTCCGCCTCAGGCTGCATTTCGTTTTCGCCTTATTGAACAAGGTCGAATGTTCACTTTGGTACGTCGCTAGAACGTTATTTTATTCACCTAAGGTGAAAATTTATTTAATCCACAATCGTTTTTAAACATAAAGTATAGAAATACATAAAGTGAAGAAAACATTCCTTCTGAATCATCACTAATTAAAATTATTTTAATTCTTATCTTGTCAAAATACGGTAATAGTCCTTTTAAACTATACACACTATTTTCAGATAAGTAAACATTCCTTCTGAATGTGCACATCACTAATTAAAGTAACGGTTTTAAATAACGTGAAGGCAACATCCCTTTTAGATGTACACAACACAAATTAAAATTATTTTAATTCTTATCTTGTCAAAATACGGTAATAGTCCTTATAAACTATACACACTATTTTCAGATAAGTAAACATTCCTTCTGAATGTGCACATCACTAATTAAAGTAACGGTTTTAAATAACGTGAAGGCAACATCCCTTTTAGATGTACACAACACAAATTAAAATTATTTTAATTCTTATCTTGTCAAAATACGGTAATAGTCCTTTTAAACTATACACACTATTTTCAGATAAGTATAGTTGCACACCTTTCTTTTAGATGTACAATATTATTAATTAAAAAATACGGTACTAGTCCTTACAGCTACACATACTATTTTTTCTTAAATAAGTATAACGGTAGCACTCCCATGATAATGCACACAATTAATTATCATATTTGAATCGTTTTGATTAAGTAACACACTGAATTACCTTCAGATCGCAACGATACAGGCTGCGGCGGCAGCGAGTCCCACGCTGACAAACTGCTGCTTTCTATGCGCAAACGTTTTTCTTTCTTTCTCATTTTCTTTCTATACAATAATTACTATCGTCGTCACTATAAACTCGTTTAGGCATCGTAACACTACATGAGTATGTTAAAGGGGAAAAATCGTGGTGATTGGCGAAGCACAAAAACGCGAATGAGCGGTCGTACAATCGAGGCGCAGAGGAAAACGACAACTACCCTACAAAAAAAATTTTTTTTTTGCTTTTAACTTAGTGGATGAAAGGCGACACGATACGTGTTACTACAAGTGTAACCTAATCTCAAAGGACGAAACAACGAATGTATAATTTGACATTGTCGAGCAGGTGGTGTGAAAAATGTAATAAAGTAAATGGTAGCTCTTTATTATACTTTTCCACTGTCCCGACATACGTCAGTTTCCGCTTCAATAGTTCATTAACAAGCTGGATTGATGAAAACCTTGTTTAAAAATGTATAAGACAACTTGGACGTGTAGCCTCACAGGCTCCAGTCATTTTTTAAATGAATATTACTCACGTGTTGTGCTTCGAGTGAAGCAACCTCTTTCCTTTCTGGTCGTTTGGTACTAAAACTGAAGCTACTGAGCGGCTCAGTCAAAGGGAGCGGGGGGAAACAGGTAAAACAACGAAACCATAATTCTCGTGTAGCCTGTGAGACTACATGTCCATACTTAAAGACTTAAGATGCATTTGATTCTATACCCCTCATATGTGCTTTTTGCATTCACTAGATAATGAAGAGTTTCTTCTGTTGGTAAAAAAAATAAGTTATTTATTAATGTATTATCTGACTTACAGCTCTTTTAAAATGTTGACAGAGCTATCTTTGAACTTTTTTCTATCGAGTGAAGTATCACCAATCACATTTCTGTCTTTAAGTGTAATTAGATAATATGTTCAACTATATTATATATAAATTTTAGAACAGTATGTTTTATATTGGTGGCGGTACAATCAATCGAATTTGTTAAAAACGGGAAAAGAGCGCCTTAAACTATCGCGTTGCTGCGGCTGTGGTCACAAGCGAACTTATTATTAGATAGTTAGAAGTCCAAATGAGACTCGTATATAGTTGTCCTATTTTTTTTTAAACGTTGCCATTTGGCAAGAACGATGGAAGTCCAGCGAGGATGGTCGCGAGTTATTTAGCTTCTTCCCAGACATTGCTGTGAGACTCACCCATGACTGGGTTGAGCCCGATTACGTTGTCTCTTAGTTGCTCACGGGGCACGGTTGTTTCAGACAGCGCCTACACAAACTTGCGCTGTGCGAGTCTGCCACGTGTCCCTGCGGCGAGTCTAGTGAGAGTCGAAATCACGCACTATGGGAGTGTAGCTTATACTCCGATATTAGGGTCAGGTTGTAAAATAGGTTACGCAGACAGGATTTCGGTCCAGTCTACCACCAGGACTTCATTAGTAGCCGAAGCAATTGGAAAGCACTGCGCGAGTTTGCGCACTTCTGGCACACGATTCGACGAATATTCGGATAAGAGGTTTAGGTATAACAACGAGAGCAGCCCGACGCGAAGTCACATACTGTGGTATCCACGCCCTAGAAGGGGGAGAGGTGGTAACAGAAGGGACGGAATAAGATTTGTAGGGAGCGAAGTGAAAAGCGCCGCTGGGGAAAAGAGCCTATGCAGTACCCACGCGCTCTCCCGAGAATCGGTCCTTATGCTACAAGGTAGGCAGAACCATGGGCTGGTGGAGGGTTTGTCCTATTTTTCAAATGGGCCATAAACATTAAAATGAAAAAAGACAAAATAAGTTGCTAAAAACGTCAAAATTATGTAAAGGGAAAAAAGAAATTGGATACCTGGTAGGCTACTCTTGAAATAGAATTGCATTAATCAATTTCCAATCACAAATCTAAAAAATGTCAAATGGCACTTTTGTAAGCGACAATAGCGCCACATTGGAATTAAATTGCGTGTAAATTGATTGAACAAATTATTATCGAGATGGCGTTCCGGAATTATCTTTACTTATCACAATATCGATACATATTAATCGCATTGGAATTGTATTAATATTGAATTTGCGTTCGAGAGTAACCCCCCTGGTCACCAACAGAATTCAAAAGCGATCTACAAAATGTAATTCGAAGGGACTATATTTGACTATATATACCTCAATGGACATTGGCAAGGCAAGGGCCAACGCGCCCGTGTAATATACTTAGGTTATATTTTTGCGTGTGCATGTCTTATAATATCGCATTGTTTGACAACAAACGGAGTACCCACTCCATAGAATAATTATTAAAGCGTAGAAGGAGTCCAAATGACACTCATATAGTTGTCCTATTTTTTCCAATGGGCCATAAACGTTGAAAGGAAAGAGACAAAATAAGTTGCTAAAACGTCAAATGTAGCCATTTATGATACCGAATTCAAAAGCGATCTACACATGTGATTAAATATTCTATTTAATATTTGACATTGGCAAGGGGCAACGCGCCCGTATAATTTAGTTAGGTTATATTTTTGTGTGTGCATGTCACAATTTGTCACTTATTATCGCATTATTTTGTAAAATCTAACTAAAAAATAATTAAGTGCTTGTGCTAGTAAATCGAAGCCCAGCGTACAAAGAATGCCCTGCATTATTGTGAGATGTAAATCACATTCTTCCCGAATGAAAAATAAAGCTGAAACCATCGGCTTCCATATCGGTGAGTAGACAACAAACCAATAATTTGGTAAAACTCTGTGCAGAAGTGCAATCATGTCTAATAGTTAAACTTTATTATGCTGTAATGGTAGGGACATTGCTGGTAGGCGGTAGGACAGACAAGACTACGTGGAGACGGTTTATATCAAATTATTTTTTTTATTTCATTTTAATCGTTATTCTGCTATTCGTGACGGAGACGAATCCAAGAGTCAAACATCATTAAAATCGGTACAGCCGTTCTTGAGTTATAAGTGGTACTAACACGACTTTGTTTAATATTATATAGATATAGCTTTAGGTATGGAACAAATTATTATTATATCAAATGAAGCATTTCGTAATGTTGTTATAGGAAGTGTATTTAGATCAAGTAAAAAATATATCCAATGAACGTTATATGCTTTTTAATTAGTTCAATTGTAATTATATGAAATGAAACGCACACGTAGTAATATTTAACGTGTTTTATTCTAATTTCTTTAAAAATGAATGATAATACACATTATTATGAGATATGAATAATACTGCTGTGTTTTATTTTGACTGTACCATTTTTAGTAGCTCTCTGTTAAAGAGTTCAGTCTTTTAATGCTAAACTAAGCTAGTCAGAAAATAACAAGGGGCTAATTGTCTAACCTCAACATCCATCGCAATCGCCCTCAAACAGAAGTACATTGCTGCGCTAGTTTGCCTATTTGAAACTATTTTTAAATATTTTATGCGAAGCGATGAACATCCACTTGAAAACGACCGCGATAGTTGCCGAAGTTCGACAATCAGCCCACAGGTTCTTGTTAAGTAACAGCTTTTAAATGAAAGTTTTGATGTACCCAGGCCTTGGCCACAGTATATATATGAATATTTATACTCCACAGTATAAATATGAATATTTATACTGTGCCTTGGCCTTCGGTGTTTTTATACTAAATTAGGGTAAGTATTTTTTTATCAAATCTTTCACAAATAGCAACTTCTATAGGTATTTTGTAGATAAACAATGTTGAATTTTTATATGGACCAACAGCATTTTTCGATATCGATAAAATGTCCCAAAAGGGATCACAGCACAATAAAATTGTTCGGCAACAAACGGAGTGCACACTCAAAAGATAAAGATAAAAAAAAAGTCATAGGACTCCTTCTATGCTTTAGTTATTATTCTGAGGCCCAATCAAATGTCATAGCACTCCTTCTATGCTGTATAAGACTTTAAACTATCGCGTTCCATTGCATTAAAACTGTTTTAACGGGACTAAACACGATTAATTTTGTATCGTATCGTATCGAACGTTTCGGCCGCGATACTGCGGCCGTGGTCACAAGCGAACGTCAAGCAGTAAGTAGATATGTACTTACTTACAAAATTAATCGTGTTTAGTCCCGTTAAAACAGTTTTAATTCTATGCTTTAGTTATTATTCTTTGGCTTTAGTCATGGATTCAGAACTTAGAGCAATAAAATGCTCTAAGACTCAGAATAATAAGTTATTATTCTATGGTCACGGACTTAATACTATAACAGACTGAGCATTCGCCATTAAAACTCGAGCCTAGCGAGAGGTACCTGTGTGTGGTTTTACATCTCTTTCTAAAGTTATGACCTTGTAGCTTAGAGCTTAATGCTCTAAGCCTTGTAGTTATATTACGTGGGACAATTAATACGTATGTTTTTAGTCAACATTGTTTCATCAAATCTTAAAAGTTTTCACCTCTGAGATCCGAAAGAAATATTTTTACAAATATTTGAACATTCGGTTAAGATGAAGCTGCGTTTATAGATTAATGTTTTTATATTTAAGCATTTTATTAACGTTTAAATATACCTAAGTAAAATTTTAAACACTGAAAAAAGACGACAACCTCAGGCGGGAATCGAACCACGCACCTTTCGCATTCCGGGCGGCTGCCTTAACCACTTGGCTACCGAGGTCTGGCTTTCACCCGCGAAATTTGTCAGTGCTTGATGCTTATGTTTTTAGTCAACATTGCTTCATCAAATCTTAGAA